>CM044359.1:56932390-57414890 GCA_024294585.1 Vipera latastei | reverse complement strand
GCACTGAAGTTTCTTCTCATAACAATTGCTGCAAGATTAATTGGACAATGTGACCTGAACTGTCAGAGAAGGGAGAGAAAGTTTTACTCTTTTTTAAAATATATATATTTTATTAATTTTTTACAATAACAATCTTTAATGCTTCGTGAACAGTGTGTTGTCTGGGTTCATATATTTAAAACAATGATAATTAATTTCTACAATTAATCAATATGTTGATAATATATTTCTTGATCCTCTCTTCTTCCAGTAATATTCTCCTTTTGTCTATATTAAACAAATATAATTCTTAATATTTTCAGTATATACCAAGTTGAGTATAAACATTTTTTAATATTTATGCATATAATAATAACATCAACATATAACTTGTTTTTAATCAGCTTGTTGTCATGGTTCCGATAGATGAAACCCATTAAAGAACTTCAAGGCAAGAATTCTTCCTTAAAGAACATTTTATTCAGGAAACAAAGTATCAGCACTACATAGTTGAACCCAAAACTAGATTCCCTTCCCCCAGATACAAAGTAACAAGTTGCAAGTCCCACCCCCACTAAGCAGTCATAATTCACATTCTCCAATTATCCTGAAGTGCGGACTCTCTCCCCAGCTCCTCAGCCCACCAAAACGTTACCAGTTTGTGTCCTTGAGTTCCCACAGAGCTGCATTATTATTATGGCTAGCTGAGCTCAATCATTCACCCCATCCCCCCCTTCAACACCTGATCTCTAAACAGAAGAAAAAGCAAGTTAAAAGCAAAGGGAAAATGGCTGCAATTTCTATCAGTTGTCCATTGTTACAGTGTTGACATCCGCCCCCCCTTTACAAAAAGGATAAATCCTGCAATTCAAACAAAACCATAGTGTAGGGGTTGCCTTTCGGTTTATTAGGGTGCTTATCATAGAATTTACAAATGAGCCTATCTGCTTTCACATCACTAGATTTTATTCTGGTGGCCTCAGATAATATCTTTTCCACTGTACTAAATACTGCAACTTTCCCTTGTAAAGTCTAGAATCAAAAATACACTTCACTTCATAATGTGCCTGTCCGGCTACCACTAGCTGGCCAGGTGTCTCCTTAGAGTAGATCCCCAAAAAGGTTTTAATAGGCTACAATGGAACAAAGGGTGGACTTTCCCTAAGAGTCTAGGAAGCTTTAACTCCACCGTAACTGGATTTATAATCCTCATGATGGGGAAAGGACCGAGGTATTTCAGTCCCAATTTCTTACTAGGTAATTTGAGTCGTAAATATTTTGTAGATAAGTAAACCTTTTCCCCAACCTGGAAAAACTTTTGGGGAGCCCTCTTTTTATCTGCTTGTTTTTTATAGGTCTCGGAAGCCTTTTTCAGAGTGAGTTTCTTTTTGTCTCGAACCTCTCTCCACCAGTTCACCCACTGGTCAAGAGTTTGGGAAGCAGAAGGTCCCTGAGGATACTCAGGTATTGGGTTGAGTTCTTTTCCTGTGGCAATCTTGAAAGGTGTAAAACCAGTGCTGTTGTGAACTGTGTTATTGTAAGCCATCTCTGCGAATGGGAGGAGGTCAGTCCAGTTTGTTTGCTGATAGTCCACATAGCATCTGAGGTACTGCTCCACCATTGAGTTTGTTTTTTCAGCCGCACCATTTGTACACAGGTGAAAAGCTGATGATAGTCCCTGCGATGAGCCAATTAGTTTGAGAAAACCCCTCCAGAATTTTGCCATAAATTGCACCCGCGTCAGAGATTATTCGCTTTGGCATGCTGTGCAGCCTGTAAATGTGCTTAAGAAAAATCTTAGCTAGTTTCTAGGCTGATGGGAGTCCTTTGCAGGCAATGAAGTGAGCCTGCTTCGAAAAAAGATTAATCAATGTCCAAATCACTGTATTTCCTCTACTCTCAGTTAACTCAACTATAAAATCCATAGCAATTTTTTCCCATGGCTGGGAAGGGTCCGCAACTAGTTGCAATAGTCCACGGGGATTTCCTGGAATCTTCTTCATGGTGGCACACACTTCACAGCTTTTGACATAGTTCTTTATGTCCCGTTTCAAACCAGGCCACCAAAATTGCTGACGAACCAAATGCAGTGTTTTTAAATAGCTGAAGTGTCCATCTTGTTTCACATCGTGACCATGCTGGAGAGCATTGAGGTGGAGAGTATTGGGCAAATACAACTTCCCCCCTTTGTAGGCTAATCTGTCCCTGCACATCAGGGTGGCTTGGTTGACTTTGAACCATCGATCATTGAGGAGTTCCTGTTTTAGTTTTCTTGTCCCAGGATCGTTGGGGTTTGGGACCCTCGAAGATAGGGCTCTTTGTGGTGTTAGTTGAGACGCAACTTGCGGTGTAGTTATGATTGATTCATTAATCTCTTCATGCTGACTCTTGTATTGAGGCAATCTGGATAGAGCGTCAGCTAAAAAGTTTCTCTCTCCCGGTATGTACTTCAGGGTGAAATTAAACTGGTTAAAATACTGTGCCTACCGTACTTGTTTCGGGGAAAGTTTGTGAGAAGTTTTCAGTGCCTCTTAAGTTTTTGTGATCATTCCATACTTCGAAAGGCACCTTGCTCCCCTATAGGTAAGTGCCGCCAATTTAACAGAGCCCAACGAATTGCAAAGGCTTCCTTCTCCCACACTCCCCACCTTCTCTCACAGTCGGTGAACTTTTCTTTTTTTATTGAAAAGTTTTAAAATACATTTTAAAAACATAAACTCCCTCCCTCCCCTCCCCCCCACTTTCCCTCCCTCCCCCTCCCCCCCGACCTCCCAGAGCTGAATACAGGGTATTAACTTTTACCAACTTAAGCTAAAATATGCTAACTAAAAAAACACTTTAAATTCTATTGCACTTTAACTCCACTTAAACATAACTAAATAATAATAACTAACTAATAATACATCATATAACACTAATACTTATTCATATGCTAAATGAAACTTTTTAGTCCCATATTTATTCTGAATATAATCGATCCATTTTCTCCATTCCAAAATATATATCTGTTGCGATTGTTCTTTCAAATATGCTGAAATCTTTGCCATTTCTGCCAGGTTTGAAACTTTTAAAGTCCACTCTTCTATAGTAGGCAGTTCCTCCTTCTTCCAATATTGCGCTACCAAGAGTCTTGCTGCCGTAGTTAAATTTAACATCAATTTAGTATCTATAACAGTACAATCTGTAATAATACCCAACAGAAATAACTGTGGAGAAAACCTTATCTTTTTCTTAAATATCTTCTGCATGTTCCACCAAATATTAATCCAAAAAGCTTTAACTTTTTTGCAAGTCCACCATATATGATAATAGGTTGCATCATCACAACCACACCTCCAACATTTAGGCTGATAATTCGGATACATACATGCTAATTTTTTAGGATCTAAATGCCATCTATAAAACATTTTATAAAAATTCTCTGTTAAATTTTATGCCTGTGTAAATTTTACATTTCTGACCCATATCTTTTCCCAGATATCCATCGTTATGGGCTCCTGAAAATTCTGGGCCCATTTTATCATGCAATCTTTAACAAATTCTGTTTCTGAATCTATTTCTATCAGTGCATTATATATCCTCCTTATATGCGCTGGACTTTGATCTCTTATTTATTTAACCAAATTTTCATCAGTTGTCAAAATACCAACTTTCTGATCTTCCTTCCATCTAGCTTGTAGATGGTAGACAAATGAAAAATAATGTGAGACATATTGTAGATTTATTGGAATTTTTGGAGAGAAATAACCAGGTCTCTGCAGCGCTGATCTTTTTGGATGCTGAAAAGGCCTTTGATCAGTTGAATTGGCAATTTTTATTTAAAGTATTAGAGAAGATGGAGTTTGGGGATAAGTTTTTACAACCTATTAGAGCAATATATCAGAAGCAAACAGTGCAAATAATAATTAATGGTAGTCTGACAGAAGCATGTAATATTGAAAAGGGTACAAGACAGGGGTGTCTGTTGTCACCTCTGTTGTTTGTTCTAACACTGGAAATATTATTATTATTATTATTATTATTTGAATTTTTATACCGCCCTTCTCCCGAAGGACTCAGGGCGGTGAACAGGGCATATAAATAGAAATACAAAAGTTAAAAAAAGAATTAAATAATTGCCCAATTAAAACAATCAGAATATAAAACATTAAAACCCTGACATTCCCCCATCAGGCCAGGCCAGCTTGTTCGAATAGATGGGTCTTTAACCCGCACCGGAAGGAGCGAAGATCCGGTGCCATCCGGAGCTCAACCGGCAGTTGGTTCCATAAAGCCGGGGCGCCCACAGAGAAGGTCCTCCCCCTGGGGGCCGCCAGCCGGCATTCTCTGACCGGAGGCACCCTGAGGAGGCCCTCTCTGTGGGAACGCACAGGGCGGAGGGGAGTCGACGCCGGCAGCAGGTGGTCCCCGAGGTATTCCGGACCCATGCCATGTAAGGACTTAAAAACCATCACCAAAACCTTGAACCTCACCCGGAAGACAACTGGTAACCAATGCAGCTCGCGGAGCAAAGGTGTAACATGGGAGTACCGGGAAACTCCCAAGACAACTCTCGCGGCCGCATTCTGTACCAGTTGGAGCCTCCGAGTGGTGTTCAAGGGAAGCCCCATGTAAAGAGCATTACAGTAGTCCAGACGAGAGGTCACGAGCGCATGAGTGACCGTACACAGGGCATCCCGGCCCCCCTAGTCACGGCTACTATGTGGTCTTCTAGAGTAAGCCGTGAATCTAGGAGGACTCCCAAGTTGCGAGCCCTGTCCACGGGGGGTAAAAACTCACCCCCCATAGAAAGAGATGGAACATTTTGAATGTCTCGGGATGCCGGAATGTACAGCCACTCAGTCTTGTCAGGGTTGAGCTGAAGTCTGTTACTCCCCATCCAGACCCAAACCGCCTCCAGGCAACGGGACATCACAGCGAGGGCATCACTGGGGTGGTTTGGGGTCGAAATAAAAAGTTGGGTATCATCGGCGTATTGATGATACCCAACTCCAAAGCCACGAATGATCTCACCCAGCGGTTTCATGTAGATGTTGAACAGGAGAGGCGAGAGGACCGACCCCTGAGGAACTCCACAAGCAAGAGGCCAACCTCTCCACAAGCAAGAGGTCAACCTCTGCCCCCCTGCCAACACCGACTGCGAACGTCCCAGGAGATAGGAGGAGAACCACTGAAGAACTGTGCCTCCCACTCCCAATCCCCTGAGACGCCGCAGCAGGATACCATGGTCGATGGTATCGAAAGCCGCCGAGAGGTCTAATAGGACTAGGACAGAGGAATGTCCTCTGTCCCGAGCCCTCCAGAGATCATTCACCAGAGCGACCAATGCCGTCTCCGTGCTGTACCCGGGCCTGAAGCCCGATTGGGACGGGTCTAGATAATCCGCTTCATCCAGAACCAGAGGGAGCTGATGCGCCACCACACTCTCAACAACCTTCGCAAGAAAGCGAAGGTTGGAGAAAGGACGAAAGTTGTTTAACACAGCTGGGTCCAAGGCAGGCTTCTTGAGGAGAGGTCTCACCACCGCCTCCTTCAAGATGGTGGGGAAATTACCCTCACTCAAAGAAGCAGATATAACTGCCTGGAACCAGCCTCGTGTCCTCTCCCTAGCTGCATAAGCCAGCCAAGAAGGGCACGGGTCCAATAAACATGTGGTGGAGCTCAACCTCCCCATAATCCTGTCCACTTCCTCAGGGGTCACAGAATCAAACTCCTCCCAGATAACATTGACAAGACCGCCCGTGTCCTGATCGTCGGACTCTGCCCAGTTGGAGTCCAAACCGGTCCGAATCCGAGCGATTTTATCCGACAGATGTTGACCAAACTCCTCGGCACGACCCTGCAAGGGATCCTCCCTCACCTCCTGATTAAGGAGGGAGCGAGTCACCCTAAACAGGGCGGCCGGGCGATTATCTGCGGACGCGATGAGGGCAGAGAAGTAATTACACCTCGCCGCCCTCATCGCTGCGAGATAAGACCTAATATAGGTTCTTAGTCGCAATCGGTTGGATTCGGATCGGCTGGACCTCCAACAGCTCTCTAGGCCCCGTTTCCAACGCTTCATCTCCCGGAGCTCCGCGGAGAACCATGGAGCTCGTTGGGATCTGCACCGGGTCAGGGGCCGCAAGGGTACAACTCGGTCAAGTGCCTCAGTGGCTGCCCTTTCCCAGGCTTCCACTAAGGCATCCGCCGAGTTGTGAGCAACGGAGGCAGGTGGGGACCCCAGCGCTGCCTGGAACCCATCAGGGTCCATTAAGCGCCTGGGGCGGTACCATCTAGTTGGTTCCGCGTCCCCACGGCGGGGGGTGGCAAGACGGAAGATCAGCCGCAGGAGGTAATGATCGGTCCATGACAGGGGCATAATAAATGGAGAGCCCCCACCAAGATCATCAAACCACCATCCAGATAAGAAAACCAGGTCAAGGGTGTGGCCTCCCTCATGAGTTGGTTCAGAAATTACGTGCGTCAGGTCCATGGCCGTCATGGAAGCCATGAACTCCCGAGCTAACTCAGATGACCCTCCCAGGGATGGTAGATTGAAGTCACCCAAAACTATAAGTTTGGGGAACTCAATCACCAACCCAGAGAGGACATCGAGCAGCTCAGGCAGGGCTGCCACTGTGCGACTAGGCGAAAGGTACACCAGCAGCAAGCCCAACTGCGCCCCCGGACCAAACCTCAAAAAGAGAGACTCACACCTGACTATCTGAGGAACGGTGGTCTCCCGCGGACATACGGTCTCCCTAATAGCTACCGCCACTCCCCCGCCCCTACCTTGAGCCCGAGGCCGGTGTAGCACTCGGAAACCTGGTGGGCAGAGATCAACCAAAGGGATCCCACCCTCTGGACCCAACCAGGTCTCTGTGATGCAAGCCAGGTCCGCATGCTCACCCTCAACCAAATCCCACACAAGGAGAGCTTTATTAATCACGGACCTGGCATTAAGATGCACCAGCCGGAGCTCAGGAGGCTGCGCATCCTCGCTCCCGGAACCTCGGGGAAGAAACAGGGTCGGAGCGCCTCACCGCTTGTAAATAGCGGAGACGGCCCTCCCGGTGACGATACAGCCCTCTGTCCATGCGCCTGCTGCCATTCCCCAATGTCGTGGGAATCGGTAGTCCCACGACCCGCTCCCGAGCCCCGGATGTAACCGCACCCCGCTCTCTCCCTACGCGATCAGATCCTGGCCTGGCCTGGACCACGGTTGTATGACCACCCCCCATGGTCAAACAGCCACCACCCACTCCCACCCCTCTCCCTAACCCCATAAAAAATTTCACTTAAAAGGTAACCAGGGGCCTCCTATTAAATTTATATTGAGGGCCCCTGCCCTTGCCCGGCCATCACGTATCTTGATTAAGATACGTGATTCAAATAAAATTAAGGGAATTAAAATAAAAGATTGAGATTACAGATTGAGAGCGTTTGCGGATGACTTGGTTATTACATTAAGTCAACCGACTCAGTCGGTTGTAGACCTGATGGAGATAATATTGTTATATGGAAAAGTTTCTGTATTTAAGATAAATACACAAAAAACTAAAATATTATCTAAAAATATGACTACAGAAAAAAAGGTAGTCCTAGAAAAATTAACAGGATTTGAAATAGTTAAAAAGACTAAATATTTGGGGGTATATCTTTCAGCTTCAAATTTGAAATTATATAAAAATAATTATGAATTGTTATGATTAAAAATACAAAAAGAGTTAGATAGTTGGAAAAAATTACAATTGTCTTTATTGGGAAGAATTGCAGCAGTGAAAATGAATGTTTTACCAAAATTTTTATTTTTGTTTCAAATGATACCTATACTAAAAAAAGGTTCAAATTTGGAAGAATGGCAGAAAGGTATTAATAAATTTGTTTGGGCAGGGAAAAGACCAAGAGTTAAATTTAAGATAATGCAAGATGTACGTGAAAGAGGTGGTCTTAAAATGCCCAATTTTAAACTCTATTATGAGGCTGCTGCTTTATCATCAGTTAGTGATTGGTTTAATCTAACACAAGGGAGATTATTGAATATTGAGGGATGTGATTTATTATTTGGCTGGCATGCATATTTATTGTATGATAAGAAGTTGGATAATGTTTTAAAGACACATATATTAAGGTATGCACTGTTGCAAGTCTGGAAAAAATATCAATATAAGCTAAATTATAAAATAACAATTTGGGCAATACCTAAACATGCAATAGAAAATATAAGTGTGGGATTTAGACATGATGTGACTACATATAAAAAAATTCTTAGAATAGAAAGGAATGTATGGCAATTAAAGCCATTTAATATTTTAAAAGAAGAAAAAATAGTGCAGACTTGGTTTCAGTCGGTGAACTTCTTTGAGGTGTAGGCATAGGGCTGTAGGATCCCCTCATGGTTCTTTTGCAATAGTACAGCTCCGACGGCCATGTCGCTGGCATCAGCTTGAATTACAAAGGGCTTCCGTGGGCATGGGTGCTTTAGGACAGGCTCAACCGCAAATAGTCTTTTCAGATTCCCAAAAGCAATTTTGACAGTTCATAGTCCATGTTAGCCACTGGCCCGGTCACAGCTTTCCCCCATCTTTGCCGGCTTTTAACAAATCCGTGAGATGTAAAGCAATTTCGTCAAATGAGGGGATGAATTGTTGGTAAAAGTTGGCAATCCCCAGAAAGCTTTGAAGATGTTTGCGAGTCTTTGGGGATTGCCACTCGATTACGGCTTTTACTTTTCCAGGATCCATTTAATGCCCTCACTGGAAATTCTGTAGCCTAAATAATCTAGTTGGGTCTGATGGAATTCTCACTTAGACAATTTAACATATAGTTTGGCATTCAGTAATTTCTTTAACACCTCTCGCACTAGCTTCACATGGTCAGCTATGTTCTTGCTGTATATCAGGATGTCATCAAGGTTCACCAAAACCCCCTTGTATAAATGATCATGTAGCACCTGCTTGATCAGCTGCATGAAGACAGCTGGAGCCCCCTGTAGTCCAAATGGCATAACTTTTAACTGATAGCTACCCATAGGACATTTAAAAGCGGTCTTCCATTCATCTTCATTTCTTATTCTCACTCGGTAGTATGCTTCTCTTAGGTCCTATTTAGTGAAGATGCTCCTCTTTGCAACATGGGTTAGAAGGTCCTTCAGGAAGGTACTTGTTTTCTACACTCACAGCGTTTAACCCACCAAGACGAAGCAACCCATCTTTCTTCTCTTTAAATAACACTGGAGCCCCCACCTGGAATTTGGCCGGTTCTATGAAGCCTCTCGCTAGGTTTTTGTTCACATATTGCTGTAGTTCATCCATTTCGAGGGGGGGGGGCATAGCACTTTTGGCCTTGGGAGTTTAGTCCCCAGTAATAGTTCATGGTGTAGTCATTTGGCCTATGGGGTGGCAGGATGTCGCACTCTTTTTCACTAAACACCTCCACTAAATCTCAGTATTCACTGGGAATGAGTGGTTCGCCCAGTCGGGGAATGGCAGCTATCTTTGCTGATTCAGTAAATGGTTAGGCCCTCCAGTAACGTTGGTAGAATTAAGAGAGGGCTTGAAGCATATGGGCAAACTCACAGTCCTCATCCCCTTCTCCCATCAGATAAAAGGCTTCCACTTGTCTAATCAGGCTAGACCTAAGATCACAGCCTTAATCATCTTCGGGGCCACCACGAAACGGATGAACTCCCAATGCTCACCTATTTCTAAGCATATAGGTTCCATCAGATGGATGACTAAAGTCCTTCCCATTAAGGAGCCATCTACCTGTGTGAACCTCATGGGCCTGGAGAGCAATCTTGCTCGTATACCCATGTTGAGGGCAATTGGCAAACTGATAATGCACCGGGAACATCCTGAGTTCACTAGCACTTTCAGATCCATTTGTACCCCTGTCTTAGCGACTATGAGCTTAGCAGCAAGAGAAAAAGATGAAACATGTCGACTCACCATCGGGTCATTCTGTCCTTTGTCATCACTGTCATAGGAAGGCAGAGTGGTGGTAAGTCCGACTTGGGCCTTGGTGCTCTCCTGTGTGGGCGACGTGACCTGGGTAATGGGTTCTTGCATGATCCTGCTTGATTTTTCTTTTGCCAGCTGTTGGGCTGGTTTCTTCCTTGCCGGTGGCCCCAATCTACTTCCCTGTTGGTATGGGATCAAACAATTCGCCACTCAGTGCCCTTGTTGTTCACACCTGAAGCATTTGATTGGTGAACCGGCAGGTGGCTTGGGGTTTCCACAGCCGTGATGGCTTAGGGTCTTCGTGGAGGCAGCTGCCTGGTCTACTCTGGTTTCGGCCCGGCTTCTGGGAGGGTCGGTTTCTTGTAACGAGCAAGCTCAACATCCAATCTCACTGCTGCCTCTTGCAATTGATCAGAGACAGCCCAGTAGACGCAGGCCTGGGAAAGGTGGTCATCTAGCCCAGGGGCCGGCAATCTGAATGAATGAACCTTTATTGTCAAAGTACAACCATGTATACATTGAGATTGGCTGAGCCTCCCTTCGTGCCCCCACCCCCCAACTCACAGTGACAACAAACCCTCCATCTTATTACACCATGTGAACTAATTGCACAACACACCGGCCTCGCAAGTCAATTCTGCAAAAAGTTTATAAAAATTATTTCCTGTTCAAAAGCCTAACAGCCCATGGATAAAAGCTGTTTTTCAGCCTGTTGGTGCGGCTGGCTATACTCCTATATCTCCTACCCGATGGTAGGAGAGTAAAGAGATACCGTCCAGGGTGTGAGTCATCCCTGAGAATTTTCCTCACTCTTCCAAGGCAGCGAGCCCTGGTGATGTCATCCAGTGATGTCAGGGGGCAGCCCACAATGTCTTGTGCTGTGCTCACCACCCTATGTAATACTTTCCTATCCACGGCTGTCAGACCAGCATACCAAACCACAATACCATACGAGAGGACGCTCTCTATAGTAGACCGGTAAAAGAGGATCATTAGCCGTTGTTCTACCCTGTTCTTCCGCAAGACCCTGAGAAAGTGAAGCCTCTGTTGGGCCTTTCTAGCCACCTGGGTTGTATTAACTTTCCAGGTCAGATCTTCCCAGAAATTTAAAGGAGGAAACTCTCTCCACACAGTCCTCCCTGATGTAAAGTGGGGCAGGATCCTCCTTTTTCCTCCAGAAGTCTATCACCATCTCTTTTGTCTTGCCGATGTTCAGGTGCAAATTGTTGTTACAACACCATATGGATAGTTTTTGTACCTACACCCTATATGCTGTCTCATCCCCACCTTAAATACTCGAGCCATTTGGACCCGTTTCCCACAGAAAAGAAAATACTGGGAGCCACAAAACCCTGCTGCTTCCCCCCTGCACAGAGTGCCCTGCCGCCAGTGATTTTGGGGGGGCCATCCCCCACATGGAGTGCTCTGCCGCTACTACTTCCCCACCCCCCAACAGTGTTCCACTGCCACTGCTGCTTCACCCCACACACAGAGTGCCCCGCCACCACTGCTTTCTCCCACCCATTCCCTGATGAATTGCTCTACCGCCACTGCTGCTTCACCCCACCCCACCCCCAACGGAGCACTTTGCCGCTGCTGCTTCCCCCACCCACCCCCTAACAGTGCTCCATCACCGCTGCTGCTTCCACACACACACACACACCGCACAGAGCCGCCACTGCTTCCCCCACTGTTTGGGAGCCAGTGGCATGGCATAGCCCAGGCGTGGCCCAGCAGCAGCAGCAAAGCTCATCCTCCCCACTCAAGAGGCCACCAGCGGCTCCTCGGCTCTCTCCGAGTTGAAGAAACTGGAGGCGCAGCAGTGGGATTGCTCTCAATGAGGCAGGCACACACAAGTGAGCAGTGCACCTGGCTCTTATTGTTTGAGAGCAATCCCGCTGCTGCTCCTCCGCTTTCTTAAACTTGGACAGAGCAGAGGAACCCAAGCCGCTGGCGGCCGCTTCAGTGGGGAGGATGAGGAGAGCAGTCAGGCTTCGTGCCAGCCGGCCGACCAGGCGAAGAGTAGGTTGGGCGTTGGTGGCCGATTGGCTGGAGAGGGGGGATCATGGCTGCTCAGGGGGGGATCTGCCAAGCCTCATGGCAGCGGCATTGGCAGCTCCCCCCACCTGGCATGTTTCCCTGGCTCCATACAATTTGCTTGGCAGAAATCCCCCCCGCATCGGAGCCACACAGCACCTTCTTTCCAACTCTGATATGGTCCTCCGTCAGTTCCTCCACTGCCGTGTGCAGTCTCACAAACAAAAGTTTGCGGGACTAAAAAAAAGTTCAGTCAATCAATTCCAACTTCGTGAGATCTTTTTTTTTCCACGAGAAGTTGGAATTGATTGATTGAACTTTTTTTTAGTCCCACAAACTTCTTTTGTTTGTGGGACTGCACATGGCGGTGGAGGAAATGACCGAGGACTGCATTGGAGCTGGAAAAAAGGTGCTGCGTGGATCCGATCAGGAGCAGGGTGTGTGTGTTTTTCTGCCAAACATCTTGGCAGCGGCTTTGGTGGGTGTGATGTGGCTCAGCTGAAAGTGAGCACAAAACAAGTGAGGCAGCGTGGGACAGATTCCTCCCTCACCTGCCCACCCACCCTCTTCCCTTTCACTCCCCTTCCAAGCCCTCTTCGCAACTCTGCCGCCATAGCCATCGAAGAGCATCAGAGCTGGAAAGTGCCTGCTTTCCACCTCCATTGCATTTCTCTGCTGCTGCACAGCTGGAGAGCTTACCCACCACCACCCAGATGCTCTCGCTTGCTTCCCAAACCATTTCTTTTGTAACCTTCTTTCTGGCTCCAACGCGGTCCTCCATCACTTCCTCCACTGCCGTGTACACTAAAAAAAAAAGTTCAGTCAATCAATTCCAACTTCGCAAGATCTTTTTTTCCCATTGCTGCTGCACTCCTAATGGTTGTTGGTCTCTTTTGCCAGGTCGCTTTCCAAATCAGTAAGTTTGGCTTGCCACGTTATATTTTTATACGTGTTGGGGACAAAAACGATAAATCAAGTAAAGTATCAGTTTTTTGTCTCCCATGTTTCAATGATTCTTCTGATAGTTCTTTAATCCATTTTATTAGTTCTTTTTTATCCTCAAATTTGTTTTGAAGTCCTGGAGGATAAAGCATCTTTTTTGTCTTCTTTATTATAGTGAGGTTTTGCAGATTTTTTTTGTATTAAATTGTAGTTTTCTTCATTTGTAGCTTTTCTATTTAAGTTACTTTCATTTAATTTATATTCGGTTGTCTGATTTGTTTGTTCATTCTTTGTTGTCATTTTTTGAGTGTGATTTAGTTGTAGCTTTAAGTTAGAGTTATGTTCATTTATATTGTCAAACTTATTTCTAATCTCATCATGGTTTGAAACAATTATCATTTGAACCTGTTGCAGCATTACGTATATTTTTTCCAGGAATGTATTTGTATTGTCTTGAGTCATTGTTCCTGCAGATCTTTGAAGCTCCAAACTGGAGTCTTCAGAAAAAGGTATTAGGTATGGTTTTCTGTTACTTTTAGATAGGTATATAATATCCATTTTATCTCTCCCTTCTAAGTAGTTTTCCATCGGTGTCATAAACTTTTTAATTATTTTTATCAAGCCAGCCCATCTTAAAATCCAAACAGCCAAATCTCATGTGGCTCTTATCTTTGTATAATGGTTTGATAATCCAATACATTTCCAATTTTTAAGGCACCACTGAAAACATTATTTTGTGGTGGTTCTTCTTTTCAGGCATCTTGTAATTATCAGCCAGTCAGGATTCATTTCTAAGTATTTGACCATCTAAAAGTTTTCCAGTAATTTCTCCTTTAGGTAAAGGTAAAGGTTTCCCCCGCACATGCGTGCTAGTCATTTCCAACTCTAGGGGCCAGTGCTCATCTCCGTTTCAAAGCCGAAGAGTCAGCGCTTGTCCGAGGACGTCTCCGTGGTCATGTGGCCAGCATGACTGGATGCCAAAGGTGCACGGAACGCTGTTACCTTCCCACCATAGTGGTCCCTATTTTTCTACTTGCATTTTTACATGCTTTCAAACTGCTAGGTTGGCAGAAGCTGGGACGAGTAACAGGCGCTCACTCTGCTACACAGCACTCAGGGTTCGACCCGCCAAACTGCCGACCTTCTGATTGACAAGCTCAGCGTCCTAACCCACTGAGCCACCGCGTCCCTCTTTCACCTTTAGAGGATTAGCGAAAGGCCAAAATTTTTCTTTCTTTCCAAACAGTTCTTAGGTTAAGATTTAAGAATACAGTTCAGTGTGTTTATAATCCCAGAAGGTCAGCAGTTTCTAAACATATGTAGTTTCACTCAGTAGTACATAATTGAATGCTTTGTTCTGTTTTTTTTTTCTGTTTCTAGGCATATTGCCAAGTGCCGCTATAGTTTTCTCTAATCCTCCACTAGATGTCACTGTTCATTTTTCAACTTTTTAGAACAAAGAGTCATTTTTGTTCTTCATATATATCTATAATTTCATCAATGCTTTTTCAGGTATATAGTTTTAACAATTTTCTTAGTTTTCAAATTTATCCAAACTCTCGTATTTTATATTTTTATTCCCCATAAGGGTTTAATTTGCCGCTTCCATCTATAGAAGGGTGGTGTGTAATCCCCTCCCTTCTCACTTTGGGAGGCTTTTTGCTTCTTGGGGAAGTTTGTAGGAAATCAAATATAAAAAGGAGAGAGAAGATCAAATTCCTCACCCAGTTTCAAGCACACTGTTCACTGTTGTGCTGGTTAGTGCTTTTGGACTTCGGCTGCAAGTAGCTTCGGCTGGCCAGCAAAATGTGACCAGCCTTTCTCCTGTCGGATTAGAAGGCTTCCTCCGAATCGAGCGAAATGACCACCGTCGTTCCAGAATCGTCGGGGCACCCTTCTTTTCTTCATCGCCTCTCCAGGGTGACTTAGACCTATTTAGGGTCCCCTGGTAGGGCGAAACTAGCTGTGGGGTGCAGAGGTCTGCAATCCCACGACCAGGCGCTACCAGGCAAAACCGAAAGTCCAGAAAGTTTTACTCTTTTAATTATTTGTTTTCTGGCATATTCGCAGAGCTAGCTTTCCTTCTATCTCACCAGTTTGCTATTGCCTAATAAAGTTTATATTAGAGAATGCAATGTCTCAAGTGTTTTGCTTTGTTGGGCTTCTCAACTTTAATTCCATTAAGCGGTCCTGAGCCCCAATGCCCTTGCTGGTAGCTTCCAGAGGGGTAGTGAAGACTCAGGAGAAGTTGCCTGAAACAAAACAGCTGGAAGAAGCCGGGTTGGAATCGACCAGTGGGACCCCAGCTGGCGCTGAAAGCAGTTTCATAACCCCACCAGCCTCAACACACTCCAAAGTATGGGTTGAATGAAAAGAGTGGATGGGTGGAGCAGTGGATGGGTGGAGCAGTGGCGTTCCATCGACCCAAATTGGAGAAGTGGTGAGAAGGACTATGAAAAAACGCTGAAGCCAAATTCCCACTGTGCTACCCTTGACCTGAATGGGGCAGAGAACTGGAACAGTGGGAGCGAAGAGCCTCTGAATGCCAGCATCAAGAGCACTATTTGGCATCGTGCGGTAGCCAATCGGTGGAGCAACTGAGGCAGAACTTCAGCAATTTGGAGGTCCAAGTAGAAGAGCCGTTCCCACGACTGGATCCTAGACCCCAAGGTGGCTCAGCTCTGCTCCCACTACCAACACCGATTCCTTCACCTCAGCAACTAGCAGGAGCAGCAGCTAGGGCAGTTGGAGGAGCAGCTAGCCCGCAAGTCTGCCACTGGCACCTGCTCCTCAGCCATCTGTGGCTATGAGTCCTACAATGCAGCCATGATGCTAAGCAGGTGTTGTGACTCAGGGCCAGCCTGTGGGTCCGGCAGCCGGCTCAGATGTTTCGGATGACTCAGATGAGGGGGAGGAGGAGTGTGTGGAAGACGAACCGGCTGATGATGGCTTGGAGGCTTCGCAGAGCCCCCAGCCGGGGCCCTCTTCTCAGCTGCGTGAGCCCGATAGTGCGGAGGATGATGACCCACAGTTGGCCCTGTTCAAGGACGCCCGACGCAGGAGGCAGTCGAGCAGGAACAAACAGAGAAAGGCTGTGGGACTCCTCGGGAGGAGGCACAGGGAGGCCACGCCCTGAACTCTAAATAAAAGGAGTGTTTGGGGAAGGGCTGGTTGCTGAAAGCAACCGTTTTGGTTTGAGGATTCAAGTTCCAGTGTTTTGTTCCTTGTTCTGTTGTTGGTGTAATAAATCTTGGCAGACGCTTTCCAGCCTCAGACGCTCTCCAGTCTCTACTGTTTGAACAGGGGTTTGCCTTATCGCAAGGCCGGTAGCAGGCTGGTTCAGAACAGCAGGCAGGCAGGCCACTTTGGGTTCCTGAAGATGCTGCATCATGACAATCACCAGTTCTGGTGGCCAAGGATGAAGAAAGACATTGAGAACTATGTGGGGAGCTATGCTGTTTGTGCAGCCAGCAAAAGATTATGGGGCTGCTGTAGCAGGTGACTAATCTGACCAGACCCTGGGAGAAGATAGCCATAGACTTTATAGTGCAGCTGCCAGAGTGGGGGAAGCATTATGATTTAGACTATAATAGACCTGTTTTCCAAGCAAGCCCACTTCACTGCTTGTGCTGGGACTCTCCTTGGCCCAGAAGGTGGCGAATATGTTTTTGCAACATATCTACCAACTGCATAGAGCACCTAAGTGCATCATTTCAGATTGTGGACTCCAGTGTACTGCTATGTTCTGGAGAGAATTTATAAGGATGATTGGGTCCTCCCAGGGCTCAGTTCCACTTTCCATCTGTACGAATGGATCTGAAGAACAAGCTAATGTCATAGTAGAGTAGTACCTGCATTGTTATGTCAACTACCAGCAAACGAACTGGGCTGAGTTTTGCCATTTGCAGAGATGGTGTATAACAGTGCAGTACACAGCAACACTCCATTTAAGTTAGCCACAGGAGTGGAATTTGTGCCAATACCAGAGTGCCCAGAGGAGCCCCCCTCCTCGAGCACCCTAAGTGACTAGGTGGGTTCGTTCCAACGGGTCTGGAGCATTGCAAAAAAGGCTTTAGCTAAGGCAGCCAAAAGTCAGAAAAAGCAAGCAGACAAAAAATGAGCTCCTCAGTTCCATGTAGTAGATAAAGTGTATCTGTCTACCAAGTATCTTAAGTTGAGACAAACTTTCCCCATCTTAAAAGTCATTAACCCAGTGACAGTAGATCTAAGACTACCAAGATTGTTGGGTAAAGTGCACTCAGTATTTCATTGTAGTTTACTGAAGCCATACAGGGGATCCATGATGAGACCAGTAGGGACAGCAGCCCCAGCCCCAATAATAGTAGAAGGGGAAACGCATTATGAGGTTAAGCGGATCCTCGATTCCAGAACCTACAAAGAGAAGTTGCAGTACTTAATCCATTGGGAGGGTTACCTGATATCAGAAGCTAGATGGATAAAAGCCCAGCACACAAAAGCGGATTGTTTGGTAAAACGATTCCACACAGAAGTCGGGTCCAGTTCAAGGGAAAGTGTCAGTCCTGCAAAGATTAGGAATGATGGGTATTCCTTTTTGTTTTCCAGATTCCCTTTCCCTTCTAGGTGGCCGGCCTGTCAAGCTACAAAATTTACTGTCTTTAGGACTGCTGTAGTGCTTCTAGGTTGCCAACAGTTACTGGAGGAGCGGGGGGGGGGGGGGAAGAGAAGGGACAGTTTGGGATCCACAGGTGTTCCTTATCAATGTGAGAGCTGAAGCCACTGAGGTGATGTTGTGGTGAACTGAAGTTTCTTCTTATAACAATTCCTGGAAGATTAATTGGACAATGTAACCTGAACTGTTGGAAAGGGGAGGGAAAGTTTTACTCTTTTAATTATCTGTTTCCTACCATATTCTCAGAGCTAGCTTTCCTTCTATCTTACCACTTTGCTCATGCTTAATAAAGTTTACATTAGAGAACACAATGTCTCTAGTGTTTTGTTTTGCTTTGTTGGGCTTCTCAGCCGGAACTTGACAGAAAATATGAGATCAGTCACTGAAGACATTGAATCAGTTTCTACTGTACATAGTCAATTAGTAGTCAAAGCTAGAAGTAGCTTAGATAACCCTTATGTTTTTCAGAATGATACATATATAAAATCCCCAACAATATAAAACTATCTATTTTTGTCTACAGGTGCCAACATGAGAACTTAGTAGAATTGCTTGGTTTCTCAAATGATTTTGATCAGCCTTGCTTAGTGTATGATTATATGCCCAAAGGTTCTTTGCTTGATAGATTAGCTTGTCTGGTAAGTACTTTCTTTAGTATTTAGGCCTAAAAGTATGAAACTTGACCCATTCATGCAGGATCATGCTTTTTAAATATTTAACCTTTTAAAACTTAACAATGAGAAACAGAAATCATATAGCTGATTGAGATTGATTTTCTAGTATAGATGAACTATTTCTTGTTTGTTTTGGAGAAAAATTTCATTAACATTGTAACATTTCTCTACATAAGATTAATTCCTGTTTGAATTTCTAATAAATGTATTATGAATCAGTTCGAGATTTCAGAAAAATATGTAGCCTTTGTAAACATAATGCTAAACTGTTACTCATTTAATACAGCTAGAAGGAGTATGTCAAATGTTTTAATCTTTAAAAATAATTAGAGATTATTAAGCCTGAATAGGAGCAAAATGTTCTTAGCTTAAAGTACAGTATCTGTAAGGAAAAAATGGTTCATAAACCATAGTGAATTTAGCTTTTATTTTTGAAAACATTGAGCTTTAATGAATTAAGGCAGAAAAACTTTAGTTCTACTGTTTATTCAGTGTTATTGGAATTAGTGGGAAAGGTACAGATCTTAGCCGTATTATTCATGTAATGCTAAAGTATATTTTAATGATTTTCCTAACATTAAATGTATTTCCAAATTTACTTTCACTAGATAATAAAATATAGGTAGTCCTTAACTTACAACAGTTCATTTAGTGTTCAAAGTTACAGTGGCACTGAAAAAAGTGACTTATGACCATTTTTCACACTTATATGTGAAACCTAGTGTTATGCCCACCAGGTTTCCGTGTGCTTCACAAGCCTCGGGCTCAGGGTAGGGGCGGTGGGTGGTGGCAGTTGTTATTAAGGAGGCCCTTTGTCCGCGGGAGGCCACTGCCCCTCAGATAGGCAGATGTGAGTCCCTCCTCCTGAGATGGGGCCCTGGGGGTCAGTTGGGCCTGTTGCTCACGTACCTTTCTTCCAGCTGCATGGCAACGGCCCTGCCCGGGCTACTCAACGCTCTCTCGGGCCTGGCAATTGAGTTTCTCAGACTCATGGTTCTGGGGGATTTTAACCTACCTTCCCTGGGTGGTGCGTCGGGGGTGGCCCAAGAGTTCATGGCTTCCATGATGGTCATGGACCTGACCCAGATTATTCAGAGTCCGACTCATGAGGGGGGAAACACACCCAACCTTATTTTTATCTCTGGGCAGCGGCTTAATGGTCTGGGTGGGGTTACTCCAACCTCTCAACCCCTTTCATGGACAGACCATTATCTCCTGCGGCTGGGCCTCCCCGCTGCTGGGAGACGGAACCGACCAGGTAGTTCTGCCCCAGGCGCCAGATGGACCCGGATAGGTTCCAGACGGTGCTTGGACTGATTCCTGCCTCCCTTTCCCACAGCCCAGTCGAGACCTTAGTTGACGCCTGGCAACGGGCTGCTTCGGAGGCTCTCGACCGCATTGTGCCTTTGCGACCTCTGACCCGGCGCAGATCCCAGTTGGCCCCTTGGTTTTCCATGGACCTGCGGGAGATGAAGCGCCGGAGGAGGTGCCTAGAGAGCATTTGGAGGTCCAGTCGATCCGAGTCTGACCGAACACATTTAAGATCCTTTTCCAGATCTTACCTTGTGGCAATGGAGGTGGCAAAACGTGCTCACTTCGCCACCCTCATTGCGTCTGCAGATAACCGCCCAGCCGCCCTGTTTAGGGTGACCCGTTCTCTTTTAAATCAGGGGACAGGGGAGGACCCCTTGCGGGGACAGGCCAAGGAGTTTAGTCAGTATCTGGTGGATAAAATCGCTCAGATTCGGGCTGGTCTGGACTCCGACTGGGCAGTACCTCATGAGGGGGAAGTGATGGGTTTGGCCGATAACATTTGGGAGGAGTTTGATCCTGTGACAACGGATGAAGTGGACAGGATCATGGGGAAATTAAGTGCCACCACGTGTATTTTGGACCCGTGTCCCTCCTGGCTGGTTTATGCGGCTCGGGAGGTTACACGAGGCTGGCTCCTGGTAGTTATTAATGCTTCCTTGAGTGAGGGGTGCTTCCCTGCCACCTTGAAGGAGGCGGTAGTGAGGCCCCTCCTCAAGAAACCTGCCTTGGATCCAGCTATTTTAAATAACTTTCGTCTTGTCTCCAACCATCGCTTCCTTGCGAAGGTTGTTGAGAGCGTGGTGGCACGGCAGCTCCCTTTGGTCCTGGAGGAAACTGAGTATCTGGACCCATACCAATTGGGTTTCAGGCCCGGGTACAGCATGGAGACGGCATTGGTCGCGCTGGTGGATGATCTCTGGTGGGCCTGAGATAGGGGTTATTCCTCTGTCCTGGTCCTATTAGATCTCTCAGTGGCTTTTGATACCATCGACCATGGTATCTTGCTGCAACGTCTTGGGTTGGGAGTGGGAGGCACCGTTTTACGGTGGTTCTCCTCCTACCTCTCGGGCTGTTCGCAGATGGTGTTGGCAGGAGGGCAGAGGTCAACCACGAGGCCCCTTAGTTGTGGGGTGCCTCAGGGGTCGGTCCTCTCGCCCCTCCTGTTCAACATCTATATGAAGCCACTGGGTGAGATCATCCGTGGTTTCGGGGTGAGGTATCATCAATATGCTGATGATACCCAGCTTTTCATCTCCACCCCGAACCAACCCAGCGATGCCCTCGACATGATGCCCCGTTGCCTGGAAGCAGTACGGATCTGGATGGGGAAGAACAGGCTCCAGCTCAACCCAGCCAAGACTGAGTGGCTTTACGTACCGGCATCTCATTTAGTCCAAGAGGTTCCATCTTTGGTTATGGGAGGAGAGGTGTTACCACCCATTGATAGGGCGAGCAACTTAGGTGTCCTCCTGGATACACGACTCAGTTTTGAAGATCATATAGGAGTTGTGGCCAGGGGGGCATTTGCCCAGGTTCGCCTGGTACGCCAGTTGCACCCCTATCTGGACCGAGATGCCCTACATACAGTCACTCACGCACTCGTTACCTCCCGTATAGTTTACTGCAATGCTCTCTACATAGGGCTGCCCTTGAAGACCACCTGGAGGCTCCAGCTGGTGCAGAATGCGGCTGCGCGGGTAGTGATGGGAGCATCCCGATACTCCCATATTACACCCCTCCTGCATGAGCTGCATTGGTTACCGGTTGTCCTCCGGGTGAGATTTAAGGTGCTGGTACTTACCTTTAAAGCCCTACATGGCCTAGGCCCGGGATATTTGCAGGACCGTCTGCTGCCGGGAACGACTTCCCATCGCCCAGTGTGCTCACACAGGGAGGGCCTCCTCAGGGTGCCATCGGCTAGACAATGTCGGCTGGCAACCCCCAGGGGGAGGGCCTTCTCTGTGGGAGTGCCAGCCCTGTGGAACCAACTTCCCCTTGAGCTCCGGATGGCCCCAGATCTCCGGTCCTTTCGCCGCGGCCTTAAAACATTCTTTTTCCATCAGGCTGACCTGGACTGACGACAGGGATTTTTAAAATGTTTTTAATTTTAGTACTGGGGCTGCTAGTTTAATTCTTTTTTAACTTTTGTATTATTGTATTTTTTATTGTTGTTAGCTGCCCTGACTCCTTCGGGAGATAGGGCGGCATATAAGTCCCAAGAAAAATAAATAAAAATTAAAAATAAACATACATTTTGGGCTCAATTGTGGTTGTAAATTGAGAACTACCTGTATTGTAATTCATAAATTCTGTAGTTAAAAAGCTCATTATAACAGGACCAGTTTTCTTTGACTAGTGATTAGACTTTGCTTTGTTAAGATACGAGGGCAATTCGGAAATAAACCCCCATTTGGTTATCAATGACAGACACTCACAGAACAGAACGTTTATTATAGACATTAGAAAACTACAACATTACACTACTTTTTGACATAATCGCCATTCAAATTAAGCACTTGTCATAACGTCTTACAAGGTTTGAAATTCCTTAGTAGTAATCACTTGGTGCCAAATCTAGGCTATGGGGTGGTGGTGTGTGTGATCAAAAACATCCCAACAGAACTGCTTCAAAAGTTCTTGGGTGCATCTAGTGTGTGGGCAAGCATTACCATGAATACTACACCGGAAGTCAGTAAGCTCCAACACTGAGTTTTTGTAATGTTTCACAGTAGACCTCTGACTTGATGGTCGAACCATGCTCCATTAACTTCATTAGTAGTACTCCTTTGGGATCTTCACATTTGGTGGGATTTTCTATGGCACCACTTCTGTTGTGTTGGTTCACAATAATGCTCGCCTGCACACTGCTAGACGCACCCAAGAACTTTTGAAGCAGTTCCGTTGGGATGTTTTTGATCACACCCCCATTGCCCGGATTTGGCACTGAGTGACTACTACAAAGGAATTTCAAACCTTGTAAGACGTTATGACAGGTGCCTCAATTTGAATGGCGATTATGTTGAAAAGTAATGTAATGTAGTTTTCTAATGTGTATAATAAAAGTTCTGTATCTGCAAGTGTCTGTCATTGATAATCAAATGGGGGTTTATTTCCGAATTGCCCTCATATATGAACATAATAGTAACTGTATATTCTGTTCATAAGAATCATACAAAATTGACTAATATTCAGTGTCAGCAGATATGAAACAAGTCATTTACAGTGTAAATTTAGAAAGTGACTACACTTTTTATGAAACAGAAATCTCTATATTGGGATAATGTTCATGACAGCTAATACTTAAACATAAAAATGAGATAAAGATATACTTCTTTCCCAAATTGCCAAATATGATGTTTCATTTCATGGAATCAGTGACATGAAAAAATAAGATCCAAACTTATTATTAGCTGCAGCTTATCTTGAAAAAAAAATTCTCATGAGTTTTTGTAGCTTTAATTGGTCAGTGCTGCTTATTCTTGGGAATAGATGCTCTCAACTTTGCTGTTCTTTTGTTAGTTTAATTTTATTGAATAAAATAAGTGATTCCAATAAAATGCTGAAACTTTTCTACTCTCCCTGTTTATAAAGGACAACACTTCACCAATACCTTGGGAAACAAGATGCAACATTGCTTATGGGGCATCAAATGGAATCTCTTTCTTGCATGAAAATAATCACATTCATCGAGATATTAAAAGGTAAAGCCTATAAAATTAATTCCTGTGTAAAGCATTCTAAAGGGTGACGGAGTAGGATAAAAAGGGCTGTAAAATTTACTCTTTTCCTTGAATTGCTTGTGAACTTGTTATGTGCTCCTGGCTACTTTCCTTCATGACCAGAGGCAAGCTCACCTGACCAATAACCAGCAAAGACACTGAAAGACTTTGGCTTGATTTATAGCAATAAGCGGGGAGAGAAGCTATCAAAGGTTGGTTCTTTCCAAGGTTCCAACCCAAAATATTCCCTTCTTTATACAACCCTATCCCAGCTGCCTCATCCCTCCTCATTCCCCATTGGCTGAGGTACTATGAGGTTGCCTGGTCACTCAACAGTGAGAAACTGGTGAAGCGGGCACAGCAATGCCTGCATTTTCTGCGTCGCATAAGAAAAGAACATTTTCTTCCCCTGTCCTGACCACTTTCTACAGGGGAACGATCGAGAGCAAGCCTGTCATACAGCATCACAGTCTGGTTTGGAAGCATCACTGCTTCAGACAGGAAGGCAGTGCAGAGAGTGGTAAGGATGGCCGAAAAAATCATTGGCAGTTCCCTTCCCTCCATCCAGGACATAGCACAGAAGCGTTGCTTGAGCAGGGTCCGTAAGATTATCTGGGACACTACACATCCTCTTCACGACCTGTTACCTACTGGGAGGAGGCTTTGTGGTATCCGGAGCAGGACATCCAGATTCAGCCATACTGTAGTTTCATTCCTTACAGCATTAACCTTGTGAACTCTCAAGCTTCCTCCTTCCATTATACAGTATATTTAAGATGGACAGTATTTAATATTTATTATGTATATGTAGGGGTGTGGGTTTATACATATGTGTATATAGTATGGTTAGGTGTGTGTCATGTATGTATTCCACTTTGAGAGCAGATAACTAAATTTCATTTTTGATGTGTGCCGTTGTGCCCACAGTAAAAAAATGACAATAAAGGTTATCTTATCTTTCTGACTGCTTTCTTCATATTTCCTGTTACCTTCCTTAAATATACTAAATCATATTCATACAGTATGTACATTAATAATATAAAATATTAGACATATTCAGTTAGTTATTTTGAGCTCATATTTTATGGCTCCTTAAAACAATAGGTTCTTTCTTGTTTTGCAGTTCAGCTCATTTTCTCTGGCTTGCCATTTCTTCTTGCAGGTGCTTTTACAGCTTGTATTCTTCCTTTCCCAATTCTGGAGACCCAGATAAATTTTTGCCTACATGTGTATCTTACATACTCCCTTTATACTACCCTTTCCTGGTTCTCATCTGTTAAGTTCTTGAGGGACGACAGCGAGACAGCAGGCAGGTTCAACAAACAGCGTTTATTGGGGCAGAGGTCCCGGGCGAACAATGCCCGGAATCTCTTGTATTTATAGTCAACAAGGACAACAACAATAACAACCAAGAACCAATAAACAAGCAAGAATCTCCCGCCAGACTAGGACGCCCAATAGGAAGGAGACCGGCAAAAGGTAGGCGCGGCAGAACGGTTTGTTGCCGGGGCCAGCTGGCAGCTTTTGACAGCTCCGGCTGAGCTGCGCGTGCGCGGCTCTCCGGCGTTTGACAGCTGTCAGTGCACTGCGCATGCGCGGCAGTTTGACAGCTGTCAGAGCCGGCCGGTTTGACAGCTGTCAGTGTACTGCGCATGCGCGGCAGTTTGACAGCTGTCAGAATCGGCCGCTAGCCGCGTGTGGGGGGGGAATGCCGCGGCAGCCTTTTGACGGCTGTCAACGGCTGCTGGGGATCCCTTATGAATGTGAGGGGTTGTTTTGTGTCTGAATATATTACACCCCTTCCCCCCTTGCCCCTGGAAGTTTAGGTGGGGTCAGTTCCTCTAGTCCTGCTGCCGGCCCATTCATAGTCCGCCAAGTACAAGGGAGCCTTCCGCGTTCTGGTGGAGCGGCGGAGGTTAGGGCTGGGCTGACTTGTGCAGGGCTGGTCTTCCCTTTCCCCGGTGGGGGGAATTTCGGAGTCAGTAGGTTGGGGGTCGGCGGCGGCTTCAGGAATAAGCGACAATGGGCTGGGTGGCGTTGACGGTGCTGGTGGGGAAAATAGATTGCCCGGTTGGGCTCGGGAACTGTGGTTCTGCGATGTGCGCTTCCTCAGTTGGTCAGCGTGTCTCCGGATGAGCCTTCCGTCTCCTAGGTCGACGAGGTAGGAGACTGGGCCAGTCTGGTCGGAGATCATGCCTTGCAGCCATTTGTCGCCGACCCCGAAGTCCTTTGCCCAAATGGGCTGGCCGCGAGGGAAGACTTTCGCGGGCGGTGCAATGGTTTGTTCGGCGGCTGCCCTGTCGGGATGTAATCGGTCCAATTTGGTGACTAGGCGTCGCCCCCAACGGAGTTCTGCCGGAGACCTGCCGGTGGTGGTGCATGGTGTGGAGTGCTGGGCCAGGAGGTATTTTGCCAGTCTGCAGTGCCAGTCGCCGGAGATGATTTTTCTTAAGGCATCTTTGGTCGCCTTTACCATGGCCTCTGCGAGACCGTTCGAGGAGGGGTGAAAAGGCGCGGAGGTGGCGTGCCTAATCAAGTTGGCCTTGATGAAAACCTGGAAGTCAGTGGAAGTGAATTGGGGGCCGTTGTCAGATACGATGACATCAGGCAGCCCGTGGGTGGCAAACACCCTCCTCAACCCTCTAATTGTGGCTGCTGAGGTCGTGCTGGTGACTGGGATGACCTCGAGCCATTTGGAAAAACTGTCTACAATTATTAGAAAATTTTGTCCCTGGAAGGGGCCGGCGTAATCGACATGTATTCGGGATCAGGGGTTTTTTGTGACCTCCCACTTGTGGACAGGGGCGTGAGGAAGCGGTGGCCTGGTCTGTTGACACATGTTGCAGGTTGCAACAAAGTGTTCGATGTCTGCATCGAGCCCTGGCCACCACAAATAGCTGCGGGCGAGGGATTTCATCTTGACCACCCCTGGGTGGCCTTCGTGAAGGGAGGCTAGAACTTGTTCCCTGTGTGGGGCGGGTACGATGACCCTGCTGCCCCAAAGGATGCAGCCGAGGTGGGCTGACAGTTCCAGGCGCCTTTGGAAAAAAGGCTGAAATTCTGGCCCCGGGGATGTGGATTGCCAGCCGCTTTGGACCCAGGTCAGAACCCTGCCTAGGATTTTGTCCTTGGAGGTTGCTGCAGCTATTTCTTTGGCTGAAATAGGATGGTCAGGCAATTCTTGGATGGCCATGATTTGGCCGGCGGGTGCAGGGTCTGGGTCAAGGTTGGGCAGGGGCAGCCTGCTAAGGCCATCTGCGTGGCCCATTTCCTTGCCTGGCTTATGCTCAATTTTGAAGGAGTATGCTGCTAGGAATGTTGTCCAGCGGAGCATTCTGGGGGATAGAATTTGTGGGGTCAATTTGTCCCAGGTGAAGAGCCCTAGCAGGGGTTTGTGGTCAGTGAAGATTGTAAAGTGGCGGCCGTATAAGTAATCATGAAATTTCTTCACGCTTGCCACCAGTGCTAGGGCTTCCTTGTCAATTTGCGCGTAATTGCGCTCGGCTTTGGACAAGGTCCTGGAATAATATGCGATGGGCGACTGAGTCCCATCACTGTGGAGGTGGCTGAGGACAGCGCCTATGCCATAGGGGGAAGCGTCGCAGGCGACACAGAGGGGCATTTTGTCTTTGTAGTGTGTGACGGTGGACTTGCTAGACAGAAGTTGTTTTAATTTATTGAAACTATCTTCGTGGGCTTGAGTCCAGAGCCACTGGGCTCCTTTGTCTAAGAGTCTGTGGAGCGGCTCTGCTATGGAGGCTTTGTGGGGGAGGAAAGTATGATAGAAATTTATTAACCCCAAAAAGTCTTGTAATTCAGCCTTATTTTTGGGGGGTGGTGCTGCTCTGATGGCTTTGACCTTAGAATCCGTGGGGTGGATTCCATTAGCGTCAATTTTGTACCCCAGGAATTCCGTAGAAGGAACTCCGATGGAGCACTTTTCTTTTTTTAATTTGAGGCCGGCGGTGCGAAATCTTTGAAGCACCTCTCGCAGCCTGTCAGCTAGTATGTCTTCCGATTCCCCTGCGATGAGCACATCATCAAAATAGGGGCAAACCCCAGGGATTCCCTTAAGAGTCCGCTCCATGGTTTTCTGGAATATTCCAGGTGCTACAGCTATTCCGAACTGCAGGCGGTTCACTTTGAACGCTCCGCGGTGGGTGACTATAGTTTGGGCAATGGCGGTTTGATCTGAGACTGGCAGCTGCAAGAATGCATGGGCCAGGTCTAGTTTTGCAAATATAGTGCCTGCCTGGATGGAAGAAAGCACGTCCCTGACAGCTGGGACTGGGTATGCGTGGGGGTTTAAAGCCCGGTTCAGGGTGGCTTTATAGTCCGCGCAGAGGCGGACCTCCCCATTAGGCTTGACGGCGGTGACTATGGGGGTTTCCCAAGTGCCCCCGTCTGTTGGTTCTAAGACCCCTAGCCCGATTAGTCTGTCTAGTTCTGCGTCAATCTTGGGTTTGAGGGTGAAGGGGACTTTCCTAGCCTTAATCCTAATGGGCAGGACTTCCGGATTTAATTTTAAATCAATGGGGGGGCCATTGAATTTCCCCAGCGACCCGTCAAACACGTCTGCGAATTGTTGGCAGACGGCCTGTAAATGGCGAGGTTGGAAGTGGTTTATGCCCGAAATTTTTATCCCTAGGGGCTCGAACCAGTCGAGACCAATGAGACTGGCTCGTTTCCCAGTTGCAATTTGGGCTGTTAATTCCCCCTGGAAATGCTGATAAGTAATAGAGAGCCTCGTTTCCCCTTTTAGTTTGATAGGGGCGCCCTGGAAATCAGCTAAGAGAATTTTTGAGGGGGTAATAGGGAAACGGCGCCTGCATAGGCGTGCGATCCCTTGGAGGGTGTCCCAGGACAAAATGGAGACTGAGGAGCCGGAGTCCACCTCCATTTCGCAGGGGATCCCTTGGATCTGGACCTGGATTTTAATTTTAGGGCGGATAAAGCTGGTAGTCAGGGTCCCCTGGGTCGTATTGGTGGTCATGATGGATGACCGGAGGGCCTTCCCTGGCAATTTGGGGTTGGTCATATTACCTTCCTGGGCCGCCTCCAGGTCGTGAAGGGTCTCGCGGCCGGTGCTGCGGCAGGCGGAGCGAATGTAGCCAGTTTTGCCGCAGCCATGGCACTTGGCGTTTTGAAACTTGCAAGATGCCCTGGCATGATTGCCGCCGCAGCTGGCACACTTGGAGCGGTTGGTGGTCTGCCTTTGGCCTCCGGCCGGACGATCTGGCCCTTTTTCTCCCTCCCGGCGAGTTTGTAGGTTGGAGGGTCTCGGGCGGATGGCGTCCACATCCGTCTTCTGCTCGGTTGTTTCTGGGTCTGTACTTCTAGGGCAGTCGTGATGGACTGACCCCATGAAGGGATTACCCGGTGGCAGTGCGTCTTCCCGATGGCTGTCTTCATAAGCCATGATTTCTAAAGTTAATTCGGCCAGGTCCATCGTCGGTTTAGTGACTAACTTTTTCTGGAGCTTCAGGTTCTTCAGACCGACGATGACCTGGTCCCTTATGCGGTCCTCGAGGTCCGGGAAATGGCAGTGACGGGCCGCTTGTCGGACCGTGGCTACGAATGCCTTGGCTGACTCGCCTGGTCGTTGGTACTGGCGGGCGAAGTTCAAACGCCAGTACAGCTCGGACCGTCTCGGGGCGAAATGCCGATTGAGGCGATCGACCAGCTCGGCATAGGGCACAGAAGCCACCGGAGCAGGGTCGCAGAGTCCCACGGCGACATCGTAGACCGCCGGGCCGCTGAGGCAAAGGAGCGCTGCGGCTTTGGGGCGATCCTCGACAATGTTGTTGACGAGGAGGTACCCCTCCACTTGCCCGAGATGCGATTCCCAGCCCTCGGGCTGGGAGACATCGAATTCTCGGACGTGCCCAAGGTTTGCCATGCTGTCAGGACCACGGGTCTGCTTTTGGATGGTGTGCGTGGAGGGCTCTCCCGACCAGCAAGTGACTTCAGCGGTGTCAGCTGGTGGGACGGCTTCCCTCCTTCACTTGTGGCTTCAGCTAGTGACCTTCAGCTAACAAGCAGACCCGTATCCCATCCTCGTCGCCAGGTGTTAAGTTCTTGAGGGACGACAGCGAGACAGCAGGCAGGTTCAACAAACAGCGTTTATTGGGGCAGAGGTCCCGGGCGAACAATGCCCGGAATCTCTTGTATTTATAGTCAACAAGGACAACAACAATAACAACCAAGAACCAATAAACAAGCAAGAATCTCCCACCAGACTAGGACGCCCAATAGGAAGGAGACCGGCAAAAGGTAGGCGCGGCAGAACGGTTTGTTGCCGGGGCCAGCTGGCAGCTTTTGACAGCTCCGGCTGAGCTGCGCGTGCGCGGCTCTCCGGCGTTTGACAGCTGTCAGTGCACTGCGCATGCGCGGCAGTTTGACAGCTGTCAGAGCCGGCCGGTTTGACAGCTGTCAGTGTACTGCGCATGCGCGGCAGTTTGACAGCTGTCAGAATCGGCCGCTAGCCACGTGTGGGGGGGGAATGCCGCGGCAGCCTTTTGACGGCTGTCAACGGCTGCTGGGGATCCCTTATGAATGTGAGGGGTTGTTTTGTGTCTGAATATATTACATCATCCATTGTAGTTTCTTTGGCAAGCTTGTTTTTCTACAGTAAGTTTCCATTACACAGCAGATTCAATTTTAATTTTTTCTTTCAATATCAAATTTTGAAGACTTTTCATTTTGATCCTATCAAACTGAATTCCAGAAAGGTTCCCCACCATTTGGATTCAACCCAGCTGTTATTTCTCTTTGATGTATTGCCTCTCTTTTGGGGGTGGGAGGGGGGGGCAAAAAAATAACTTTTAGCTTACTTTTTTTTCCAGTGCAAATATCTTACTAACAGAAGCATTTGTGCCAAAACTTTCTGACTTTGGGCTTGCAAGGACATCGGTAAGATTTACACATACTATTCTAACAGATAGAATAGTTGGGACAGCAGCTTATATGGCTCCAGAGGCATTAAGAGGGGAGATAACTCCTAAATCGGATATCTTCAGTTTTGGCGTGGTAAGTTACTATTTTTAAAAATAACCCAGTAAATGAGGATTGTTTTCTCTTTGTGCTGCCTTTCTGTTTCTTAAATTGTCTTGCCTAATGAAAAAATATTGGTAGCTCACAAACTGTACCTTGTTTTCCAACTTTGAGATGGTCCAATGCACAACTAAATTTAACTCCGGGTTTCCTGTAATGACAGTGTCTCGGTTGTTAAATTGCTCTGCTTTTGAAGATGGATTTCATTTTTCTTCACTAATAATAATAATAAAGTTGGACCTTGAAGGTCATCTAGCCCAACCCCCTGCTCAGGCAGGAAACCCTATACCATTTCGGGCAAATGGCTGTCCAGTCTTTTCTTAAAAACTTCCAGTGTTGGAGCATTCACCACTTCTGGAGGCAGGTTGTTCCACTGGTTAATTGTTCTAACTGTCAGGAAGTTTCTCCTTAGTTCTAGGTTGCTTCTCTCCTTGATTAGGTTCCATCTGTTGCTTCTTGTCCTGCCCTCAGGTGCTTTGGAAAATACCTTGACTCCCTCTTCTTTGTGGCAGCCCCTGAGATATTGGAACACTTCTATCATGTCCCCCCTCGTCCTTCTCTTCATTAAACTAGACATGCCCAATTCCATCAGCCGTTCCTTATATGTTTTAACCTCCAGTCCCCTAATCATCTTTGTTGCTCTTCTCTGTACCCTTTATAGAATCCCAACATCTTTTTTGCATCGTGGTGACCAAAACTGGATGCAGTATTCCAAGTGTGGCCTTTCCAAGGCATTGTAAAGTGGTATTAATACTTCACATGATCTTGATTCTATCCCTCTGTTAATGCAGCCTAGCACTGTGTTGGTTTTTTTGGCAGCTGCAGCACACTGCTGGCTCATATTTAAGTGATTGTCCACTAGGACTCCGAGATCTCTCTCACAGTTACTACTATTCAGCAAGGTACCCCCTATACCAGAGCTTTTCAACCTTTTCACCCATTGTACCACTTTTAGGATATGGCAACATCCGAGTACCACCAATCGCCTAGCAAGGTGTCAAAAACTTGATGACCAAAAAAAAAAAGGAAAAGACCAAAAAAAGAAGGAAAAAAGTGATGAAGTACAGGTAGTCCTCAACTTAACAACAGTTTGCTTAGTGACTGTTTGAAGTTACAGTCGAACTGAAAAAAGTGCCCCCCAAGCCACAGCCGAGCAAGACAGCTGCCTGCCCGCCTGGCAGCGCTCTTCCTCCTGTCTGAGGTTTTCATTGTTGTAAGCATTTCTGTTGAGGATTGGCAGTGGGGGTGAGGTGGGGGGTGTTTGGTTTTTACTCCCCCCTGTCTGCTGGGTGGTTGCAGCAGGTTTTGGTGACTTCACATGACCCTGGGACACCATGACCGTCAGAAATATGAATCAGTTGCCAAGCATCTGAATGTAAATCAAAGGAACCTGGAGATGCTGCAACATTCTGGCTGATCAGTGCTTCTTCTGGGCTCAACAGAAGCGCCAGGATCAGTGCTGAGCTCCAGCTGGATCCTGATGCTGATCCTGGTGCTTCCACTGAGCCCTGACAGCCCCGAAGAAGCACTAATCCTGGCGCTTCCGCTGAGTCCTGACAGCCCTGCAGCTCCAGCCATCTCTCGCTCAGGCTTGTGCAGAGCTGCCACCGGTTCAGCTCATTCCCCTGCCCCACTACTTTTCTAGGATGGTCGCGTACCACCTGCCAGGTGCCAATGTACCACAGGTGGTACCTGTACCTCTGGTTGAAAAGCCCTGCCCTATACTATACCTATACATTTGTTTTTTCTTCCTTAAATGTAGAACCTTACTTTTTTCCCCATTGAATTTCATTTTGTTAGATAGCACCCAGTGTTCAAGTCTGTCAAGATCCTCCTGTATCTTAAGCCTATCTTCCTGAGTGTTGGCTATTCCTGCCAGCTTGGTGTCATCTGCAAATTTGATGAGTTCCCCTTCTATCCCCTTGTCTAAATCATTGATGAAGATGTTGAAGAGCACCGGGCCCAGAACAGAGCCCTGGGGCACCCCACTACACACTGCCCTCCATGTAGATGCAGTTCCATTGAGGACCACACACTGAGTACAGCCGGTCACCCAGCTACAAATCCATCTGGTGGTGATGCTGTCTGACCCACATTTTTCTATCTTATCAAGTAGTAGTTTGTGATCTACTTTATCAAATGCCTTACTGAAGTCCAAGTAAATTATATCCACAGCATTCCTCTTGGACTTTGTCACTTGGTCAAAGAATGCAATAAGATTTGTCTGGCATGATCTGTTTTTGACAAACCCATGTTGGCTTTTAGTAATGACTCTGTTTGCCTCTAGGTGCTCACTGATTCATTGTTTGATTATCTTTTCCAGAATATTCCCAGGTATTGAGGTCAGGCTGATAGGTCTGTAGTTTCCTGGATCTATTTTTTCCCCTTTTTTGAAGATGGGAACTACATCAGCTCTTTTCCGGTCCTCTGGTAGTTCCCCAGTGCTCCAGGATCTTTGAAAAATATAGTTCAGTGGTTCTGAGATCACATCTGCCAGTTCTTTGAGAACCTTGGGGTGTAATCCATCTGGTCCTGGTGATTTGAACTCGTCTAGGCTGGACAAGTGCTCACTTACCATTTTCTTGCCTATCTTAACGTGTTTCTAATCTGTTTTTTATGGCTAATAAAATATTAGCAGGAATGTAATTAAAAGTTTCTTGACCACATGTAAAAAACCACCCTTGCGGGAGCCAAACATGAGCAAAATTAAAGGAAGTCTCCTCAAAAGCTGTACAGTTTAAAACAGGTGAACTAATACGAAAACAGTGAGGTTTTTTACTTGAAGATGTACAATTAATTATTTTTGTGCATGTTATATTCTCAGGGCCTGCTACTATTGGGGTGTGCAAAGCAATTACATCAGGGGTTGGATCATAGGCAGTCAACCCCCAACTAGTTTAACATAGTTTAAACATAGTTAAACTTTTTATTCAATAGAAATTTGCTCACGCCAGTGAAGTTTTGAATTGCTGCAGAAGGGGTACAAACAGGGACCAAGCATGTAGAAAGCTAATTTTTCTGGAACCGGATTTGGGGACTGGTGCCATGACATCCTTAGCTGGGTGGACGCAATGTGCTAGAATCCACAAGGTTCCTGTAGGAGCAAGCACAGCAGCATATCCTCCTGCCCAATTAATCAGAGAGACAGGCCCTAACCATGTTTTGTCTGGTAATGCCCGATAATATACTAGAGGGGGAGGCAAGCTTGTTTTCTGTTGAAAGTGTCTCTGATAAGCGGTCGAATTTTGAATGGAGACATTCAATTGATTTAAGGTAAATAATACTTGTTTAACCTGTTGTGTTACCCACGACAAATTGGGTAGCTGAGATCTCTCCTTTTTTATTTGTTTGTGAAGACAGTCCTTAAAGGACTGATTAGCACGTTCAACGATGGCTTGACCTTTGGAATTGTAGGGTAACCCATGAGTAAGAACAATATTCCAGGTTGTACAAAATTGCAAAAAGGCCGATGAAGAATAGGCCGGGCCGTTATCAGTTTTTAAAGAGGAGGGATTGCCCAAGGCAGTAATGACTGAAAAAAGATGAGAAATAACATGATTAGCTGTTTCCCCTCGTTGAGGTGTGGCCCAAAGTGCTCCTGAATAGGTATCAATAGATAAATGAATATACTTCCAGGGAGCCAAGGAGGGAACATGGGTGACATCCATTTGCCATAGGTGATTAGAGGCAAAACTACGGGGATTAACTCCTGTGTCCCCTGAGGGGGATGCCCCAGAACATTGGGGACAGGATGAAACAATTTGCTTGGCTTGGTCAAGTGGAATATGGCAAGCTTGTGCCAGCCCCCTGGCATTTTGATGAAAAAAAGAGTGACTGAAGAAAGGATCTGAAAACAAAGTGGGTAAAACATGAACAGCAGCATCAGCATGACTATTGCCTTCAGAAAGAGGTCCAGGAAGAGACGAATGACTGCGTATGTGAGAAACAAAGTATAAATGCTTTTGGTCTTGTAGTAGTTGCTGCAAAGTTAAAAACAGAGCCATGAGATTGGGGTCAATCCTGGGTGTGATGTAAGCATCTGGAAGATTAAAAATAAGTTGACACACATAATGAGAGTTAGAAATTAAATTAAAAGGCTGTTGAGAAAAGATATGAAAAGCTAAAATAGCAGCAGACAATTCTGAGCGTTGCGGGGATGACTATATTGCAATGTAGGACACCTTCCAGGTATCCATCAATGTGTCCTGCACAGACAAGAAAACATAAAAAAAGAAAACAAAAAACAACTCCACAAAAAATAAACAAACTGAATGAGATATTCTGAGTTACTGCAACAGTTTTATATTAAACTTTAGTATTGCTTTCAATATAGTTAGTCAAATTCCAATTTAATCAGATTCCAATCAGATGGAAACAAACTTCCATCAAGTAGGTTAAAACTTACAAATCTAAACAAAACAACGCAGAGTAATTTCTTTTAAAACTCAAAGATTTCAAAAAGAATGGTCCAACAAGTACTGTCTCCTCTTTCCAGAAAAAAAACTGCAAGCTGAAACTGCAAGAGTGGGTATTAAATTTCACATCCACCCCTCCCTTTCTCAGACCAGAATTCTAAGCAGAGAAGAAAAAAACAGTTAAAACAACCAGCCCTCCCCTTCTTCTCTCTCTCTCTCTCTCTCTCTTACTCTTAAAGTAACACAGTGGGGAGGGGGGGAGAAAGAGACTGGAGGGGAAAAAGAAAAGGTAAAAGGAATTTTACAAAAATCTTGCCACTAAAAAATAATAGCTTGCTCTCCTTCACATGCATTTTCCATAAATTCACTCACAGATCCCCCATAAAACTCTTCTCATGCAAACACTTACAACAATAAAATCAGCAATTTACTGTTCCTTTCACAGCCTGGGACGGAGGTGGGGGTGGTAGGGTTTTGAGGGATAACACACACACACATTTACACATCAGCAAATTAACTCATTCACGTCCATTCCAACTGCCGGCATAAACAATTTCACATACAAAAATTTCATACTTTCTCCAGGCAAACCAATCACTATTATTATAATTTCAGGGAGCTGTTCACAAGCCAATGAGCTCCATGTTCCAAATAAGGCCTTTTTGTTTATTGTTATTAGAGGGGTTTTTAACCCTCTTCCAAGTCTTGGAATAACACAGAACAACATAGACAGACATATATACACAAATATTAGTAAAACAACATTCATTTAGACATATGGCTTGTCCTACAAGAAGCGAGAAAAATCAGGAGGTGATTCCAACCAAACATGGTTTTATAGGGCCCTTTAATCATCTCCCATTTTTCTCACCATTCCAAGTCCAAGCTTAATGTTCCAAATGTGTGTGTGTATATATATATATATATATATATATATATATATATATATATATATATATATATATATATATATATATATATATATATATATATATATATATATATATATATATATAACAGAACAAAACACACATCAATTTGGAGTTTGAGGCCAAAACAGGCCTCCCCTTTTAATTAAAAGGAGGGGGACATTTATGGTTACTTAAAATTTATCCCACCAACTTCAAAAGACAGTGGGGAAAGACTAAAAGGAATATTGAACCTGGGGTCTTTTGCAGGTGTGAACTGGGAGGTGTCCTCACCTCTGACAAAAGGAATCGAATAGTCCAAAGAGCCAGATTAAAAGAAAAAGACAGGAAAAAAAACCTGCTTTTGGTTTCAACCTGATAGAAAGGGCTGCGGGATGCTGCAGACATACCCCCCCCCCCGGATTTCAACATTCCCTTTTATAATGACCGGGTTTACCACATTTATAACACTTTCCTTGAGGCTTGCTGCCTTGCGATAAAGCGGCTGCCAATAAATTGGTTTGATAAGAGGCTGTTCCTATATCCTATAATCTGTTAACAAAATCAGAATACGGCTCAGTAGCCTTCTGTCTGATGTTAGAGAAGGCTTGATGAGGCTTGCCAGAAACAGGCACTTTTTCAAATGCTCAGTATGCGCATTCAGAAGAAACCTGTAAAGTGGCAGCTGGTAAAACAATCTGAGCATCAACTGGAGCAAAGGGAGCAGACCCGTCAGTAATTTCTTCTACATTTCCCCCCCCCTTTTGCTAATTGTTCCTCTAAAATTTTCCTCATGGGGGTATACAATGTGAAGAAGCAGAAGAAATCTCTTCATGAGGAGCTGAAGGTTCAATTGAAGATGATTTCGGGGTGGGGGATTTATTTGATCATAATCCGGTGGAGGTTTTGTGGTCAATTGTTGTCCTGCCAAAGCATCAGAGCCAAATTTCTCCACTGCGTGATGGCATTGAAACCATAGATGTAATATCTGAACTGGAGCCTGGGGTTCAAGATGTAAAGTATGCCCTATCTTTACCCAGTCCTGTAAACGGAGCATCCCGTGCTCCAGATACCAGGGACAATGTTTCCTTATCTCTCCAATCAGCTTCCTTATTTCTGCCTCAGGCGCTGTAAGCCCTGACTTTTGTAGCAGGAATCGAAGTTCCTGTACATGCTGTTGCTGTTGGTGAGATAGATTGCAACCCATACTTACCTTTGAGGGGTCCCATAGGAGGAAGGTGCACCTTGGGGTCTATTCCAGACGAAGGCAAGTATGTTGGAAGTTGCTCTCCCGGAGTAAGGTCCCTGTTCGGGCACCAGATGTGGGATTCAGAAACCAGTCATAGCAGGGTGTCCAAAATGTCTGCCTGCCTACGCAGAGTTTATTACTTTTATATAGTTTTAACAAGCAGCAAAGAGCACACAGCAAATAGCATTGTTATTGGTGTATTCCCTTGTCAATCTTTAAGAACATCCCAGCCAGGGTAGAGTCTCAAATATCTTGATGGTTCCTGGCAGTCCTTGGTGGTGCTAATTGGAGTGAGTTCATAGACATGAGGTAAACAAGATACTGAGGCATGGCAGTTTGCTACACATGGCCCCTTCATATCCTTGACTTCCATCTCTACAGCCACCTGCCCCACATGCGTAGCAGCTAAATGGCAGCAAGGGAAGTCCCCAGAACTGCTTCAACCAGTAGCCAGTCTGTCAGCATCCTGGAGAGAGATCTCTATGAAGTTTATTGTGGAATTGTCAGAGTGCTGGAAACACTGTAATTTGGGTCGTAACGGATTTGTTCTCTAGACAAGTTCATTTCATTCAATGCCCCAAGATCCTAACTGCAAAAACTTCAGCTAAACTCTTTGTGCAAAATGTATATTGCTTTCATGGGGCCCCACAAATATAATTTCAGACAGAGGGGTTCAATTCACCTCTAAGTTCTGGAAAGCTTTTCTGGACTTGATGGGTTCTAGTCAAGGGTTATCATCTTCACATCATCCTCAAACGAATGGGGGGACAGAGAGACTGAACTCAGTTCTAGAACAATATCTGAGATGTTTCATTAATTATCAGCAGTATAATTGCTCTGACCTGTTACCATTTGCTGAGGTGGCTTATAATAATGCTGGCCACTCCAGTACAGGTTTCACTACATTTCAAGTAGCTAATGGTCAGACATTTGTAGCCATGCCTGAACTCCCTACCAAGGAGCCTGAAATCTCTTCCTTGCAAGAGTGGATTAAACAGTTACAGAATACCTGGCCAGTAGTCAGGAAAGCTCTGGATTAAGCCAGAGAAGCCTATAAGACTCAGGTCGATAAACAGAGGGTGGAGCAAAAACCATATAAAGTTGGAGACCGAGTATACCTCTCCACGAAGTATTTGCAGTCTTTACAGCTTTCTAAGAAGTTAGGCCCTAAATTTGTAGAACCTTTCCCTATCAAATGCAACATCAATCCTGTGACAGTTGAATTGGACTTGCCAAAGAACTTGCTGAAAATCCACCGCTTTCCACTGGTTTGTTCAAACCGGAGGTCACTTCTAACCTTAGACCTCCTACACCTCAGGCATTTACTGTCATGGTTGAGGGTGAACAACGCTTTGAGATTAAGGACATTTTGGCCTCTTGAATACATCACGGGGTGACACAATACTTAGTAGCTTGGAAGAATCTTCCTTCTGCCTAGAATGGGTGTACCAGAAACATGTTAGACCCCCTAAACTTCTAAGACACTTCCATTCTCAATATCCTGATAAACCTAATTGATTTGCCTGTATTGTTTGTTCCCCTTCCCTTTTTGTCTTTTACGTGGATTTCCCTTTCTTCTGGGGGGGCTGTATGTCAGGTCCCCAAATTCTTATTATTTTCCCTGCATATATGCTTTTGTTTTGGGGTCTGCCATTCTGCTGTGGGGAGGGGGGACTTTGTGTTCGCTTGGAATAACTTTTGCTTCTACTTTTCCTCTCCCACTTCTATCCGCTTGAGAAAGGTATGTGTCCCCCTTACCAGGGAGACAGTTATAGAGAAATGAAACTGGAGTAAGACCTTGAGATGCGAGCTAACTTTGCCAGTTACGCACATATCATGCCACCTGTGGATTGGCTGGATTTCAAATGGACATTATGAGGGGGGATATTGCTGGTTTAACTATACATTTGAGCGGAGTGTTCCCCAGATATCGCCTTGACTTTCTTACTGTCACACTAACCCCTAATAAAAGTTTCCTTTTGAGACAATGCCTGTTTCAAGAGTTCTGCTTTCTTCATTAGATTTAAAATATTTTGAAATTAGTTGAAAGCAAGGATTTTATCTGTTTAATATTTAAAAATTAGACCTGAAAGGGAAAAAATAATTATTATGAATATGTTTGATTTATTGATTAACCCAGGTAATATATATATAATGGTTTTAATTTATTAAAGGGGATATTGTATTATTAAGTAGATGGTTTAATATGGTGGGAAATAGATAACCTTTAGGAAATAGAACAAGATTATATTCAAATAGATAAAATGTGTATTTTGGATATTAGATTCTGTTATGAATTGAGATAAGGGAAATCTTGGTTACCTAAAGCCTGAAAATTATAAATATCAAAGGTTAAATTGGAATATTGATTAAAGGGGATATTATGTTATTAAGTAGATGGTTTAATATGGTGGGAAATAGATAACCTTTAGGAAATAGAACAAGATTATATTCAAATAGATAAAATGTGTATTTTGGATATTAGATTCTGTTATGAATTGAGATAAGGGAAATCTTGGTTACCTAAAGCCTGAAAATTATAAATATCAAAGGTTAAATTGGAATATTGATGGGAAACTAAAAATTGGGAAAAATTAATAACAGGATATGGATTGTTTATGAAGATTGAATGTAAAAAATAAGATACATATAAGCTAAAATTTACTGATAAATGTAATGATGTTTCTACTGAGCTGATATAATAAGAACTATATTTTTTTAAAAAAAATTCATTTTCTAATTTTACATTTAATTATTTAAAAAGAAGTGTGGCGGCTGGGTTAATCGATAATACAATGACATACAAGTATCTTTATTACAAGTCTCAAGCTACTACATTAAATTTTTCCTCTTTCTTCCCCTTAGTATTTACTAACTCCTGTTTAAACTAATACAATTCTTATTATATCAATTAAATAAAATGACTTATATTTATAATTTTTGGCTTATACATATCCTTATTATTTTAACATTCAGTCTTTATAGACAATCAATGTCCTAATTAGTTTTCCTCAATTTTTAGTTTCCCATTAATATTTAACTTTAACATTTAATATTTATAATTTCCAAATCTTAAGTAACCGAGGTTCCCTTTATCACAATTCATGACAAAATCTAATATTCAGAATACACATCTTATCTATTTGCATATATTCTGTTTACCACCATCTTACTTCAACTAATTGATAATACAGTATAACATTCTTATTTTCTATTAATTTCCAAACGTCTTAAATTTAGTAACCAGTTTTTCTCGTTTCAACATCAAAAACTTCCTCTTTTTCTCTTAATGTCTACTATCTCATATTTAAGCTAGTGCACTTTTTATATCAGCTAAGTAAAAACATGTTTATTACATTTATCAATATATTTTTAGCTTATATATATCTTAATTAGTTTTACATTCAACCTTTATAAACAAATCAATATTCAAATTTAATTTTTAATATTTATACTTCCAAATTTTAAAATAACCAGTTTTCTTTATCTCAGTTCATAACAAAATCTAGTATATAAAGTACATATCTTGTTAAATCGAGTATATTCTATTTTAATCCTCACTAATAAATCAAAGCCCCAATTTTCTTCAGCCTTATTCTAACTTTCTTTCTTTGCCCACTCGCCTTCCATATCTGTGCTTTTAAATCATCAAATAGATCTCCCTCTGTTATTATATATATTGTCTGAAATAAGAAAGGCCATCCAGTCACCATTTTTTTGGAGGGGCTAGCAAATCGCCTCTCTATTTTTCTCTCTCAGCATAGTTGTCCTGAAATGTTTATCTTCCCTTCGGTCTGTTTTTCTTCTTGATCCTCAGGTTTCTTCTGGTTTATATAGAAAGTCTTCTCCATTTTCAGTGTTGTCAATCCCTTTTCTGGATTTTCCCTTTTCTGTGTTTTCCGTTAACTGTGTTTGTTGATCAGTTGAATCTTCTATCATAGTATTTGATTGCTCCACTTCTTCTATTATATTCTGTGTAGTTAATTCTTTAGTTGTAATCAAAGTTTGGATTCGTATATCTAGGCTGACATCTTGTTCTTTTCTGTAACTTCTTATTTCATCAGTGACTTTAAGAATAGTTTCCTGAATTGCTTTCAACATAAATAAAATCTGTTCCTGATCTTCATCCATGGTCTCTTAGTGGTGTGAATTAAAAGCTTTACAATCAGAGAGTGAAAGTAATTTTATCACTGAGCATAGAACACAGCTGGCCTTCTGACAGCTGATTGCCAATGTTACAAAAGTCTTATCTATAGTCTGGACTTCAAGCCAAGTCTCTTTTAGACAATAACAGGTTGTAATTTCAGGTTTAGCCACAAGATGTCACCCATACTGTTTAGGATTTTTTTTTAATCCACGATTTTTATAGTTCTTTTTCCAATTTTACTTCTTTTTTGCAAATAAAAACCCAAATCTTCAATAAGAATAAGAAGTCTTTTAGTCCTCAAGTTTTGCAAAGACAGAAATCCAGTTAAAATCAGGTTACTGATAGTCAGTCGCCACTGTTTTTAGAAGATGGAATAGAGTTTCCCTTCCTTCTCTCCACAGGGGAAAAAAATACTTTCGGCAGCTTATACAGGTGGAAAAAGTAGTTAAGATTGAAGAGAGGTTCAGATCTCACTCAGTCTCATCTGCGCTGCTTTGTAGGTGCCTGGTAGTAAGTTTGACTTCGGCTGTCTGCAGCCTAGTGATGAGCCATTTTTTTATGGCCGGTCTTTCATCTGCCAGTTTGGAGGGCTGCACCAGATCGAGTGAAAGGGCTACCGCCCTCCCGCAATCAAGCGGAGACCCCCTCCTTGCTGGTCGCCCCTACAGGGTGACTTTTGAACCTCTCCAGGGTCCCCCAGCAATGAGAAATCGCACATGGAAGACAGAGCTTGCCTTCCAAACGTCTGTGACTGCTGTAGCAGCAAACCAGAAGTCATAACAAGAATTGCATTAGCTTAAATACGAGACAGTAAATGTTAAGGGGAAAGGAGGAAATATTTGATGTTGTAACTTGAGATTTGTGCTAAAGATTTTGTTATTGAACTATTGATTAACCCAGCCACCACTTTACTTTTTAAATACTTAAATGTAAAATTGGAAAATTAATAAAATATTATTTAAAAATGAGTTCTGCTTTCTTGGGTGGTTAGCTGAAGTGGGTGCTTACACTAAGTCTTTTTAGAATTGTACTGAAACTTACTTTGTTGCTAAGGTAATTGAGCATCCCTCGGTGAAATAAAATAGCATTTTTTTTACATTGATTGTCGTGCAGTGATATTTGGTGAAAACTTGTGATATGTATTTCACATATTAATTTCCATCTGTTTCCAGGTATTACTCGAAATAATAACTGGGCTTAGTCCTATGGATGAAAATCGAGATCCCCAGTTATTGGTATGTTTTCTTTCTTGGCATGTTTGTTTATGTATAGTATCTATGTACACTGAGGAAAAAAATTATTTGATCCCCTGCTGATTTTTTACGTTTGCTACTGACAAAGAAATGATCAGTCTATAATTTTAATGGTAGGTTTATTTTAACAGTGAGACAGAATAACAACAAAAAAATCCAGAAAAATGCATTTCAAAAAAATTATAAATTGATTTGCATTTTAATGAGTGAAATAGGTAATTGACTCCTTGGCAAAACATGTCTTAGTACTTCCTGGCAAAACCCTTGTTGGCAATCACAGAGGTAGTTGGCTACCAGGTTTGCACACATCTCAGGAGGGATTTTGTCTCACTCCTCTTTGCAGATCCTCTCCAAGTCGTCAAAGTTTCAAGGCTGACATTTGGCAGCTCAAACCTTCTATGGGATTAAGGTCTGGAGACTGGCTAGGCCACTCCAGGACCTTAATGTGCTTCTTCTTGAGCCACTCTTTGTTGCCTTGGCCAGGTGTTTTGATTCATTGCCATGCTGGAATTACCACTCACCACCCATTTCCAATGCTCTGGCTGAGGGAAGGAGGTTCTCACCCAAGATTTGATGGTACATGGCCCCGTCCATCGTCCCTTTGATGCTGTGAAATTGTCCTGTCCACTTAGCAGAAAATGTTTGACGGTGAGGATGGTGTTCTTGGGGTCACAGGCAGCATTCCTCCTCTAAACACAATGAGTTGAGTTGATGCCAAAGAGTTCTATTTTGGTCTCATCTGACCACAACACTTTCATCCAGTTCTCCTCTGAATCATTCAGATGTTCATTGGGAAACTTCAGATTGGCCTGTACATGTGCTTTCTTGAGCAGGGGAATCTTGCAGGTTATTCCATGCTGGAATAACCACTCACGACCCATTTCCAATGCTCTGGCTGAGGGAAGGAGGTTCTCACCCAAGATTTGATGGTACATGGCCCCGTCCATCGTCCCTTTGATGCTGTGAAATTGTCCTGTCCACTTAGCAGAAAAACACCCCTAAAGCATAATGTTTCCACCTCCATGTTTGATGGTGAGGATGGTGTTCTTGGGGTCATAAGCAGCATTCCTCCTCCGCGAAACATGAGCTTGATTTTGGTCTCATCTGACCACAACACTTTCATCCAGTTCTCCTCTGAATCATTCAGATGTTCATTGGAAAACCTCAGACAGGCCTGTACATGTGCTTTCTTGAGCAGGGGGATCTTGCCAGCACTGCAGGATTTCAGTCCTTCACGGCATAGTGTGTTAGCAATTGTTTTCTTGGTGACTATGGTCCTAGCTGCCTTGAGATCATTGACAACTCCCATGTAGTTCTGGGCTCATTCCTCATGGTTCTCATGATCATTGAAACTTCACGAGGTGACATCTTGCATGGAGTCCCAGATTGAGGGAGATTAACAGTTATTTTGAGTTTCTTCCATTTGCAAATAATCGCACCAACTGTTGTCACCAAGTTGCTTGGCGATGATCTGGTACCCCATTCCAGCCTTGTGTAGTTCTACAATGTTGTTCCTGACATCCTTGGATAGCTGTTTGGTCTTGGCCATAGTGGAGAGTTTGGAATCTGATTGATTGCTTCTGTTGACAAGTGTCCTTTATACACTTGTCCACAAAAGAGAGTGCTCCTAATCTCAGCTTGTTACCTGTATAAAAGACACCTGGGAGCCAGAAATCTTGCTGATTGTTATTTCACTCATTAAATTGCAAATCAATTTACAACTTTTTGAAATGTGTTTTTCTGCACTTTTTTGTTGTAATTCTGTCTCTTACTGTTAAAATAACCCTACCATTAAAATTTATGGATTACTGCCTTGTGGTGAAGGGGCTTGCGTAACTCAATGAAGCTATGAGCTATGCCGTGCAGGGCCACTGGAGAAGGAAATGACAACCCACTCCAGTATCTTTGCCATGAAAACCCGATGGACAGTACCAAAAGGCAAAAACGCTGGAAGAGGAGCCCCTCAGGTCAGGTGTCCAATATGCTACTAGGGAAGAGCAGAGGGCTAGTACTAGTAGTGCCAGAAAGAAGGAAGTGACTGGGCCAAAGCCGAAAGGACGCTCAGCTGTGGATGTGTCTGGTGGTAAAAGGAAAGTCCGATGCTGTAAAGATTTATTCTCCATAGGAACCTGGAATGTAAGATCCATGAATCAAGGCCAGCTGGACCTGGTCAAACAAGAGATGACAAGACTGAACATCAACATCTTAGGAATCAGTGAACTAAAATTGACAGGAATGGGTGAATTTAATTCAGATGACCATCAGGTATACTACTGCGGGCAAGAATCCCACAGAAGAAATGGAGTAGCCTTCATAGTCAATAAAAGAGTAGGAAAAGCAATACTGGGATACAATCCCAAAATGACAGAATGATCTCAGTGTGAATCCAAGGCAAACTATTCAATATCACAGATGCTTAAAAGACGCTTGCTCCTGGGGAGGAAAGCTATGGCAAATCTGGACAGCACACTAAAAAGCAGAGACATCACCCTGCCAACAAAAGTGCATATAGTCAAGGCTATGGTCTTCCCAGTTGCAATGTATGGCTGTGAAAGTACTTGGACCGCAAGGCGATCAACCTGGCCAGTCCTAGAAGAGATCAACCCTGACTGCTCTTTAGAAGGCCAGATCCTGAAGTTGAACCTCAAATACTTTGGCCACCTAATGAGAAGGAAGGACTCACTGGAGAAGAGCCTAATGCTGGGAAATGTTGAGGGCAAGAGAAGAATGGGACGACAGAGAATGAGGTGGCTGGATGGAGTCACTGAAGCAGTAGGCGTGAGCCTAAATGGACTCCAGAAGATAGTAGAGGACAGGAAGGCCTGGAGGACCGTTGTCCATGGGGTCGCGATGGGTCGGACACGATTTCTCAACTAACAAAATTAAAACGGATTCAGAGTAATCATTGAAATGAACATCAAAGATTTGTAATGTCAATATTGGGGAATTTAAAAAAATACTTTGCCCATATGCTGGTTTATTTTAAAGTTAAATCAGTGTAAGTATAAGAACCAGTGTGGCTGTGTGTTTCTGTTGATTCTTTGGTAATAGCAAAAGTATCAAGTCATGGAAAGGTAGAATAAAAGTTTCTTGATTCCTTTTGGAAATTGAAGAAAGAAGTATGACATATGAAACAAGGAAACTGGGCATTATCTTAATTGGAGATAGTAATTCCCTATCAATAAAAATTATGAAGATATTAAGCAGAATATTCAAGTTCAGTATTAAAGCAAATGTTTAATGTTGTTGAAATATATACAACTGTCCATTTAACTTCAAAATTTTCCTCCAGAAGATGGGAACCTGTAACATTGTGAAAAAAAGGACAGAAAAGGTTTTATCAAGATCTAAGGAAAACATAACATGGAAATCTGAAAAATGTGTTATTTATTTGCATTCTATAATATAAGGATTCCTACTCCTTTAACCTCGTGGGGCAGGGGTAGGCAACCTTGGCTCTTTTATGACTCATGGACTTCAACTCCCAGATTTCCTGAGCCAATGGTTGGCACAGGAATTCTGGGAGTTGAAGTCCATGAGTCATAAAAGAGCCAATGTTGCCTACCCCTGTGATAGGGTAAGGCATTCAACAGCCCCTCTTGGAATGAATGTACAAGATGATCTATAAATAGGGTGGTGATACAAATATATGACCTCTTCCATTGCCCCATCCCATCATACAGTCACAGCTTGCTTTATTACTTTTAATCAATTCACAAGAACAATCTGTTTTTCTTTCTTCCCTATGGAATTCTTATATTATGAAGTAATATTATTTTAATACTTTTGCTGCTCCATCAGCTGTCCATCAAGGAGGAAATTGAAGATGAAGAAAAGACTATTGAACATTATGTTGATAAAAAAATCAGCAACAGGAACATCACCTCAATTGAACATATGTATTCCATTGCTTCACAGTGTCTGCATGAGAAGAAGAACCGGAGGCCAGATATTGAAAGGGTATAAATTTTAAATATAGTGATGCTATATATATTCAATTCAAAAGTACCTACATACATACTGAAGTGGCTGACAGACCACTCAGAGACAGCAGGCTTAACATTAACTGGTTTATTTAGAATCGGACAAACAGGTGTTAGAGGTTCGTACTTTTATAGCCGGCAGCCGGCCGGCTAGTCCAATCAGCGGCCGTTCTTCTCCCGCCGGGATTCCGGAGCCAATCCGCTGTAGGCTGTATTTGACAGCTCCTTCGTCCGCGTGGCTGGGCGCGTGCGTGGTTCAGTGCTTGTGTTGACAGTGGAGAGCTGTCAACTGGCTGCGCCTGCGCCTTTGCTGGGGAGGTTTTGACAGCTGTCAAAACTCCCGCGTGTTCGGCTGTCATGGTGTTTACCTCACGAATAATACAACTGTTTAACTATTAACGTTAACGATCTTACATATAATACACATACAGTGGTGGGATTCAAATACCTGAACAACCGGTTCTGTGCATCCACGCACTTCTGGCGGTCCATTTTGTGGCTCAGAACGGACTTCCGGAACTGGCATCCATGCACTTCCAGCGGTCCATTCTAGGCCTTGTGAAAGGGTTAGGGCATCAGCCGGTTTGCCGAAGTCAACAAAAAATTAGCTACCAGTTCTACTGAAGTAGTGTGAACCGGCTAAATCCCAGCACTGCATGCATGCATGCATACATACATACATGCATACACACACTTACTTTGAATTTTGCCAGCATGAATTTTATATTCCTTCTGTTTCAGGTCAAAGAACATTTAAAAGAAATGTTGATCGAATGAGGTCAGTTCTGTATCTTGGTGTTTAAACAACAAACCTGTTTTTGTATCCCAACTTGAATATTTCTGTCCCTTTATGATTGTTATTCAGTGTTTTTTTAAATGAACACAATAAGGTTTGTGGCCCTTTAATTATCTGTTCATAAATTAGGATCTACAATATAGTGATAACAATGCATTCAGTAAACCAAAATGAAATCTGCAACCAAGATCACATTATCTTGTCTTTTTAAATCGTATGTTTCTATTGTATATTCTAAATCAAATATAATTTAGGTTAAAAAAACATTTTCTCTTTTCTAGTATGCTTATTTTCCCTTATCAAATTTCTTTAAACTGAATGTATCCTAAATTAATTTCACCTTTAGAGTTTTATTGTTAAGAGTCAGTTTTTACTATAATCTTATGTATGTTTCTGATTGCTAAGAATGAAAAAAAATGGGGTGAGGCTGGAGAAGCTATCAAGACCCTTCAGTATTGGATGGTTTGCCTTGAATGGATAGCTGGGAGGAAACTGTCTTTATTTGCTTCATTTTAGCCAAGCAAAAGTTTCATTGTATGTTTGATGCTAAAGTAGGAGACAGCTTTGTTATTTGTGGATTATCTCTAAGTTTATTAAAAGGATCCTAGTAATAGTTTATTATAAGGATTATATTAACTCAAGGATTGCTATCCTCACCATTTGAACTAAGTAAAGGTCAAGAACACCTGGATGTGAAGTGCCAGATTTGGGAAAGGAAAGCTTAATTAAGTATTCGATGCTGGGGTCTGTGTTTTGAGGAAAACACTCTAGTTCTGAGAGGTCTTAAAGTGTATGTACAGATCTTAGAAGAGTTTTAATTTTTCTTGGAAATGAAGAATTTGGGCAGAAAGGGTATCTTCCTCCAATATCTATAACAGTACCACATCGAAAAAATCAAGTATTTATAAATTTCACATGATTAATATTTGATATATTAATATAATGAGCAGGCATTGTTTTCCTCATTCATATCCTTTAGCACTCATCTATTTAACAGTATTCATGATTACACAGTTCAGCTTATCTTCCTTCCTATACCACATTTTGCATTTTTAAAGTATACAATACAAAGCACCTTTTCAGTCATTAATTCATCAGTTTAGTGATGAAGGCACATGCACAATTACTAGGATATGAGCTGTAATGTATACAAAAGTATTTTTGTTTTACAAGGCAACCTTCATTTGCTTTGGATCAGTTACTACACTTCATTCCAGCAGATTCCCTGTGTTTCAGTAATTATTATGGGTAAATATACCTAAGATATCATAGATATGTTATTAGAGAAATAAACAACCCTGTCACTATTATGGAGCAATAATCTACCCTACTGTTGAAATTATAGTGTTGCGTTCTACAACATATACTGTGAAAAATTACAGGAATTCATAATTTTATAAATTAACTGAAAATCTATTTAATCGCTAATTGCGTGTTTAGAATTAAGGATAGCATCTGTGCTGATTCACAAATGAATCTCTGTTCATTCAAATTAAACCTTATTAATCAGTTTATTGAATTTATTGATATACACTTTATATAGGGACAAGGAAAGAGGAAATTTGAAATGAAAACATTAATTTCTAGATACATATAGCTTATGCATTTCTCACATTCACTGTATATAAAATGCTTATTTAATAAATATAAAACCTTCATATTTACAAGGAAGTAAAAGCCAATGGATGTAGGAGCATTACTTCCGATAAACAACCCATACATTAAGATTAATCAATGTTTTTATTTTGAATGGATACTTTGTGAATTAATTTGGCCTTCTTCAATGATTTTGGGACTTCAATTACTAATGGGCATGTATCTTCCTTCATCTGAAGGACAATAATAAAAAAGATTACTTACCTCAACTCACAGGAACTATGTTCTGTAGAATCAAAGGATTTGTTTGAATTCAGAAAGTAATCACAATTAGTTTCACAATTTGAAACACTTTCACAGCTTCTGGAGGCAGGTTGTTCCACTGGTTAATTGTTATAACTGTCAGGAAGTTTCTCCTTAGTTCTAGGTTGCTTCTCTCCTTGATTAGGTTCCATCTGTTGCTTCTTGTCCTGCCCTCAGGTGCTTTGGAAAATACCTTGACTCCCTCTTCTTTGTGGCAGCCCCTGAGATATTGGAACACTGCTATCATGTCCCCCCTCGTCCTTCTCTTCATTAAACTAGACATACCCAATTCCAGCAACCGTTCCCTATATGTTTTAGCCTCCAGTCCCCCAATCATCTTTGTTGCTCTTCTCTGTACTCTTTCTAGAGTCTCAACATCTTTTTTACATTGTGGTGACCAAAACTGGATGCAGTATTCCAAGTGTGGCCTTTCCAAGGCATTTTAAAGTGGTATTAATACTTCACATGATCTTGATTCTATCCCTCTGTTAATGCAGCCTAGCACTGTGTTGGCTTTTTTGGCTTAAAAACAATGAGAATATTTTAATTTTCTTAAGATACTAGAAATGCATTAGGACTCACATTTCTCTTGCTTCTTAATAGTATTGGTACTGGCAGTGACAAAGCAGCAATTTTTGTAGAGAAACTGAGCATAGGAAAGTCTTTATTGTGTTCTTTAATAACATATTAGTGACAGAATTATCCTAATGAATAGCATTTTCTTAAGTGGAAATTAAATTTATGTAAGTCAGAATTTTTGAAAAAAATTACTCTTTCAGAAGAAACAATAAATGCATCGTTACACAGTTATATGAAAATCTAGGGTTGTAGCAAATAAACTAGTCTTGTGCATTCCAATTCATTGGAACTTGCTCTAAGCATTTTGGACTGTGGTACAAAATGTACATACAAGCCCAGAGAATAGGAGCAAAGAAATTATGAAAAGAAGAAAGGCTTATTCTTTACCATTTTTAGAGATATAGTCTGCTTAAGAAACACAAGGTAAATGATTAAAGTACATTTTATGAGGTCACCAAGAAAGACTGAAGAATAGCCATGTGCCTATCTATTATAAAAGTAACAGTTAAGACTTTTAGAACAGAATATTCCTCAAGGTTCTGTTTTTCTTTTGAACAAATACACTATAACCACAGATTGTGGATCTTACAAGATCTATAGTGACATAGCCAGATAAGTGCAATACTAACTTATTTTCTGTTGGAAAACAAAACAGAATGTTTGTAGTTCATTATAAAGATTCATATGCATTCATACTCTTCCACTCTTATTATAATGCTTTGCTTTTCTACCCAACAGATGTCTAATCAGTAGGTGTTTCAGTTTGAACTGGACCTCGGATCAACCTTCGGATTCCTCTTTTTCCCACAGGCCCTTTTGGCTTAGCAAAACTTTGTGTGCATGTTGTTTGGGATGGACTTCTTCATAGAGAAATTCAGCAGTTAGTTCATCTCCATCATCTATTTCAATCTGTCATGAAAGGAGGAAATAACAATCCAAGTAATTTTGAAAAAAGGCTCCAACGAGCATACATATAACTATTAAAGATCTAAATCTTGTACTGATCTTTTTATATAGTTTAAAAATCTTATCAAATCTGTCAAATAGTTGAACTCAACAAAGCCACCTATGACCATTTTTAAGCATCATACAGTGAGGGAAAACATTATTTGATCCTCGGCTGATTTTGTACATTTGCCCACTGACAAATGATCAGTCTATAATTTTAATGATAGGTTTATTTTAACAGTGAGAGACAGAATAATAACAAAAGTATCCAGAAAAATGCATTTCAAAAAAGTTATAAATTGATTTGCATTTTAATGAATAAAATAAGTATTTGATCCCCTATCAATCAATTGTGGCAAGTTCTTAAAGAGATGGGAGTACCAGACCATCTTATTTGTCTCTTGAGAAACCTATATGCGGGTCAAGAAGCAATAGTGAGAACTGGACATGGGAACCACTGATTGGTTCAAAATTGGGAAAGGAGTACAGCAAGGCTGTATACTGTCACCCTGCCTATTTAACTTATATGCAGAGAAAGGCGGGGCTAGATGAATCAAAAGTTGGAATTAAGATTACCAGGAGAAATATCAACAACCTAAGATATGCAGATGATACCACTCTAATGGCAGAAGGTGAAGAGGAACTAAAGAGCCTCTTGATGCGGGTGAAGAAGGAGAGTGCAAAAGTGGGCTTGAAACTCAACATTAAGAAAACCAAGATCATGGTATGTGGCCTTCTCAATTCCTGGCAAATAGGTAAAGGTAAAGGTTCCCCCGCACATGTGTGCTAGTCGTTTCCGACTCTAGGGGCCGGTGCTCATCTCTGTTTCAAAGCCGAAGAGCCAGCGCTTGTCCGAGGACGTCTCCGTGGTCATGTGGCCGGCATGACTAGACGCCAAAGGCGCACGGAACGCTGTTACCTTCCCACCGGAGTGGTCCCTATTTTTCTACTTGCATTTTTACGTGCTTTCGAACTGCTAGGTTGACAGAAGCTGGGACGAGTAACAGGCGCTCACTCTGCTACGCGGCACTCGGGATTCAACCCGCCAAACTGCCGACCTTCTGATCGACAAGCTCAGCATCCTAACCCACTGAGCCACCGCGTCCTGGCAAATAGATGGAGAAGAAATGGCAGTAGTGACAGATTTTATTTTCCTGGGCTCCAAGATCACCGCAGATGGGGACTGCAGCCAAGAAATTAAAAGACGCTTGCTCCTGGGGAGGAAAGCGATGGCAAATCTAGACAGCACACTAAAAAGCAGAGACATCACCCTGTCAACAAAAGTGTGTATAGTGAAGGCTATGGCCTTCCCAGTTGCAATGTATGGCTGTGAAAGTTGGACCATAAGAAAGGCTGAATGCCAAAGAATTGAGGCCTTTGAACTATGGCGCTGGAAAAGAATCCTGCAAATGAGTCCCTTGGACTGCAAGGTGTTCAAACTGGTCGGTCCTAGAGGAAATCCTAGAGGAGATGACTGCTCTTTAGAAGGCCAGATCCTGAATTTGAAACTCAAAATACTTTGGCCACCTAATGAGAAGGAAGGACTCACTGGAGAAGAGCCTAATGCTGGGAAAGGTTAGGGCAATAGAAGAAGGGAACGACAGAGAATGAGGTGGCTGGATGGAGTCACTGAAGCAGTAGGTGTGAGCCTAAATGGACTCCAGAAGATGGTAGAGGACAGGAAGGCCTGGAGGAACGTTGTCCATGGGGTCACGATGGGTCGGACACGACTTCACAACTAACAACAACAATCAATCAGCAAGATTTCTGGTTCCCAGGTGTCTTTTATACAATTAATGAGCTGAGATTAGGAGCACTCTAATCTTAAAGGGAATGCTCCTAATCTCAGTTTGTTACCTGTATAAAAGACTGCTGTCCACAGAAGCAATCAATCAATCAGATTCCAAACTCTCCATCATGGCTAAGACCAAAGAGCTATCCAACAATGTCAGGGACAAGATTGTACACTTACACAAGGCAGGAATGGACTATAAGACTATCGCCAAGCAGTTTGGTTAGAAGGTGACAACAGTTGGTGCGATTATTCGCAAATGGAAAAAAAACAAAATAGGCTTCCGGTTTGCTGAGGAAGCCGCCATGGACATCTAGAAGGCAAGCTCCGTCTTCCACGTTCAGTTTCGCTTCCTGGGGGACCCTGGAAAGGGTTGAATGTTGCCCTTTAGGGTCAACCAGCAAGGGGAGGATCCCCGTTGGATCGCAGGAGGGTGGTAGCTCTTCTGCTTGATCCAGGACAGCCCTCCAAACAAGCGGACAAAAGTCCAACTATAGCAATATGGGTCATCACTAGGCTGCAGATAGCCGAAGTCACACTTACCACCAGGCAATTTTACAGCAGAGCAGATGAGACTGGGTGAGCTCTACCTCTCTTACATCCTAATTATTTTCTTTACCTGCAGAAGCTGCCTTAAGTACTTTCCCCCCTGTGGAGAGGGAAGGGAGATTTTATTTATTTATTTATTTATTTTTATTACATTTATATCCCGCCCTTCTCCGAAGACTCAGGGCGGCTTACAAGCTTAGCAGTAGCCTTCATTCTATGTATATGCCTGCTTGTTAGGGCTTTCACACACACCCCAAGCGGCATTATTACAAAGTCAGCTTAATTGCCCCCAACAATCTGGGTCCTCATTTTACCTTACCCCTTCCTCTAGAAACAGTGACGACTGTTTAAACTCCAGGGGAGTTTAAAACATTGAAAGAATAACTTGATCCTAATTGGAATTCTATTTTTTAAAGTTTGTGGACTAAAATGTTTTCTATGCTTATTGAAGATTGGGGTTTTTACTTATAAGAAAGAAGCAAAACTGAAAAGATTATAAAATCTTCAGATTTAAAAGAAAACTTTTAATGGTAGGGTTGACGTCTTGTGGCTAAACCTGATACTACAATTTGTTAAGATATGCAGATGATACCACTCTAATGGCAGAAAGTGAAGAGGAATTAAAGAGCCTCTTGTTGCGAGTGAAGAAGGAGAGTGCAAAAGTGGGCTTGAAACTCAACATTAAGAAAACCAAGATCATGGCATCTGGCCCTCTCAATTCCTGGCAGATAGATGGGGAAGAAATGGAGGTAGTGACAGATTTTATTTTCCTGGGCTCCAAGATCACTGCACACGGGGACTGCAGCCAAGAAATTAAAAGACGCTTGGTCCTGAGGAGGAAAGCCATGACAAACCTAGACAGCACACTAAAAAGCAGAGACATCACCCTGCCAACAAAAGTGCATAAAGTCAAGGCTATGGTCTTCCCAGTTGCAATGTATGGCTGTGAAAGTTGGACCATAATAAAGGCTGAGCGCCAAAGAATTGAAGCCTTTGAACTATGGTGCTGGAGAAGACTCCTGCAAGTGCCTTGGACTGCAAGGCGATCAAACCGGTCAGTCGTAGAGGAGATCAACCCTGACTGCTCTTTAGAAGGCCAGATCCTGAAGTTGAACCTCAAATACTTTGGCCACCTAATGAGAAGGAAGGACTCACTGGAGAAGAGCCTAATGCTGGGAAAGGTTAGGGCAATAGAAGAAGGGGATGACAGAGAATGAGGTGGCTGGATGGAGTCACTGAAGCAGTAGGCGTGAGCCTAAATGAACTCCAGAAGATGGTAGAGGACAGGAAGGCCTGGAGGAACGTTGTCCATGGGGTCACGATGGGTCGGACACAACTTCACAACAACACAATTTGTTATTGTTTAAAAGAGACTTGGCCAGCAGCCCAGACAACAGATAAGACTTATGCAACCTTGAACATCAGCTGAGAGAAGCTCAGCTGTGTTCCTTATTCAGTGATAAAATCTTTTTTTTATTCTCTGATTGTAAAGGTTTTAACCTAATACATTACTAAGAAAATATGGATGAAGATCAGGAACAGATTCTCTCTATGTTGAAAGCAATTCATCAAACTATTGTTACAGCTACTGAGGTTACAGAAAAGAACAAGATGTCAGCCCATATATACAAACTCACACTATGATTACATCTGAAAAATCAACTACACAGAATATAACGGAAAAGGTGGAACAATTAAAGATTATGACAGAAGGTTCATCTGATCAACAAATACAGTCAATGGCAAATCCAGAAAAGGGACTGACAATATGGAAAAAGGAACGGACTTTCTACATAAATCAGAAAGAACCTGAGGATCAAGAAGAAGAACAAATGGAAGAGAAGATAAACAGTCCAGGACAACTACATCGAGATGGAAAAATAAAGAGACAATTTGTTAGTCCTCTCAAAAAAATGGTGACCAGATGGTTTTTTTCTACAGAAGAAACACAAAATAACTGTCAATCTCCCTCAGTCTGGGGCTCCATGCAACATCTCAGCTCGTGGAGTTTCAATGATCATGAGAACGGTGAGGAATCAGCCCAGAACTACATGGGAGGATCTTGTCAATGATCTCAAGGCAGCTGGGACCATAGTCACCAAGAAAACAATTGCTAACACACTATGCCGTGAAGGACTGAAATCCTGCAGCACCTGCAAGATTCCCCTGCTCAAGAAAGCACATGTACAGGCCCATCTGAAGTTTCCCAATGAACATCTTAATGATTCAGTGGAGAACTGGATTAAAGTGTTGTGGTCAGATGAGACCAAAATAGAACTCTTTGGCATCAACTCATTGTGTTTAGAGGAGGAATGCTGCCTGTGACCCCAAGAACACCATCCCCACCGTCAAACATGGAGATGGAAACATTATGCTTTGGGGGTGTTTTTTTGCTAAGGGGACAGGACAACTTCACGGCATCAAAGGGACAATGGATGGGGTCGTGTACCATCAAATCTTGGGTGAGAACCTCCTTCCCTCAGCCAGGGCATTGGAAATGGGTCATGGATGGTTATTCCAGCATGGCAATGATACATGACCAAGGCAACGAAAGTGGCTCAAGAAGAAGCATATTAAGAGTGGCCTAGCCAGTCTCCAAACCTTAATCCCATAGAAAATCAATGGAGGGAGCTGAAGGTTCAAGCTGCCAAACATCAGCCTCAAAATTTTAATGACTTGGAAAAGATCTGCAAAGAGGAGTGAGACAAAATCCCTCCTGAGATGTGTGCAAACCTGGTCTCCAACTACCTCTGTGATTGCCAACAAGGGTTTTGCCAGCAAGTACTAAGTCATGTTTTGCAAAGGGGTCAAATACTTATTTCACTCATTAAAATGCATATCAACATAACTTTTTTGAAATGTGTTTCTCTGGATTTTTTTTTTTTGTTGTTCTGTCTCTCACGTTTAAAATAAACCTACCATTAAAATTATAGACTGATAGTTTCTTTGTCATACATGTGTTTGTGTGTGTGTATAGTAAGTGTTTTTTCTGAGGCACCCGGTCTATCCAAATATGGGAAGAAAGCTTATGCCTGTATCAGCCCCAATCTAGGACTATCCCAGGCGGCAGTCGCTACTGCGACAAATCATTTTTATGTTAAATTTGGATTGGCAACAAAGAGTTAAAGGGAGACTATACCAGTCTCCCTTTTACTCTTTATTGGCAATCCAAATTTAAATACACATACAGACAGACAGAGAGACAGATAGATATAGATATATAATTTTATTTTATTGCAATTAGATTTGATAACTTTAAAAGGATAAATTTACAGGCTAGTGAATGTAATGAAGTCTTCCTACAGCTACTAAAATCAGTGAATTTAAAGTTACTCAATTCTGTATAATAAATTGATTAGGTTGTATAATCAAGCCACCTCCTGATTAAGGAAAGTGCAAGAACTCCATATCCCACTCTGAAGGATTTTCTCGCTCCATATTGAAAGCGTCAAATAATGTCTAGTTCAGCTGATACCCAAAAGCTAACTGATCAGGTTATTGAGACAGTAGTAGAAACTTGGTAGGGATGTAGGCTGGTTTAGGAATTTGAAAAAATATGGCTATGGTTCAGTGGCAAACTTCTTTCAGAAAACTGTATGAACTTAATATACATTAGGCACGTGTCAATCTGTCAAACTCAGAACAACATTGAAACATGGATAACTAAAACTACTCCAGTCAAATTTACATATCAGACTTACATTGGGTGGGCAAGTCATGGTCTCCATTCTCTTTTTTCTATATTAGAAGACCCTCAGCTCCACATTTTCAAAATTCATTGATAAATCACAGACTATCATTGCTATTTATGATTTGTTTGTTGTGAGAAAACCAACAAAGTAAGTTGTACAAAACTTTTAAGATACCTTTGACTTCTCCATTTGAATCCCATAAACTTGTGTGATCCTCTCCATCCCCAATACCTCCGAAAAATTATTTGAAGAAAACTTGTAGCAACTTTCAAGCAACACAGATGAAACTGGGTGAGACCTGATCCTCTCTTTAAAATTCTAAGTTTGTTTTTCCTGTAAAAGCTGCCAAAGCATTTTTCTCCCTGTGAGGAGAGAGGGAAGAGAATTTTTATCTCACCCTCTAAGAAAAGCAGTGACTACCCAGGGGAAACAGAGCAACTATAAGATTAATTTTAATCTAATTGGATGTATATTTTTTTGAAACTTGGGACTAAAAGTGTTCTTTTTCTTATTGGAGACTTTAAAAAAAAAGACTTGAAAAACCACCATATAAGTTTTGGACTTAAAAAGCTTAAAACAGCATTGGTGACATCTTGTGGAGAATTATGCTATTACAATTTGTTATTGCCTAAAAGAGACTTGGCTTGAAGCCCAGACCTCAGATAAAATTTGTTTGACCTTGACAGTTACCACCTTTGAAAAACCCAGCTGCAAAGGAATTTCTGGGCGGCTTATCTGGCCTGCTTGAACTATGAATGTAAACTTTTATTGACTTTCAGAGCTATACTTGGGGAATTGCTTTCCTATTTCCCTGCATGAGAAGCATATGTTATTACATGAGATGATGGAACCCCTTTGGATTATAAACTCTTACTTGATAAACAATTTCTACTATAAAGACCATCTATAAAACATGAAATAGATGTCCCATACCCAGCTACAAAAGACAAAAAAATATTTTTAACATTTGATTCTAACGTCTTCAATTTAACATACTATCAAGAGAATATGGATGAAGATCATGAAAAAATCCTTTCCATGTTGAAATCAGTACACAAAACCATCCTTTCAGCTTGTGACAAAATAAGAAGCAACACAGTGTACTAGCTTAAATATAGAAACCCAGATCTTGAGTACAAGCAAAGAACTAACAACACAGAAAACAAAAGGAAAATTGGAACAACTAAACACTAAGACAGAGGACCCAACTGACCAACAGACCCGGTCAACTGAACCATCAGAAAAGGGAGTGACAACATTAAAAATGGAAAAGACTTTTTACAAATTAAGAAATCAGAATATTTTTGAGGGAAAGGAAGAAGAACAGATTGAATGGAAGATAAACCTATCAGGACAATTGTGGGAAATTGGAGTAATAGGGAGGCGATTTAATGAATACCAATGGGCTCGTCCTTCCAAAAAAACTTCAAACGAATGGTCTTTGTTATTCCAAATAATATATATAAAAATAGAGGGAGAACTATTTGATGATTCAAAGGCACTGACATGGAAGGTTAGCTGGCAAAGGAAGAAAGCCAGAGTAAGGCTGAAGAAAATAATGGCTTTGACCTATTAGACGGGATATTATATTACTAATTAGATTGTTGATTATGGTGGAAAATAGATAACTTTTAGAAAATAGAGTAACATAATTAAATAGGTAAGATGTGTAATTAGACTATTAGACTGGTATGAAAAGGGAAAAAAGGAGAACTTGAGATAAGGGAAATTTTTGGTCGTCTAAACATAAAGTACTTGGAAATCATAAATAGTGTTTTCTTCAATATTGATGGGAAATTAAAGTTGGGGGGAAGCAATAATAGGACATTGTTTATATAAGGATATTAAGTGTAAACACAGTTAAGATATGTATAGGCTAAAAATTATTGATAAATGTAACAAAGATGTTTCTATTTAGTTGAAAATAAGAATTTTGTTTGCCTAATATGAGATAATAGATATTATTGGAAAGAGGAAGTATTTGATGTTCTAATATTAGACTTAAATTAAAAATTTATGTATATTACTGAACTATTGGTTAACTCAGACAACACCTATAATGGTTTTGACTTATTAGAGGGGATATTGTATTAGTAATTAGATGGTTTACCATGGTGGGAAATAGATAATTTTTAGAAAACAGAGCAATACTATAATCAACTAGATAAGATGTGTAACCAGAATATTAGACTTTACTATAGTAATGGGGGACGTTAATTACCCTGATATCAACTGGGAGACAAATTCTGCACCAAGTGGAAGATCTAACAGATTCCTGACAAACCTAGCAGACAACTTTCTCTCCCAAAAAGTAGAGAAGGGAACTAGGGGATTAGCCATATTGGATTTAATTCTCACTAACAGAGATGAAATGATAGAAAGTGTCAAAGCCACAGGAACCTTGGGGGGAAGTGATCATGCAATATTGGAATTCAACATTATGGAAGCACAAGCAATAGAATACAGCTAAACTAGAATCTTGGACTTTAAAAGAGCTAATTTCAATAAACTTAGAGAGACCTTGGGAAGAATTCCATGGATGAGAATCCTAAAGGGGAAAACAACTCAAGAAATTTGGGAAATTTTGAAAAGTGAGATAATAAAGGCCCAGTCTAGCACAATACCAACAAAGAAGAAAAATAACAGCTTTCAAAAGAAACCAGCATGGCTGCATAAAGAACTCTCTGATAAACTGAAAGATAAAAAGGACAAGTATAAGAAGTGGAAAGAGGGGCACATAACTAAGGCAGAATATCAGCAAACAGCCCGTGCCTGCAAAGATGAAGTGAGGGAAGCTAAGGCTCAAATTGAACTAAGGCTTGCGACCAAAGTCAAAAATAACAGAAAAAGCTTCTTTCAACATATAAGAAACAAGAAAAAAGTTAAGGAAATGATTGGTCCATTAGTGGGGGAAAGTGGCAAGAAGGTGACAAGCAACAGGGAGAAAGCAGAACTATTTAACTCGTTTTTTGCATCTGCCTTTACACAAAGGGAAAAAACAGTCCAACCTACCAAAACCAGTGCCATAAAAAACAGAATAGAAACGCAAGTTAAGATAGGCAAGAAAATGGTAAGTGAGCACCTGTCCAGCCTAGACGAGTTCAAATCACCAGGACCAGATGGATTACACCCCAAGGTACTCAAGGAACTGGCAGACATGATCTCAGAACCACTGAACTATATTTTTCAAAGATCCTGGAGCACTGAGGAACTACCAGAGGACTGGAAGAGAGCTGATGTAGTTCCCATCTTCAAAAAAGGGAAAAAAATAGATCCAGGAAACTACAGACCTATCAGCCTGACCTCAATACCTGGGAAGATTCTGGAAAAGATAATCAAACAACAAATCAGCAAACACCTTGATGCGAACAAACTTATCACTAAAAGCCAACATGGGTTTGTCAAAAACAGATTGTGCCAGACAAACCTTATTGCATTCTCTGACCAAGTGACAAAACTAGTGGACCAGAGGAATGCTGTAGATATAATTTATTTGGATTTCAGTAAGGCATTTGATAAAGTAGATCACAACCTACTACTCAATAAGATAGAAAAATTAGATAGCATCACCACCAGATGGATGGGTTAGATAGCATCACCACCAGATGGATTCGTAGCTGGCTGACAGGCCGTATTCAGCATGTGGTCCTCAATGGAACTGCATCTACATGGAAGGAAGTGTGTAGTGGGGTGCCCCAGGGCTCTGTTCTGGGCCCAGTGCTCTTCAACATCTTCATCAACGATTTGGATGAGGGGATAGATGGGGAACTCATCAAATTTGCAGATGACACCAAGCTGGCAGGAATAGCCAATACTCCAGAAGATAGGCTTAAGATACAGGAGGATCTGGACAGACTCGAACACTGGGCGCTATCTAACAAAATGAAATTCAATTGTGAAAAAAGTAAGGTTCTGCATTTAGGCAGGAAAAATCAAAAGCACAGGTATAGTATAGGTGGTACCTTGCTCAATAGTAGTAACTGTGAGAGGGATCTCGGAGTCCTAGTGGACAATCACTTAAATATGAGCCAGCAGTGTGCTGCAGCTGCCAAAAAAGCCAACACAGTGCTGGAATACTGCATCCAGTTTTGGTCACCATGATGTAAAAAAGATGTCAAGACTCTAGAAAGAGTACAGAGAAGAGCAACAAAGATGATTGGGGGACTGGAGGCTAAAACATATAAGGAACAATTGCTGGAATTGGTTATGTCTAGTTTAATAAAGAGAAGGACGAGGGGGGAAATGATAGCTGTGTTCCAATATCTCACGGGCTGCCACAAAGAAGAGGAGCCAAGCTGTTCTCCAAAGCGCCTGAAGGCAGGACAAGAAGCAATGGATGGAAACTAATCAAGGAGAGAAGCAACCTAGAACTAAGGAGAAATTTCCTGACAGAACAATTAATCAGTGGAACAACCTGCCTCCAGAAGTGGTGAATGCTCCAACACTGGAAGTTTTTAAGAAGAGACTGGACAGCCATTTGTCTGAAATGGTATAGGGTTTCCTGCCTTAGCAAGGGGCTGGACTAGATGACCTCCAAGGTCCCTTCCAACATTATTATTATTACTATGAAAAGGGGAAAAGGGAGAAGTTGAGATAAGGGAAACTTTGGTCAGCTAAATATAAAATACTTGGAAATCATAAATAATAGTGTTAATTGGAATATTGATGGGAAATTAAAGCCTGGTAAAAACATAATAACAGGACATTGATTGTATACAGGGATTAAGTGCAAACACAATTAAGATGTGTATAAGCTAAAATTATTGATAACTGTAATAAAGATGTTTTTATTTAGTTGATAATAATAATTGTACTAGCCCAATATGAGATAGCAGATATTAATGGAAAAAAGAGAGGAAATATTTGATGTTGTAATATGAGATTTATACTAGACTTATGTACGCTATTGAACTATTGATCAACTCAGTCATCATGTTGCTTTTTAAATACCCAATTGTAAAATGAGAAAATCAATAAAATATAATAAAAAAAGAAAATGGAACAAAATTTAAAAATGGTATTATCAAATATAGCATTGTTGAATTACCCTACTACTGCCTGAATTGTTTAATAATTTGATACCATCTACTGAAAATGTTATAGTGATGTGCAACAGTAGCTTAATATTCCTGGGAAATATTTATGGCTCATGGTAGTAACCATTTTTATTCTCTTCAAAAGTCACTTGGATTAAATAATAAATCTATTGAATATTGTCTTAAACTCTTCCTCTTTTTGTAAAAAAGAGGCATCATTTGCAGAGATCTCCATCTCAGGGATCTGTCAAGTCAAGAAGTAGAGTACCTGGAATTGAAGTCTTACCTTTCTAATGATTTGTATCCACAGCTGTCTTTCTGCAATTTCTAGGAGAGGACTCTTGCAGCTAGAATAAAGCATCCGCTCTCGTATACTGCACACATAACCAGGCATAGAGTAGATAAAAACTGCAAAGTATTTCAAGTAGTGATTTGTTATTCCAAATTTTTTAAATAAGACTTGTAAATATCTGTTGGAAGATTAGGAAATACTAAGTAGCCAAACTCAAAACAGATAGCACACAAAATCTTTTTCAAGGACTTTCTTTTTCTTTCTTCCTTCCTCTTTCTTTTCTTTCTTTTCTTTCTTTCTTTCTCTTTCTTTCTTTCTTTCTTTCTTTCTTTCTTTCTTTCTTTCTTTCTTTCTTTCTTTCTTTCTTTTTCCTTCCTTCCTTCCTTCCTTCCTTCCTTCCTTCCTTCCTTCCTTCCTTCCTTCCTTCCTTCCTTCCTTCCTTCCCTTCCATTTCCTGCCTTGTAATGAATGACTCTGGGTGGCTTCCAGCATTAAAATATTAAAATCCTAACAAATAAATATCTTAAAAATAGAAATCCCAATCAAGATAAAATATAGTTAAAAGATGGGGATGGGGATATCAATATTTTGAGGCCTACAATTTGACTGGGGCTAAATGAAGCTGTGGATAGGGCAAAATGAAACCTGTATGGAAGCAAAATATATACAGAATTTTGGGCTGGAAGCTCAAAAGATACTTCACAGCAGAAATAGACATACACATCAGTCCTGCTGGCACCTTCTGAAGAGTCTTTATCTTGGGTGTGCTTAGTAGCTATGTACTTTTATTATAGTACTTCTGAGTTAAGGAAGGGGATTATATGGCTATCATGCAGGCCAGGAAAAGACACAGCTTCTTATTCTTTGATCATTCTCTTTCTCCTAAGCCAGGGGTGGGGAACAACGGCTCTTTTATGACTTGTGAACTTCAACTCCCAGAATTCCTGGGACTTCAATTCTGGGAGTTGAAGTTCACAAATCATAAAGGGGCCATAGTTTCCCACCTCTTGTCCTAAGCAGTAAACTGCAGGACAGCACTATCACAGAACACAATCTGTTATCCAGGTGCTTTGTAGTTAGGCTAGGGCCACATTCACTGAATAAATTAACTACATTTTGTAGCTATGCAAATTACTGGCTCAAAGACCTAGCCAAGAAATTTCTAATCTCTCAGTTGTCCATCTACATCAGACATGTCAAACTCATGATGTCACACAACGTATCGGGACAGTTTTGCCATTGCTGCAATGGGGTGGGCATGGCTTCTGGATGACTCATCCGGCCCATGGGCCGGGAGTTTGACACACGTGATCTATATGATTGCCTGAAAATATTTGCATACCTATGGATTCCAAGTAGTTTCCTTCATGTGAATGTTTGTAGAGGAAGAAATGGTATCGTGCAGAATACTTAGGAATTCTTCCTGGCAAGTCCTTCAATTCAGTTGGAAGTGTATTGGCCAGGACAATAATTTCGTTGTTCATATCAATTTGCTGTGAATATATGTAATAGTAATGATTATTAAAAAAAGTATACAACTTATCAGGTGTTCAGCTTTGGAAATGCTGGTTGGGGAATTCTGGGAGTTGAAGTCTACAAGTTTTAAAGTTGCCAATGTTGGACACCCCTACAATATATTCTTGATTCAAATGAAATATAAAATAATCAAATGTGAAGGGATGGGAATTCAAACTGTCACTCTGCTGTCAAAAGAGAGTTGGATCCAAAGAAAGCTTTAAAGTAGAATGAAGCATGGAAATATTTTTTGTTATTTTTTCCATCTCTACTGTGTTATCTATCATGTTTTGAAGATTCTCAGCCGTCAGAAACAGATTTTGGTGTCAAGGTATGTGGATATTAACTTTTACTAAAAGAAACCCCACTCTGATGAATCAAAGACTCTTTTGGTACTGGATACAATACGTAATTGTAATTATCATTTTAATAACAGAACAACAGAGTTGGAAGGGACCTTAGAGGTCTTCTAATCTAACCCCCTGCTCAAGCAGGAGACCTTTTACCATTCCAGTCAAGTAGCTGTCCAGTCTTTTCTTAAAAGCCTCCAGTGATGGAGTACCCACAACTTCTGAAGGCAAGTCATTCCACTGATTAATTGTTCTCACAGTTAGAAAATTTCTCTTAGTTCTAAGTTGCTTCTTGCCTTGATAATTCCATCAATTGTTTCTCATCTTGACTTTTGGTGCTTTGGAAAATAGGTTGACTCCCTTTTCTTTGTGGGAGCCCTTAGATATTGGAACACTGCTGTCATGTCCCTATGTCATATGTTTTAGCCTCCAGCCTCTAATCATCTTTGTTGGTCTTTTATGCACGCCTTCCAGAGCCTCAGCATTTTTAATGACTAATAAAACTTAAATAATAAGATAATAAGACAATGGGAAATTTGTTTTCTTGCATTGGAGTACAATATCTTGGTTCTGTATTGATCTTATAATTCAATATGCAATGATGATAATTGATCTTACCAATTGTACATAGTTAAGCTCTTTGTTTTTCAATTTTTCTAGTGCCTGAAGGGCATCCTGACCTATTAGGAATGCAACTCCTTGCAAAGTCTGATGTTTAGTATCAACACTGACTTCAATTTGTATCTGGAACACAAAATTTAAAACAGGTTCAAAAATGGCAGTTGTGTAATCCTCATAATTAAAAACAAAGAATCCTCATAATTAAAAACAAAACAAACACTAAACTGGATTGCACAAGAAGAGAGGGGGCTTGCTTCTATTCAAAGAACATTCGGTCAGAAATGAATCTTATTTAATGTATTTACAAGGAAACACAAAGAGTTTAACAGTTAAGAAAAAACATTTCAGGCTTTAGGAAATTTGATATCCAGGCTCTGCTTTAAATCCTCTAACAAAGAGTTTGGCTTCCAAACCAAGATGCAGTACTTCACTAATCTTGATTTGTCGAAGTTCTTCTTCAGCTTTTGTCAGAGGAGCAGGGGAAGACTGAGTAATCAAGTATTTCTGATAACCATTTAATGAAACATCATTCTGAAAAACACAAAACCATCAATCAGTTTTGCATAACTGGTAATTTCAAATTGCAACTTTTTCTTCTGAAGAACTCAGAATCATACTGCTTTATAGTTAAAGATGCAGTCCTATAGCCCCTAGGGCAGTGTTCCCAGACCAAGTTCTCTCATTTGGATGCTCCAGCCTCAGAGGAACAAGTATCTTAATTTCTCTCTGTCTCAAAATAAATAAAAAAACAGCTTTACCAACATCTGATGTTTAAAAGACAATGTGGCAAGAAAGGAAATAAGGAAAACTCAAATTGCCCTGAGATAAAACAAATCAAGAAACAAACCCAAAAATACTCCCCAAACAAAAATATTTCAACTGTTTTGTTTCCCCATCCCTCCCTGAGACATCAAATTAACATATGAAATACAACTGATTTCATCTTAAATTATCACTTACAAACAAATGGCTAAATTAGCTCCTATAGAATACATACCTCGTTTGTTCCAAATACTTCATCTTTAATATGTTCACCTCCAAATTCTTTCTTTAAAGTTGCCCGAGTAGCTGCATATAACATTTTTTGACAAACCTGGTTAGTCATGGGATAAATTTGGATTTTTTAAATTGAATTAAATGAAAATTAAATACTAAACCTACTTTTTATATAGATTTACAATGCTTCCATCCTTGTATTGTTATGGAAACATTTAATTTTGAAAATATTTATTTTAATATTTCCTTTTATTATCAGTGGATATATGATAAATGTACAAAATTATTGCAAATTATTGTAATAGAACAAAGAGAGAATAGTAAAATGTTAAGTTGAACTTAGGTGCAAACATGAAGAATTAAATTACTGATTTCTTTATCAAGAAGTATAATTTATCATTTTCAAAATATTATTGATGTTATCTTACTCCCAACAAAAAGTTTAAAACTTTGGGTGCGATATCCACTTCCTCCTAAATACATTATTCATTAAAATAGGCAATCAGGTGCTCCCCATATGGTTCAACATTCTTTAGTTACTGATCTTGCTGGAAATTATAAAGCAAAGTATCTGGAAAACTATCAATTCCAGATAGATTTCATATTTTCATACTTGAAACAAATCAATGTAATTGTATGGGAAAATGGGAGGGAGGGGAGAAATGCTGCCTAGGAAATGGTCAGATAAGAGACAGCATAGCCCACAGCTGTATAATAGGCAAAGAAAGAGGCTCATAAGAGACCCCCTCCCAGTTCTCAGACTGTAAGAGAGACAGCAGGAGATTTATACTTTCAAGCTTGCAAGATTCTGTTAATGTAACTTTACAATAAACTAGAATTAGCTTATCTGTCTGGTCTACCTGGGAGGGCTGAAAATCACTAATAGGTCAGATGGAAGGGCTCCTCATAATGTAAGAATAAGAATCATTGTTCTTCACAAATTGATGAATTATTAGTTACAGAATTCATTGGCACTGGCTATGCTGACAACAACACTTCAGAATTAAAGTCCAAAACATCTGGAGGCATATCAGAATGCCAGGTCTAGTGAAACAAATATCATTTTAAAAAATCACATGAACAGATGTGCATTTATTTCTGTTTTAATTGGTACTATCCTTTTCAATGGATGCCTGTTAGCCAAGAAAAACATGACTTAAGGGTGAGAAGGTAGAAGACAAGCTCATGGATCTGTGAAGTATGGGAATAACCAAATAATAATTTGCAGTAAAAGATATGTTTAAAAGAGTTTAATGTATAGTTTGTTGTCATCAATTTAATTCTGTTACATACAGGAGAATGATCTGGTGACCATGCAATAAAGATCCATTCATATCCTTGGGCATTCTGAGAATCTAATCTGTACAGGAGATAACATGGTTGTCTATCTTCAAGCAGAGGGAGAATAAAGGAATCATAATCTTTTTCCCAGGTTGAACCAGGTTGCTTGGCACATCCCACAACAAGCTGCTCTGTAAAAATACATTAAACATGAACGACAAACTATTAATGACAGCAATGTTTACATTAAATAAACGTATTTATGTTTCCAGAAGACTACTTAAAGATCTACTGTAGTTGGCATCTATCATTCCCAACATATCTGAAAGGCATCAGGCTAGGAAAAATATCCAGGAGTCATGCTGAATTCATTAAAACCAAAATATAGCTATTCAGAATTCCTTACAAAAGGCAATTAAGGCAGATAAGAGACTTCAATCTCTAGCCCCTTTTGAAATGTGACAATAAGACAACAGAAAAGATTTAAGAGAATGTACAGTTCAGAATTGTGCCTATATTGGAATGAAACACTATTAACTTAGCCAAGACTTACAATTAGCCTAACTGACTTTACTCAGCCAACTGCACCATGAACTACCTTATACACCTTAAACTAAAATATGGTTAGTTAATGTGTCATATGAACAGCTATTTTATTGCCTTGGAACTAAAAATTACAGAAGACACAGGGACTATGCTTTTTATTAATTACTGAATATACAATATAATTAATTGTATTGTTATCCAGCCTTTATTACTTTATTATAAGTAACTCAAGGCAGTGAACATACATAATTCCCCTTCCTCATATTTTCACTACAACAACAGCTCTGTTAAATGGGGTCAACTGAGAGGAAGTGACTGGCCCAAGTCACCTAACCAGCTTTCATGCCTATGGCAAGACTAGAAGTTTTTAGGCTATCACCTTAATCATTACACCAAACTGGCTCTTCTTCTTTTCCTGGTTCTGCCCTCCTTCTATCACTCTCTTTGAAGATAACAATTCACTTAAAATAAGATGCAAGTTTCTAAAACTGTAGTCTAGATTGGGAAGTTAAAAAGTGCGGTGGAAAACCTAAATGCTGTTGCTAAAAAAGCAACATAGATCAGGAATTTTCAAACTAGTTCAAGATATGGAACCTGCTAATTAAAAAAGTAAATCTCAGAACTCTTGATTGAAAGGTAAAGCTCTAGCGACAGAAGATAAGTTCTGTTCAAGACCCTTCCTCCCTTTTTTTGCCCTTAGCCTTTCATAAAATCTCTCAAGTTCTTGTGAAACTTAACATTCTGTAGAACAGGGGTCCCTGACCCCTGGGCCATCAGCTGGAACTAGGCTGTGTAAGCAGAGGATGCTTATGCATGCGTAAGTCCACTTGTGTGTGCAGTGGGCACAAGGACACTCGTGTGTGGGCAGCTCCACATGCGTGAATGGTGGGTGCTCATGCACAAAGCTCCATTTCTACAAGTGGCAAGTGCACACGCTTGTGCAAATGGAACTGCGTGCACTTTCGTACACATCTGCCACTAGCATGGAACTCTCCTGGTCCACCAAGCCAGAAAGAATGGGTACTTCTGCGGTGGAACATAGTTTGAAAAATCCTGATGCAAATATATCACTAGTGATAAAGGTTTCTTTGACTTCTTCACTAGCTGAAAGAAAGAAAAAACAAAAAGAACAATGGATTTCAGTCATTCAGTTTGGTTTATACCTAACCATTTACTACATCAATTATGACTGAAATATATTTTCGCATGACCAGTACCATTAGATACTTTTATACTACAATTGAGGTCCTGTTCACCTCATAAATACCAAATAAATAAATTAACATAATCAGATATTTCATTTTATGTTGTATAATTTACCTGTACATGTAATAAATCAAATCCACACAGCATTGTGTGCTGTGCCTTCAGCTGCTGCAATTGATAATAAGTCAACATAGCAAGACAAAAGCACATTTTCCTGCAGAAACTATCATAGAAATAGTCACATGAATGCTACTAAGTTACAATCAGTGCAACCCAATCTGATCTAGTTTCTACAGGCCTGGTGAAAAGCAATAGCAGAAGCAGTTTTAGAAAGCAGCTGGAACCTGAACACAGTCTGGAAGAAATTACCCTTTTCTTCAAGAAAGACCAAAGAGCAGGGGAAATAATTTATTTTTCCAGGGAGCCCATTAAAAGTCCCAAATCCTTATTCAGCTTCCAGAAGATGTCCTTAATTGTAGACAGCAAAGATTGTTAACTTCAGTTGGCAGTTTTGCTTGCTTATCTATTTATCCCTCTGGTATATCATCCCTACTCCTCATAGCTAAAACACATTCTCCAGATGAGAATCACAAAATGCATGTTTAGGACAGGATTGTTTGCCAACCCTCATTTTTCTATTTTGCTTGGAATTTTCCATATATTTTGTTGTTAGCTGCGAAGTCGTGTCCGACCCATTGTGACCCTATGGACAATGTTCCTCCAGGCCTTCCTGTCCTCTACCATCTTCTGGAGTCCATTTAAGCTCACACCTACTACTTCAGTGACTCCATCCAGCTACCTCATTCTCTGTCATCCCCTTCTTCTATTGCCCTCAGTCTTTCCCAGCATTAGGCTCTTCTCCAGTGAGTCCTTCCTTCTCATTAGATGGCCAAAGTATTTGAGTTTTAGCTTCAGGATCTGGCCTTCTAAAGAGCAGTCAGGGTTGATCTCCTCTAGGACTGACCGGTTTGATCGCCTTGCAGTCCAAGGGACTCGCAGGAGTCTTCTCAAGCACCACAGTTCAAAGGCCTCAATTCTTTGGCGCTCAGCCTTTTTTATGGTCCAACTTTCACTGCCATACATTGCAACTGGGAAGACCATAGCCTTGACTATACACACTTTTGTTGACAGGGTGATATTTCTCCTTTTTAGTGTGCTGTCTAGATTTGCCATGGCTTTCCTCCCAAGGAGCAAGTGTCTTTTAATTTTTTGGCTACAGTCCCCATCTGCAGTGATTTTGGAGCCCAGAAAAATAAAATCTGTCACTACCTCCATTTCTTCTCCATCTATTTGCCAGGAATTGAGAGGGCCGGATGCCATGATCTTGGTTTTCTTCTTAATGTTAAGTTTCAACCCAGGTTTTGCACTCTCCTTCTTCACCCACAACAAGAGGCTCTTTAGTTCTTCTTCACTTAATTTAATTTAATTTTAATTTAATTTATTAATATTTCTATACCGCCCTTCTCCCGAAGGACTCAGGGCGGTGTACAGGGCAAGAATAAAACAGAAGTTACAAAAATTAAAAAATAATTAAATACATGCCCATAAAAACAGTTAATACATTAATAAAAACCCCAATAAAATGATAATAAAAACCCCACCAATCCCCCCTCAGGCCAGGCCGGCTTGTTCGAACAAGTATGTTTTCAGATCGCGGCAAAAGGAGCGCAGATCGGGTGCCGTCCGGAGCTCAACCGGTAACTGGTTCCATAGCTCCGGGGCGCCCACAGAGAAAGATCTCCCCCTGGGGGCCACCAATCTACATTCTCTGACCGGTGGCACCCTGAGGAGTCCCTCTCTGTGGGAACGCACAGGGCGGAGGGAAGTTGACGCCGGCAGCAGGTGTTCCCTAAGGTACTCCGGACCCCTGCCATGTAGGGCTTTAAACACCATTACTAGTACCTTGAATCTCACCCGGAAGACAACTGGCAACCAATGCAGCTCACGGAGCAGAGGTGTGACATGGGAGTATCGGGAAACTCCCAACACAACTCTCGCGGCTGCATTCTGTGCCAGTTGGAGCTTCCGGGTGGTCCTCAAGGGCAGCCCCATGTAGAGAGCGTTGCAGTAGTCTAGTCGAGAGGTCACGAGCGCGTGAGTGACCGTGCATAAATCATCCCGGCTTAGATAGGGCCGCAACTGGCGCACCAGGCGAACCTGGGCGAAAGCCCCCCTAGTCACGGCTCCTATGTGGTCCTCCAGAGTGAGCCGTGAATCTAGGAGGACTCCCAAGTTGCGAGCCCTATCTACGGGAGGTAATAGTTCACCTCCCATAACGAGAGATGGAATGTCCGAATAGACCTGGGATGAAGGTATGCAAAGCCACTCGGTCTTGTCGGGGTTGAGTTGAAGTCTGTTCCTCCCCATCCAGACCCGAACCGCCTCCAGGCAACGGGACATCACGGCGAGGGCATCACTGGGGTGGTTTGGGGTCGAAAAGAAAAGTTGGGTATCATCAGCATACTGATGATACCCAACTCCAAAACCACGAATGATCTCACCCAGCGGTTTCATATAGATGTTGAACAGGAGAGGCGAGAGGACCGACCCCTGAGGGACTCCACAAATGAGAGACCTCGCGGTCGACCTCTGCCCTCCTGCCAACACCGACTGCGAACGTCCCTGGAGATAGGAGGAGAACCACTGTAAAACCGTGCCTCCCACTCCCAATCCCCTGAGACGCCGCAGCAGGATACCATGGTCGATGGTATCGAAAGCCGCTGAGAGGTCTAATAGGACCAGAACAGAGGAATGCCCCCTGTCCCAAGCCCTCCAGAGATCATTCACCAGCGCGACCAATGCCGTCTCCGTGCTGTACCCGGGCCTGAAACCCGATTGGCACGGGTCTAGATAATCCGCTTCATCCAGGACCAGAGGGAGCTGATGTGCCACCACACTCTCAACAACCTTCGCAAGAAAGCGAAGGTTGGAGACAGGACGAAAGTTGTTCAATACAGCTGGGTCCAAGGCAGGCTTCTTGAGGAGGGGCCTCACCACCGCCTCTTTCAAGACGGCGGGGAAGCTACCCTCACTCAAAGAAGCCGATATAACTGCCTGGAACCAGCTGCGTGTCCTCTCCCGGGCTGCATAGACCAGCCAGGAAGGGCACGGGTCCAATAAACATGTGGTGGTGCTCAGCCTCCCCATGATCCTGTCCACTTCCTCCGGAGTCACAGAATCAAACTCCTCCCAGGTGATATCGACAAGACCGCCCGTGTCCTGCTCGACAGACTCTGCCCAGTCAGAGTCCAGACCGGTCCGAATCCGAGCGATTTTGTCCGACAGATGCTGGTTAAACTCCTCGGCACGATCCTGCAAGGGATCCTCCCTCACCTCCTGATTCAGGAGGGAGCGAGTCACCCTAAACAGGGCGGCCGGGCGATTATCTGCGGACGCGATAAGGGTGGCGAAGTGGTTAGACCTCGCCTCCCTTATCGCAGCGAGATAAGACCTAATATAGGTTCTTAACCGCAATCGGTCGGATTCGGATCGGCTGGATCTCCAACCGCTCTCTAGGCCCCGTCTCCGACGCTTCATCTCCCGGAGCTCCGCAGAAAACCATGGAGCTCGACGGGATCTGCACCGGGTCAGGGGCCGCAGGGGTACAACTCGGTCAAGCGCCTCAGTGGCTGCCCTTTCCCAGGCTTCCACTAAGGCGTCTGCCGAGCTGTGAGCAAGGGAGGCAGGTGGGGACCCCAGCGCCGCCTGGAACCTCTGGGGATCCATTAAGCGTCTGGGGCGGTACCATCTAATTGGTTCCACACACCCACGGCGGGGGGTGGCAAAACGGAAGACCAGCCGCAGGAGATGATGATCGGTCCATGACAGGGGCATAACAATTGGGGAGCCCCCACCAAGATCATCTAACCACCGTCCAGATAAGAAAACTAGGTCAAGGGTGTGGCCTCCCTGATGAGTCGGTCCCGAAATTACTTGCGTCAGGTCCATGGCCGTCATGGAAGCCATGAACTCCCGAGCCAACTCAGATGATCCTCCCAGAGATGGTAGATTGAAGTCCCCCAAAACTATAAGTTTCGGGAACTCAATCACCAACCCAGAGAGGACATCGAGGAGCTCAGGCAGGGCTGCTGCTGCGTGACTAGGCGAAAGGTACACCAGCAGCAAGCCCAACTGCGCGCCAGGGCCGCATCTCAAAAAGAGAGACTCACACCCGACTATCTGAGGAACGGTGGCCTCCCGTGGACACAAGGTCTCCCTCATAACAACAGCCACTCCCCCACCCCTACCCTGAGCCCGAGGCCGGTGTAGCACCTGGAAACCTGGTGGGCAAAGATCAACCAGAGGGATACCGCCCTCTGGGCCCAACCAAGTTTCCGTGATGCAAGCCAGGTCCGCCTGCTCACCCTCGACCAAATCACGGACGAGAAGAGCTTTATTAGCGACAGACCTGGCATTCAAGTACACCAGCCGGAGCTCAGGAGGCTGCCCATCCTCACTCCCGGGACCTCGGGGCGGAACCAGAGGGTCGGAGTGCCTCACCGCTTGTAAGCAGCGGAGAGACCTTCCCTGAGATCGATACGGCCCTCTGTTCCTACACCTGCTGCCATTCCCTAACGTCGTGGGAATGGGTAATCCCACGACTGGCCCTGGAGCCCCAGAAGCAACCGACCCCCGCTCCTCCCCCCCGCGATCCGCCTCAGCACTGGCCTGAACAAAGGTTGTTGGACCGCCCCCCCGTCCAAACGACCAAAAGAAGAACCCTCCCTCCTCCCTAACCCCTGAAAAAATTTCGACAGAAAACAAACCAGGGGCCTCTTATTAGGTTTACGTCGGAGGCCCCTACCCGTGCCCAGCCATCTCTCAGGGTCCCAGTAAGTGGGCCCTTCCTCGAGATTGTACTCGGCTGGAAAGGCGGGTCACCCCCAGGAAGGGGGAGCACCCCTGAGGGCGAGCAAGTCCGTAGAGGAATACCTAAGATAAGGCATAAGAGCAGTCCAGAAGCAGGCAGTCCAAGTCCGTAAGGAGGATCTAAGCAGAGGACAAATAGGTGTTCCGACCCTCCACCCAGCCACTGCCACTCAGCTGGGTGCATCCCCAGGACAGGCCCACCACCGTCCTCTCACGACAGTCGCAAGGCCTCTTCCTGGGGGGATGGTCTGAAACACCCATCCTGGGTATAGCATGTCCCCTAGAGCTCTCACCTCTAGGGGCAGCAGATGTAAGTTCAAGCCACCCTCTCACGGTGGCTAATACCCAGGGAACTCTGAATCCTTTGGGGATGATATGTGGGTGACAATAAGCAACAGTCCGAAGGCAGAAGTCGTAATATGCCATCAAAGTTCGTACAGGCAAAGATATAATAAGCCATAATAGTCCACTCTGCTAATAACCCGGTCCTCCGCCGCTCCACCACTCCAAGCGATTGTTCCTGGCCACAGCTCCATGGGCCCCCAGGTATACAGTAATTGGGGCCTTCCAGAGCGTGGTCTGCAGAGTATAACTCCTCCAGGCCTGCTAGTTTCCTCCGGGCCCCGTCGGGATCCATCGGCACCAACCAGTTGACAATAGGTGCCGCACAGAGCACGGATCTTTCAGGCTCCTCCGGAACAACCAGAGTCCGCTGGGCTCCACTGGGCTTCACCGGGGTTAACCGGCTAACCCGGGACCCTTCGGGGCCACCAAGAACACTGAGGATGCCTGGCCGTCTGGGGTAAGCAGAGCAATCAGGGGACCGAAACAAGTTAAGAGCCATGCCGCCGCCAAGCCACCGAAACTGCTGCTGCTGCTGCTGCTGCCGAAAACGCCGCTGCAAGCACCGTCGCCGCTGCCGTTGTTGCCGAAACACCGCCGGAGCCGAAAACGGTCCAGAAACGCCGCCGGCGCTGGAGGAAAACGGGCCGAAAGGCCCGGACATGCCGTCGCCACCGGCGCAAGCGGCCCGAAAACTTTCTGCCATTAGAGTGGTATCATCTGCATATCTTAGGTTGTTGATATTAATTCCAACTTTTCATTCATCTAGCCCTGCCTTTCTCATGATGTGCTCTGCATATAAGTTAAATAGGCAAGGCGACAGTATACAGCCTTGACAGACTCCTTTCCCAATTTTGAACCAATAAGTGGTTCCGTGTCCAGTTCTCACTGTTGCTTCTTGGCCCACATATAGGTTACTCAAGAGACAAATAAGATGGTATGGTACACCCATCTCTTTAAGAACTTGCCACAGTTTGTTTTGATCCACACAATCAAAGGCTTTAGCATAGTCAATGAAGCAGAAGTAGATGTTTTTCTGGAACTCTCTAGCTTTCTCCATGATCCAGCGTATGTTGGCAATTCGATCTCTAGTTCCTCTGCCTCTTTGAAATCCTGCCTGTACTTCTGGCAGTTCTCGATCCACATACTGCTGGAGTCTAGCTTGTAGGATTTTAAGCATTACTAGCATGAGAAATGAGTGCAATGGTGCGATAGTTTGAACATTCTTTGGCACTGCCTTTCTTTGGAATTGGAATGTAAACTGATCTTTTCCAATCCTGTGGCCACTGTTGAGTTTTCCAAGTTTGCTGGCAAATTGAGTGTAGCACTTTTACTGCATCGTCTTTTAAGATTTTGAATAGTTTGGCTGGAATACTGTCACCTCCACTAGCTTTGTTGTTTCTCAGCTTTTCTAAGGCTCACTTCACTTCACATTCTAGGATGTCTGGCTCAAGGTCAGTGACCACCTCATTGTGATTATCAGGGACGTTAAGCTCATTCTTGTATAGTTCTTCTGTGTAATTTTACCACCTCTTCTTAATCTCTTCTGCCTCTGTTAGGTCCCTGCCATTTTGGTCCTTTATCATACCCATTTTTGCATGAAACGTTCCCTTCATGTCTCCAATTTTCTTGAAAAGATCTCTGGTCCTCCCTATTCTATTGTTTTCTTCTATTTCTTTGCACTGTTCATTTAAGAAGGCATTCTTCTCTTCTAGCTATTCTCTGGAATTCTGCATTCAATTGGCGTATCTTTCTTTTTCTCCCTTGCCTTTCGCTTCCCTCCTTTCCTCAGCTATTTGCAAAGCTTCCTCAGACAGCCATTTTGCTTTCTTGCATTTCTTTTTCTTTGGGATGGTTTTGGTTGCTACCTGTTCTACAATGTTGCAAACCTCTGTCCATAGTTCTTCAGGCACTCTGTCTATCAGATCTAATTCCTTAAATCTATTTGTCACCTCTACTGTATATTCAACAGGGATATGATTTAATTCATACCTGAGTGGCCTAGTGCTTTTCCCTACTTTCTTCAGTTTAAGCCTAAACTTTGCAATGAGAAGCTCATGGTCTGAGCCACAGTCAGCTCCTGGTCTTGTTTTTACTGACTGTATAGAGCTTCTCCATCTTTGGCTGCAGAGCATATAGTCAATCTGATTTCTGTGTTGACCGTCTGGTGATGTCCATGTGTAGAGCCGTCTCTTGGGTTGTTGGAAAAGAGTGTTTGCTATGACCATCGTATTCTCTTGACAAAATTCTATCAGCCTGTGCCCTGCTTCATTTTGTACTCCAAGGCCAAACTTGCCTGTTATTCCGGTTATCTTTTGGCTTCCTACTTTAGCATTCCAATCCCCCATGATGATAAGGACATCATTTTTTGGTGTTAGTTCTATAAGGTGCTGTAGGGCTTCATAGAACCAGTCAATTTCATCCTCTTCAGCATTGGTGGTTGGGGCATAGACTTGGACTACTGTGATATTGAATTGTTTGCCTTGGATTCAAACTAAGATCATTCTGTCATTTTGAGGATTGTTTCCCAGTATTGTTTTTCCTATTCTTTTATTGACTATGAAGGCTACTCCATTTCTTCTGAGGGATTCTTGCCCGCAGTAGTATACCTGATGGTCATCTGAATTAAATTCACCCATTCCTGTCCATTTTAGTTCGCTGATACCTAAGATGTCAATGTTCAGTCTTGTCATCTCTTGTTTGACCACGTCCAGCTTTCCTTGATTCATGGATCTTACATTCCAGGTTCCTATGGAGAAAAAATCTTTACAGCATCGGACTTTCCTTTCACCACCAGACACATCCACAGCTGAGTGTCCTTTTGGCTTTGGCCCAGTCGCTTCATTTTTTCTGGCGCTACTAGTACTAGCCCTCTGCTCTTCCCCTGTAGCATATTGGACGCCTTCCGACCTGAGGGGCTCATGTTCCAGCGTCATATTGTTTTGCCTTTTGGTACTGTCCATCGGGTTTTCATGGCAAAGATACTGGAGTGGGTTGCCATTTCCTTCTCCAGTGGATCACGTTTTGTCAGAACTCTCTGCTACGACCTGTCCATCTTGGGTGGCCCTGCACGGCATAGCTCATAGCTTCATTGAATTACGCAAGCCCCTTCGCCACGATAAGGCAGTAATCCACGAAGGGGTTTCCTTATATACATAATAACAATTCAATGGATTTTTCCATTGTGGCTGATAAGAGACCACCTTCACCCCAATTTTTAAAAAATACAACTTAATCAAACATGCATAGAAAACCCCCAATGCAAAGAAACAGTCTGACTCAATCTAAACAGCCCTAGGCAAACAAACACTTAACATAACAGATACAAAGTAATTTAAAACATTTAAGATAAGCTGAAATGCCGGAATGTGAGACTGGCTATCAACAATTGACAGGATTAAGACAGGGACATAATAACAAATAGATAACAAATAGGAACAAATCAGATCCCCTCCTGAGGCAAGGATTAACCTTTACCTGAGCAATATCTGATAATTAACCCATCAATAGACACTGCTCTATGAATCAGGAATGACAATTTTAAAGCCACAAATCAGAAATGACAGTTTTGAAAAGCAAGAAAAGGTATAAAAACTCACGCTTTCTAGCTAGCCGAGGATTCATGCTGAATTGTCACTCAACTTTAATCTCTGTGATTAAACATCTCTTTCCGGTAGCTGGCTTCATGTTCTAGTTATTATTCTAGTGCCATTTGCAAAAAATCCTAGCTGGAAGAACCTAAATGAAGGGACTTCCAGCTCACCCAGCCACCGGACCGGGCCCGGAAGAGCCATCACCCAGCCGGCAGCAGACACCTTGTTTTGCAGGGAAGCTTCCATGGACCTTGCCTGATCGGCAACGGGTATTAATAATAATAATAAAGTTGGAAGGGACCTTGCAGGTCATCTAGTCCAACCCCCTGCTCAGGCAGGAAACCCTATACCATTTCAGACAAATGGCTGTCCAGTCTCTTCTTAAAAACTTCCAGCATTCACCACTTCTGGAGGCAGGTTGTTCCATTGTTTAATTGTTCTGTCAGGAAGTTTCTCCTTAGTTCTAGGTTGCTTCTCTCCTTGATTAGTTTCCATCCATTGCTTCTTGTCCTGCCTTCAGGCGCTTTGGAGAATAGCTTGACTCCCTCTTCTTTGTGGCAGCCCGTGAGATATTGGAACACAGCTATCATTTCCCCCCTCGTCCTTCTCTTTATTAAACTAGACATAACCAATTCCAGCAATTGTTCCTTATATGTTTTAGCCTCCAGACCTCTAATTATCTTTGTTGCTCTTCTCTGTACTCTTTCTAAAGTCTCAACATCGTTTTTACATCGTGGTGACCAAAACTGGATGCAGTATTCCAAGTGTGGCCTTATCAAGGCATTGTAAAGTGGTATTAATACTTCACGTAATCTTGATTCTATCCCTTTGTTAATACAACCTAAAACTGTGTTGGCTTTTTTGGCAGCTGTAGCACACTGCTGGCTCATATCTAAGTGATTTGTCCACTAGGACTCTGAATCCCTCTCAAAGTTGCAACTATTGAGCAAGGTACCACCTATACCATACCTGTACATTTGGGTTTTTTTGCCTAAATGTAGAACTTTACTTTTTTCACCATTGAATTTCATTTTGTTAAATAGCGCCCAGTGTTCCAGTTTGTTCAGATCCTCCTGTATCTTAAGCCTATCTTCTGGAGTGTTGGCTATTCCTGCCAGCTTGGTGTCATCTGCAAATTCGATGAATTCCCCATCTATCCCCTCGTCCAAATCATTGATGAAGATGTTGAAGAGCACTGGGCCTAGAACATAGCCCTGGGGCACACCACTACACACTTCCCTCCATGTAGATGCAATTCCATTGAGGACCACATGCTGAGTATGGCCAGTCATCCAGCTACGAATCCATCTGTGGTGTGCTGTCTAACCCACATTTTTCTCTTATCAAGCAGTAGGTTGTGATCTACTTTATCAAATGCCTTACTGAAGTCCAAGTAAATTATCCACAGCATTCCTCTTGGATTTTGTCACTTGGTCAAAGAATGCAATAAGATTTGTCTGGCATGATCTGTTTTTGACAAACCCATGTTGGCTTTTAGTAATGACTCTATTTTCCTCTGATTCATTGTTTGATTATCTTTTCCAGAATATTCCCAGGTATTGAGGTCAGGCTGATAGGTCTGTAGTTTCCTGGATCTATTTTTTCCCCTTTTTTGAAGATGGGAACTACATCAGCTCTTTTCCGGTCCTCTGGTAGTTCCTCAGTGCTCCAGGATCTTTGAAAAATATAGTTCAGTGGTTCTGAGATCACCTCTGCCAGTTCCTTGAGAACCCTGGGGTATAATCCATCTGGTCCTGGTGATTTGAACTTGTCTAGGCTGAATAGGTGGTCACTTACCATTTTCTTGCCTATCTTAACTTGTGTTTCTAATCTATTTTTATGATGCTGTTTTTGATAGGTTGGATTGTTTTTTTCCCTTCGTGTAAAGACAGATGCAAAAAATGAGTTAAATAGTTCTGCTTTCTCCCTGTGGCTTGTCACCTTCTTGCCACTTTCACCCACTAATGGACCAATCATTTCCTTAACTTTTTTCTTGTTTTTTACATGTTGAAAGAAGCTTTTTTTCTTATTTTTGACTTTGGTCATAAGCCTTAGTTCATTTTGAGTCTTAGCTTTTCTCACTTCATCTTTGCAGGCTTGGATTATTTGCTGATATTCTGCTTTAGTTATGTGCCCCTCTTTCCACTTTTTATACTTGTCCATTTTATCTTTCAATTGATCAAAGAGTTCTTTATATAGCCATGCTGGTTTCTTTTGAGACCTGTTATTTTTCTTCTTTGTTGGCATTGTGCTAGGCTGGGCTTTTATTATCTCACTTTTCAAAATTTCCCAAGCTTCTTGATTTGTTTTCCCCTTGAGGATTCTCATCCATGGAATCCTTCCCAAGCTCTCTATAAGTTTATTGAAATTAGCTCTTAAAGTCCAAGACTCTAGTTTGACTGTGTTCTATTGCTTGTACTTCCATAATGTTGAATTCCAATATTGCATGATCACTTTCCCCCAAGGTTCCTGTGGCTTCAACACCTTCTATCATTTCATCTCTGTTAGTGAGAATTAGATCCAAAATGGCTAATCCCCTAGTTCCCTTCTCTACTTTTGGGGAGACAAAGTTGTCTGCTAGGTTTGTCAGGAATCTGTTTGATATTCCACTTGGTGCAGTTTGTCTCCCACTTGATGTCAGGGTAATTAAAGTCCCTCATTACTATTGTGATGTGTTTCCTACATATCTTAGTTAGCTGACTAGCAAAATGTTCATCTATTTCCTCTGGTTGGTTGGGTGGCCTATAGTATACACCTATGGTAATGTCATTTTGTCTCAATCCCGCCAAGACTGAGTGGCTGTGCATACCGGCATCTCGGACTAACCAGTTCATTCCACCTTTAATGATGGGGGGTGAGGTGTTACCCCCCATCGATAGGGCTCGCAACTTGGGCGTCCTCCTGGATTCACAGCTCAGTTTTGAAGACCATATAGGAGCCGTGACCAGGGGGGCCTTTGCCCAGGTTCGCCTGGTGCGCCAGTTGCGGCCCTACCTGGACCGAGATGCCCTGCGCACAGTCACTCATGTGCTCGTGACCTCCCGATTGGACTACTGCAATGCTCTGTACATGGGGCTGCCCTTGAGGACCACCCGGAGGCTTCAGCTGGTGCAGAATGCAGCCGCGCGGGTTGTGATGGGGGTTTCCCGATACTCCCACGTAACACCTCTGCTCCGTGAGCTGCATTGGCTTCCGGTTGCCCTCCGGGTGAGATTCAAGGTGCTGGTGATGACCTATAAAGCCCTAAATGGCTTGGGCCCGGGATATCTGAGGGAACACCTGCTGTCGGCATCAAGCTCCCTTCATCCTGTGCGCTCCCACAGGGAGGGTCTTCTGAGGGTACCGCCAGCGGATAACACCCAGGGGGAGGGCCTTCTCTGTGGGTGCGCCTGCCCTTTGGAACCAGCTGCCTGTAGAGCTTAGGACTGCCCCTGACCTTCACTCATTCTGCCGGGACCTGAAGACTTGGCTCTTTGAGCTTTCTGGCCTGGACTGAGAGTATTAATTGGGGTTTTAATTGGATTTTAATTGGGGTTTTATATTTATTCAAGGTCTAAATGTAATTATTTTAACTGTTCTTAATTTTTGTAATTGTTGTATTGTTCTTTTAAAAACCTTGTGAACCGCCCTGAGTTCTACGGGAGAAGAGCGGTATATAAGTCTAATAAAGATAAAGATAAAGATTCCCCCCCCTTTTTATATTGACCCAAATGCATTCAAGACAGTTTTCATCATTGTTGTGCTCTATTTCTGTAGAGATGTAGTTATTTCTTATATAGAGAGCAACTCCACCTCCTCTTTTATTTGGTCTGTTTCTTTTAAATAATTTAAATCCCTCTAGCTGTGTGTTCCATTTGTGGGTTTCATCCCACCATGTTTCCGTAATGGCAACAATATCATATCTGCCCTCATTAACCTGAATTTCTATTTCACCCTATTTACTGTTCATACTCTGTGCATTGATGTATAGACATTTGAGTCCTTTATGACTGACCCTGTGTTTACTTTCTACATAACCTGTGTGGTTGCCTGAGTTCCCCTATTTTCTTACCACCTGTTTGGTTAGTGCACTTTGTGTGGCACTCACTATTAGAAACTTGATTTTGCTTGACAACAAGGTTGATATTCTTGTCCACACACACATCTATGTTAACCCTGTAATTTTTTGATTGCCGGGGACAGGGATGTTCTTTATCAATTAACTCAGTGTCCCCGTTGTTTAGTTTAAATATCCCTCCAGAAAATCTGTGAGTTTATTGCCGAGCAACTCAGTCCCTTTCTTTGATGGATGCAAACCATCTCTTTTGTACATTATTTCATTGGACCAGCTACAGACATCGTGACTAATATAACCAAAGCCTTCCCTTTACACCACTCCTTTAGCCACATATTGAATTCTGCTATACGCTGGCCTTTTCCATTTTGCTTCTTATACAGTGGTAAAACCTCTGAAAAAGTAAGCCTACAGCCTATTCTGCTAAGTTCCTGCCCCAAGCTCTGGAAATCATTCTGCAGAGAGAGTACATCTTTTTGGGAAAGATCATTAGTGCCAAGATGTACAATAGCCTCCACATCACAGTCCTTGCTGGCATTCTTGATTATTTTAGAAATATGCTTCTTGTCCCTACTGCCTGTTGAAAACAAATTGTTCATCTCGGACCACGATCACCTGCTTATTTGAGTTATCATCACAAATACCTTGACCTGTCTCCTTAATGTCCCTATTAAGGCCAGCAAGGGCACTGTATCTATTGTGCAGGGACACAGCGAAAGCTTTGTGTTTATGGTTCACAGCTCTCACCCTGCCAGATCCCACAGTTGTCCACACTGCCCTTCTCTTGCAGGATCTTTGTGGTAGAGGGGACTGATAGCATGGAGGCTCAGTAGAGTAGAAGGGCTGAACTGGACACCTAACTTCTGCCTGAAGAGCACAGATTACAGACCCTAGATAAATAATCTGTCCTTGTAGACTAGTGATTTGTTTACAGATAGGACAGTTTCCAAGAGAGCTGCAAAACAAGTGTTGCACTGAACTAAGCCAGACATTCTGAGATCCAAGGAATCTCAGACACACTTGCCCTGAATGTACTACCACTGCTGGTTTTTATTTTTAGTTATATGATTTGTGTGCCATTAGGTGCGCGGGCCGCTACTTTCTTCCTCCCACCTCCTCAAAGAGTGTCTTTGAGGCTTGTGTTCAAGTAGCTACCTGGAAGGAAGATGAGTACCACCAAATTCAAACTTCTAGATTTAAAGGGACTTAGAGAACGAAAGGAAAGGTATGAATGTATGTGTGGGGCACCCTCGTCTGACAACAGCTGGATCTCACTCCCTCTGTGTGTTCTCTAGCCACCCCCTGGTCTGCTGCTAGCTCTTTTGGAGTCATGACCAGCAAGGGGTGGGCACTGAAGTGTGCGATATTCTGAGAAAGAGAGAGGAGCTGAGCGGGCAATGAAAGTAATACTTCAGTAAAACTTCAGTATTGGTAGACCGGGTCCACCTGCCAGTAATTCATAAGCAAAGCCCCAAGTTAGGAAAATTAACCCCCAGGTTAGGAGCGACTCATACCTCTGAAAGCAAGCAGAGGTCCTCCCAGACATTTGAGGTCCACAAACTGTGGTTGTGAAGGAAAAGTTGGTACAGGAGAGACCCATACTCTCCGGGGGAGCAGAAGAGTCCTAACAGGCCTCTTTTTGGTCTGAAACTGTGGTAGAGAATCCTTGAAGGAGCGACCCATACTCTGTTAGGGATACCAGAGTCCTCTGTGGGTCCCTTTTTGACCCCAAAAGTGTGGTGGTAGGCGGAAGGCTTACAAGAAGGCTTCAAGTGCACCAGACCCGACTAAGCCAAAGTGAACCCCTACATTGGAAATAGGGGGATCATGGGATGTTCTAGTTCAAGGGTTGAGATAAGGACTTGCTTGAAGCCTGGGACAGGAATTGGCTACCCATTCAGGCAGGCATGAAAAAGAGACAGATAAATTATGCAAAAAATGGGCTTTGCTTAGAGATGAGTGCGGAAAACAGATTGGGCCAGAAAGCGGTACATTTGAATTTAAAACCCTGAAAGCATTTAGGTCTAGAATTGAACCGACTCAGCTATCTTACTGGTATTGCTGGGCTGAACTTTCCAAGTCAAAAAACCTAAACCAGACACAAGTTGAACTTAAACCTCAGATACCCCTGGACAACCCCGAACTAAAAATCATGACCCCTCTGCTGAGCAGGCCTGTACCCAGGTGTCTGAGGGGCCAAGCTGAATATGTCCTAACTCATACCCCCTTCTCCTCAGCTGACCTAGTCATGTGGAAGAGGGATACCCCCTCCTTCTGAGCAGACCCACAAGCGGTTATAATGGGTCGGCAACCTTAAACACTCAAAGAGCCAAAGGTAACCAATTCGCCAATGCCAGAGCTAAATGGGCTGCTACCCAACCCGTGCCAGTATCCACCACTTTCCTAGCAACACACTTAGAAAACAAAATACAATACCTAGACTTGTTAGAGCCAGAGGAAATCAAAATATGGGGGGGCGGAATGCGAAGCAACCTATCATGATGGTTTCTGGTGGGTCCCTTATGGTAGACCCACAGCCCCTAGGCATCTACTATGCCTAATATGCCAACAGTTACACTCGAAAGGGCACTGAAGGACACAGACTATGGTGGGTACGGTATGCTCCAGGACTGTACAGTGTGGCTACCTGCGTAGCCAGAGGATGTCAAACATGCCAAGCAAACAATTCATCCTCCAAAAAGGCAATCTACCAAGGGGGAAGACCATGAGCTCAACACCCCTTTGAAAAACTTCAGCTGGACTACATACAGCTCCCAAAGGCTAGCAACTAATATATATTAGTGTGCAGGGACCAATTAACCCACTGGGTAGAAGCATAGCCATGCCACCATGCTACAGCCCTGGAGACAGCCAGACACCTTGTAAAAGAGTGCCCAGGTTTGGGGTCCAAACTGTCTTAGATATGGATATAGGGACACACTTTGTGTCACAAGTTGTTACATATGTCATCCAGGCACTCAGAATCAGACAGGAACTACACACATTGGCACACCCTCACTCATCAGGGGGTCTAGAACACCAGAATAGAGAGTTAAAGACCCTCCTGGGTAAATTGTGCCAGGAGACACACCCACCCTGGCCCCAAGTATTATCCATAGCCTTTTTCCACCTTAGAACCTGGCCAAGATGGGATTTGGGCATCTCCCCCTTTGAACTACTGTTCGGCCACCCACCTGACACACTAAAAGGTCTGGACCCACACTTCCTCTGCCTAGAGAGAGGGGAGGTGGTCATATCATCTTATCTTATAGCCCTACAGCAAAAGCTCTGGGAGTTGGGGAAACAGAGCGCCTTAAAGCAGACCCTGCCATTGGAAGAAAATCTGCATCCCATCGAGCCAGGAGACTGAATTTGGATAAAGGCCTATATCAGAAAATCACCATTGCAACCTAAGTGGACCAGTCCTTACCAAGTCCTGCTGATAACTCACACAGCAGTAAAGTTGCAGAAAGAAACACTGTCATACACTCAGCAACATGTTTTACACTAATAGGGCACTACATATCCAGATTTACAGAAATCCGTAACCTTAACAACACAGAGTTAATTTGCAACCATACTGAAGATATCACCTTCTCTTACAACCACATGAAACTTCCACCAGGACGGTTCTTACTCTGTGGGAAAATGGCTTACTCTTACTTACCAGCTAACTCTACAGGAGGACTCTGCACACTTGGGCAATTAACTATGTTGATGCCCTCTCTGTGTAGGCGACAAAAGAGAAGTTTCCACACTTTAGAACCCGACTGTGATTCAAAAGTCTCCCTTCTCACCACAGCAGAATATGTTGCATTGGCTATCTAGCTAGTTGGAGTGCCAGGACTGGCAGTACATAACTCCAGAAACCTCAACAGCTTGGCATGCACCCTAGCAAAAAGTTTAAACACTACCTCCCATGCCCTTGATGCTCTAAACAAAGAGTTAAGGCAAGTTAGACAACCAAACCTCAAGAATTGAGCAGCTATTGATTACTTATTATTAAGGCATAATCATGGCTGTGAAGAATTCCAGGGACTTTGCTGTTTTAATCTATCCGACCAATCTGGACTAATTGAACAAGACATTAAACATCTAAAAGAATTGGCACAGAATATTGGGCACAACCAATCATCCTGGGACCTCTCCTGGCTCTTTTCGTGGTTACCAGACTTTCATTGTTAAAAATTCTCATTGCAACCATAATCATAGTCATAGTAGGTGGAGTCATCCTTTGCTGCCTATGCTAATTAATCCCTTTAGGGTTAAGATGTCTAAAAGATCTGCATGGTCCCTACCAGAACTGACAAGCAAGATAAAAAGACCTCTTTCATGATGTGCCAGATTGATCATCACTATCAGGTATATGCAGAACCAGTTGGGCTAATCATTAGAACACCAGTGATAGCCCAAAATGGGGGAATTGATGAGACACCCCCTTTACCCCAATAAAAATATGATTTAATCAAACATGCATTAACCAATATAGGAAAAACCCTAAACAGTCCCAGGCAAACAAATACTTAACAATCCCAGCTGGAAGAGCCTAAATGGGGGAATTCCTCCCAACATGGCCTTTCTATCCCTTTCTCATAATAGTAAGAAACTTTACTAAATTCCTGCAATTGGCCTTGTCAATCTGACTGTCTTACCAGCTGTTAACTATGGTTATTGGAATTAACCCATTTTCTAATGTTTGCTCACATCTTGGTTATAAACCAGGGCTCCCCAAAGTGGTCCATTTGGGTGGATGGGACTATCCAGGGGGTAAATATTTGTAAGAGTACTATTAAAGTAGTATTTATTACATTATTTTCATAATGTAATAAATGTTTGGAGACAATGAATAATCAAAAACTGCATGAAGAGTTTGGAGACCTTGGCCATCACTTGACCACACAAACTTGATTCATAAGATCCTGTATGCTAAATTATGACTGGCTAGCTCAGGGGTCTTCAAACTTGGTCCTTTTATGACTTATGGACTTCAACTCCCAGAATTCCTCAGTCAGCGTGCCTGGCTGAGGAATTCTGAGAGTTGAAGTCCACAAGACATAAAAGGGCCAAGTTTGAAGACCCCTGGGCTAGCTGATGTTTCAGCCTCTCGCCAGCTATCTGCAATTAAGATTTCAACAAGGTTTCTTTCCCGTGCAGGGCAATAGGACGATAAATCCCGGAGTTGAGTATGTTTTGAATTCGTTCACACAGAGAAAAAATGAGGATAAGGTTAGCATTTGTCATATAAGGCGCTGTAGTCAAATGCGAGCCCGCGAAAGTTGAACCTTAACCAAGCGTCGTCCAAAACAATCCCCAGTATATCGTTTAGCTCGGAAACCTCGGTTCGTCCGCAAGCAAGCGCGACTCCCAAGAGGCTAGCGCAAGCCGCCGCCGCCGCCTCTAATCTTTTCTCCTCCTCTCAACCTACTTCGCAACGTCACCCTGGTGGCAATTAAGAGACGAGCCTCTCCGCAAGCCCATTGCTACACTCTGTTTTGTGTTTGCTACCTACAATAACAAAACCCTTTTTGGACGGACTTTGCAACGACTCGATCACTTTATGGCTTCAATGTTGTTGTTGTTAGTTGCGAAGTCGTGTCCGACCCATCACGACCCTATGGACAATGTTCCTCCAGGCCTTCCTGTCCTCTACCATCTTCTGGAGTTCATTTAAGCTCACGCCTACTGCTTCAGTGACTCCATCCAGCCACCTCATTCTCTGTCGTCCCCTTCTTCTATTGCCTTCAATCTTTCCCAGCATTAGGCTCTTCTCCAGTGAGTCCTTCCTTCTCATTAGGTGGCCAAAGTATTTGAGTTTTAGCTTCAGGATCTGGCCTTCTAAAGAGCAGTCAGGGTTGATCTCCTCTAGGACTGACCGGTTTGATCGCCTTGCAGTCCAAGGGACTCGCAGGAGTCTTCTCCAGCACCAGGGTTCAAAGGCTTCAATTCTTTGGCGCTCAGCCTTTCTTATGGTCCAACTTTCACTGCCATACATTGCAACTGGGAAGACCATAGCCTTGACTATACACACTTTTGTTGACAGGGTGATGTCTCTGCTTTTTAGTGTGCTGTCTAGATTTGCCATGGCTTTCCTCCCCAGGAGCAAGCGTCTTTTAATTTCTTGGCTACAGTCCCCATCTGCAGTGATCTTGGAGCCCAGGAAAATAAAATCTGTCACTACCTCCATTTCTTCCCCATCTATTTGCCAGGAATTGAGAGGGCCAGATGCCATGATCTTGGTTTTCTTAATGTTTAGTTTCAACCCAAGTTTTGCACTCTCCTTCTTCACTCGCAACAAGAGGCTCTTTAGTTCCTCTTCACTTTCTGCCATTAGAGTGGTATCATCTGCATATCTTAGGTTGTTGATGTTTCTTCCGGCAATCTTAATTCCAACTTTTGATTCATCTAGCCCTGCCTTTCTCATGATGTGCTCTGCATATAAGTTAAATAGGCAAGGCGACAGTATACAGCCTTGCCGGACTCCTTTCCCAATTTTGAACCAATCAGTGGTTCCGTGTCCAGTTCTCACTGTTGCTTCTTGGCCCGCATATAGGTTTCTCAAGAGACAAATAAGATGGTCTGGTATGCCCATCTCTTTAAGGACTTGCCAGAGTTTGTTATGATCCACACAATCAAAGGCTTTAGCATAGTCAATGAAGCAGAAGTAGATGTTTTTCTGGAACTCTCTAGCTTTCTCCATGATCCAGCGTATGTTAGCAATTTGATCTCTAGTTCCTCTGCCTCTTCGAAATCCTGCCTGTACTTCTGGTAGTTCTCGATCCACATACTGCTGTAGTCAATAGCCAGTGATAAGAAGTGAGAAAAGAGAGGGCATTGAAAGCCGATCATCCCGGTCTCCGCTTCCTTTGTCCGGAATTAAGTTCTGACCTAGACTTCCCTCAATCAACAAAACAAAGCAGAAAAGCAAAGCACTCCTCATATATTCAGAGGCATCCCTCACTTTCTTCTAAAAATAAAGGCGTAAATTCCACAGGCGGAAACCGTAAGTCTGCGTATTGGACGAATGGATTAAATCTAATCACCAGAAGTCCCCCCCCGTGGCCTCTAGCAGAGCCAATCAGGTGCACGGGGGGAGGGTTAGTGCTCTTTCTCAACGCCCCAGCGGGAAATCCAAAAACAAATAAAAGGAGAAAGGAGGAAACCCGAAACCACAGATTGCCCCGAAAGATACTGTATCTTACCTTGGATGCCGGTCTGGTGGGACATGACTTCAGCAATAGCAGCTATTCGCACTTACAACTGTGGCAGCGGGCAAAGGTAGGGTCACCACCAAGAGTCCAGACCGGCGCGGGACACTGACGTGACGCTTTGCCACCACTCAGCCGCTCGCCCGCCTTCGCCCAGCCAGTAGCTCCTTCCGGCTGAAATTTCGCCGGGAGCCATGGAGAGCGCCGCCCGCCGCTGCCACTAGACTACATCCCACCGCTGCTCGCTGGGAAAAAGGGGAGGTCCGAAACTCGTCTTGCAACATTTCTTACAAGATATTAGGCGATCCCGGATGTGCAGAGGTCCAAGTCAACCCAACTAGCTTTGATTCATTTCATTCCCAATACCTCTTCGTAGAATTCCACCAGAGGCTGGTTTTCGACGTAATCCTAGTCTAGAACAATTTACTCTTTATTAGAACTGTATGTCAACTGCAAAGAAAAAACATCTATAGAGATCCAAGAATGAGAAACTTAATTTATGGTCTTGTCCTTCTATATGACTTGTCCATATTAAACATTTCATCTAAAAACTTAACAAAAAATAAACCCTATGAACACTTTGCTTTAAAGCAAAAATTCACACCCCCATTGCCCAGATTTGGCACCGAGTGACTACTACAAAGGAATTTCAAACCTTGTAAGACATTATGACAGGTGCCTCAATTTGAATGGCGATTATGTTGAAAAGTAATGTAATGTAGTTTTCTAATGTGTATAATAAAAGAGCCTTGGTGGAGCAGTGGGCTAATGCCTCCTTAAATAACACCAGCTGCCTGCAATTAGTGCAGGTTTGAGTCCCACCAGGCTCAAGGTTGACTCAGCCTTCCATCCTTCCGAGGTAGGTAAAATGAGGAACCAGATTGTTGGGGGCAATAAGCTGACTTTGTAAAAATGCCACTGGGGGGGGTGAAAGCCCTAATAAGCAGGCATATACAAAGAATGAAGGCTATTGCTAAGCACATTGATTTGTGCTTCTTAGATTGTAAGCCGCCCTGAGTCTTCGGAGAAGGGTGGGATATAAATGGGATTTTTTTAAAAAAGCAGCCCAGACTGCAGCCCCCCCCAAAGGAAGGTGAGTGTTGGTAATAGGAGATTCTATCCTCAAAGGAATGGAATCATCCATCTGCAGACCAGACATATAATCCAGAGAGGTATGTTGTCTCCCTGGAGCAAAAATCAAAGATGCGGCTGAGAACCTAACCAAAATAATTAGGCCTACTGATTACTACCCTTTCCTCTTCCTCCACATTGAGATGAATGACACAACAAAGAACCTGAATACAAAACAACTAGGCAATAAAGTTAAGAAGCTAGGAGCACAAGTAGTGTTCTCATCAGTACTCCCAACAAAAGGCCAACCCCAATTAAGAGAAAAAAATTCTAGAAATTAATCACTGTCTAAAGCAGGGGTAGGCAACCTTGGCTCTTTTATGACTTGTGGACTTCAACTTCCAGAATTCCTGAGTCAGCATAGCTGACTCAGGAATTCTGGGAGTTGAAGTCCACAAGTCATAAAAGAGCCAAGATTGCCTACCCCTGGTCTAAAGGGTTGGTGTCGCCAAAAAAACTTTGGTTTTCTGAACCATGGACTGCATTAACTATACAAAGGACTCTTAGCAAGAGATGGGCTGCAACCTCATGAAAACAGGGGAAAATGTATTCAGAAAAAGACTGGCCCAACTCATCAGGAGGGCTTTAAACTAAAATTGAGGGGAGAGTGTGACCAATCTTTAGAATCCCTAGAACTCAAAACCAATCATAAATCCCAAGAAAACAAATCAAACAATGAAGTAGGCAGAGACGAGAAAAAAGAAAAACTCAGAGAGTTTCCGGTGATGTCGCTGCAAGTTGGGCACTGGGGAATGAAGCTCCATTCCCCAAGCCTGATTTCTACCAGCTGGGGAGTCCAATAGGACCAAAGGTTGCCCTATAGAGGCAACTGGCCAAAGGCTGAAACTTTGCAGATTGCAGGCCAGCAGTAGCTGGCCCATTTGATCCAAAGGAGCCCTTGGGACCGGCAGGAATAATGGCTGACTGCACCCATGCGGTCAGCCAGAAGCAGCTGATTGTCGGAGACAACGAATTCTAAAAGCGGAAAGCAAAACAGCTGATCCAAATGAGATTACTTTCCTTATCTCTCTACAAGCGAAAATATTGGTTCTGGGAAAAAGCATTCAAAAGCAAGAAATCCCCAAGCACCAGGAAGGGGCTTTTTTCCTTATCCCTCCCTCTTGAACTATAAGTGGACTCCCCAGATGGTAGAAATCGGACTTGGGGAACGGAGCTTCATTCCCCAGCACCCATCTTGCAGTGAGGTCACTGGTAACCCTCTAAATGGAAAAATATCAATGATGGAGATTATAGAGGCTATAAAAAGGCAAAATGATAAGACTCCATGTCCAGATGGATTACCTGCAGAGTTTTATAAATCATTACAAGATGTATTAAGTCCTGTTTAATATATTAAGAACTGTTTAATGAAATACTACTGGAGGCTAAAATACCAAATAAATGGACTGAAGCCAACATTACTTTAATACCCAAAGTAGATTCTGATCTAACACAAGTAAAAACTTATAGACCAATATCGCTATTAAATGCAGAGTATAAAATTTTTGCCTCAATAATAGCAGAAAGACTAAAGAAATTTTTGATTCAATTTATACATACAGACCAAAATGGTTTTCTACCTAAAAAACAGATAAAAAATAATTTAAGAATGATTCTTGATGTGTTAGAGTACTATGAAATTCATCCAAGGAAACAGATGGCTTTAATATTCCTTGATGCACAGAAAGCATTTGACAATGTAAACTGGCAAATTATGTTTCAGCAACTTGCAGAAATAGACTTTGGAGAAAACTTTATAAATGTAATTAAAACAATTTATCGTAAACAAACAGCTAAAATAATTGTAAATGGAGATTTTACAGAAAACTCTAACATTAAGAAAGGCACAAGACAGGGATGCCCACTATCTCTGTTACTATTTATACTAACACTGGAAGTATTGAATAGAAACATCAGACAAGATATAGAAATTAAAGGACTGGAGATAAAAGATGAAAAATATAAACTACAAGCATTTGCAGATGATTTGGTTTTTATATTGGAAGATCCATTGGAAACAAGCACTAAACTTATGGAGAAAATAGAAAAATTTGGAGAAGTGGAAGGGTTGAAAATAAACAGAGAAAAAACTAAAGTGCTAACAAAGAATCTAACAGAACAACAAAAAAATTCATCTAACAAAAAAAACCAAATCTCCAAATAGTTAAAAAGTCAAATATTTGGGAACTTATCTAACAGCAAGATGTGTAACAATAAAAGAAGATAACTATATAAGACTGCTAAAACAAATAAAATTGGTTCTGGAAAAGTGGAAAAACTTACAACTTTCAATGCTGGGGAGAATAGCAACAATGAAAATGAATATCTTACCAAAAATACTCTTTTTATTTCAAATGATTCCTGTAAGGCTGGGAAAAGCCTTTTTTGATGAACTGAATGCAACAATATTGAAATTTATCTGGCAAGGGAAAAAAGCTAGAATTAGACTGAAAATGCTACAAGAAGCGAAAGAAAGTGGAGGATTTGGGCTGCCCGACTGGACATTATACTATCAAGCAACTATTTTAACATGGCTTAAAGAATGGATAATGCTTAGAGACAAAAGACTATTATACCTAGAGGGGCATGACCTACAAATTGGTTGGTATGCCTTTCTGTGGTATGGGAAGAATAAAACACATAGATACTTTCAAAAACCACTTTATAAGAAATGGACTTCTTTCAGAATGAAAAAAAAATAAAAGCAAAAATTTATATTAAGGTACCTGGACAGCTTTCAACAATGGAAGCTTTCACTTACCCGAATTTAATTAATTACGACAAAGTTGTGACTTTTAAAGATATTTTGGTTATAAAGTTTTTTATTACTTTTTTTAACCTCTACATATATATGTTAGTTTTTCAAACAGCATGCGATCTGGATTCATAGAACGCTAATACATAATCAAATCCTATTCTTTGGTTCCCTCTTCTAACCATTTGTAGAATAAATTCCAGCTTCGGTAATATTCTGTTTCTTCTTTATCTTTTAGTCTCATAGTTGGTCTGTCCATCTCTGCGCATTCCAGTATCTTTTTTATTACCTCTTCTTCTGAAGGTATTTGTTCATTTTTCCAACATTGCGCATAACTTATTCTTGCTGCAGTTACAATATGTAAAACCAAGTATAAATTTTGCTTATTGATCTTTTCTGATACTATACCTAATAAAAAAAATTCAGGATTAAATACTACATGTTCTCCTAATATTTTTTCTAGCCAAGCATGTATTTTTTTCCAATAGGCCTTTACCTTGTCACATGTCCACCATATATGATAGTATATACCTAAGTTATGTTTACATTTCCAACATTTACCTGATACATTTTTAAACATTTTGCTAGTCTAGCTGGAGGTAAGTGCCATCTATAAAACATTTTATACAAATTTTCTTTATACACAGTTGACATTGTCCATTTATGATTTTTCTCCCACAATTTTTGCCATTATTCATATTCTGTATTATAACCAAAGTTTTCCGCCCACCTTATCATTGTCCTTTAATTTGTTCACTTTCCATCTCTAAAGTTAACAAAAAAATTATACAATTTCTTAATTTCTCATCAGAAGTTAATAATATCTTATCAAACACATTTTGTTCTTTATAAAATCCATACATTTTCTTTTTTTTATTGAAAAGTTTTAGAATACATTTTTGAATACAAAACACCCCCCTCCCCCTCCCCTTTCCCCAGCCCTCCCCAACCCTCCCCTCCCCTCCCCCTCCCCGACTTCGCAGAGCTAAATACAGGGTATAAAAATACAAACAAACAATCTAAAATATGCAATAAAATATTAAATTCTATCACACTTTAACTCTTAGTAAAATAACTACAAGCTAATTATACATCATATAAATCCGCTACTTTTTCAAATGCTAAGTAAAACTTTTTAGTCCCATAATTATTCTGAATATAATCAATCCATCTCTTCTACTCCACAGTGTACCTCTGTTGCGATTGATCTTTCAAATACGCTGAAATCTTTGCCATCTCTGCCAAGTTAGAAACTTTTAAAGTCCATTCTTCTATAGTCGGCAGTTCTTCCTTCTTCCAATATTGCGCTACTAAAAGTCTCGCTGCCGTAATTAAATTCAACATCAACTTAATATCTACAACAGTGATATCTGTGATAATACCCAATAAAAACAGTTGCGGAGAGAACTTTATCCTTTTCTTAAATATTTTTTGCATATTCCACCAAATTTTAATCCAAAAAGCTTTAACCTTTTTGCGAGTCCACCATATATGAAAATACGTTGCGTCCTCACAACCACACCTCCAACATTTGGGCTGACAGTTCGGATACATACTTGCTAATTTTTTTGGATCTAAATGCCACCTATAAAACATTTTATAAAAATTCTCTCTTAAATTTTGGGCCTGTGTAAATTTTACATTTCTAACCCAGATCTTTTCCCAGGTATCCATTGTAATGACTTCTTGAAAATTCTGAGCCCACTTTATCATACAATCTTTAACAAGTTCTGTCTCTGAATCAATTTCTATCAGTGCAAGATATATCCATTTGATATGTGCTTGACCCTGATTTCTAATTTGCTTTACCAAATTTTCATCAGTCATTGAGAAACCAATTTTCTGATCTTCTTTCCACCTGGCCTGTAGTTGCCCATACTGAAACCAGGTTTGAACAATCTTTTCTCCTCGTAAGAGATTATACGGCTTCAAATGCCATACATTCCTTTCCAAACTTAAAATTTCCTTATAGTTATGCGACCCCTGAGCAAATTGAACATAAAGGCAAGGTTGTGTTTCAACAGGATCTTATTAAGGAAGCCTTTGTGGACTTTTATTCCAAATTATATGTTAAGGATTAGATTAATGAAACAGATATTGATGTATATTTGAAGAATGCTAGCATCCCGGTTCTTACACAAGAACAAAAGGAAGAGATTAATCAATTAATAACAGAAGAAGAAATTCTTTTAGCAATTAAGCAATTGAAGGTGGACAAAGCGCCAGGCACGGATGGACTGACTGCGGTCTATTACAAAAGTCTACAATTGGAGTTGATAAAGCCATTAAGGGAATTGTTTCAGACAATTCAGAGGGGAGGAAGGGTGCCTCCGTCTTGGAGAACTGCTTTTATTTCCTTGATTCCGAAGGAAGATCAGGATGTTACCCAAGTAAGAAACTACAGACCAATATCACTTTTAAATACAGACTACAAGATATTTGCTAAGGTTTTAGCTAATAGATTGATGAGGGTTTTGCAACAGATGATTCATGGGGATCAAACTGGGTTTATCAGTGGTAGACAAATGAAAAACAATGTGAGGCATATAGTTGATGTGGTGGAGTTTTTGGAAAGGAACAACCAGATCCCTGCGGCGCTAATTTTTCTAGATGCTGAAAAAGCTTTTGATCAATTGAATTGGCAATTTTTGATGAAAGTTTTAGATAAAATGAATTTTGGGGATAAATTTTTGCAACCAATTAGGGCATTATATCAAAAGCAAACTGCCCGAATAATAGTAAATAATAGTCTGACTGAAGTATGCAATATTGAGAAGGGCACTAGACAAGGGTGTCCGTTATCACCTTTATTATTTGTTTTAACATTGGAGATATTATTGATAAAAATACGGAATTCGGAAAAAATTAAGGGTATTCAAATTAGAGATCAGGATTATAGACTGAGGGCGTTTGCAGACGATCTGGTTGTTACGGTGACCCAGCCAGAAAACTCTGTTGTGGACCTGATGGAGATAATAATGCAATATGGGAAGGTTTCTGGATTTAAGGTTAATGTACAAAAAACAAAAATTTTAGCCAAAAATATGACAGTATCGCAAAAGGCCCTTTTAGAAGGATTAACTGGATTTGAGATTGTTAAAAGGGTTAAATATTTGGGGGTGTATTTGTCACCCTCAAATGCAAAGTTATATAAAAATAATTATGAAAAGTTATGGGGAAAAATTCAAAAAGAATTGGAGAGCTGGGAAAAATTGCAATTGTCTTTACTGGGAAGAATTGCAGCAGTGAAAATGAATGTCCTGCCTAAATTTTTATTTTTATTCCAAATGATACCGATTCTTAAAAAAGACTCTAATCTGGAAGAATGGCAACGGGGTATCAATAAATTTGTATGGGCAGGGAAAAGGCCACGAGTTAAACTTAAGATTATGCAGGATATGCGTGAAAGAGGTGGTCTTAAAATGCCCAACCTTAAATTATATTATGAAGCTGCTGCGTTGTCAGGAATAAGTGATTGGATTAATTTGACACAAGGGAGATTATTAAATCTTGAGGGCCACGATTTGTTATTTGGCTGGCATGCATATTTGTTGTATGATAAGAAGGTAGATAATGTGTTTAAAGTGCATATTTTAAGACAGGTATTGTTGAGAGTTTGGAAGAAGTATAGACATAAGTTAGACTACAAGATGCCGTTGTGGGCAATCCCGAAACATGCAATAGAAAACATAAATGTTGGCTTCAAACATGATGTAACTACATACAAGGAGATCTTAAGTTTGGAGAGGAACGTCTAGTGTTTGAAGCCGTACAATCTTTTGCGAGATGAGAAGATTGTTCAAACTTGGTTTCAATATGGTCAATTACGTGCCAGGTGGAAAGAAGACCAGAAAATTGGTTTCTCAATGACTGATGAAAATCTGGTAAAGCAAATTAGAAACCAGGGTCCAGCACATATCAAACGGATTTATCTTGCATTGATAGATATTGATTCAGAAACAGAACTTGTTAAAGACTGTATGATAAAATGGGCTCAGAATATTCAAGAAGTTATTACAATGGACACGTGGGAAAAGATTTGGGTGAGGAACGTAAAATTTACGCAAGCCCAAAACCTAAGAGAGAACTTTTATAAAATGTTTTATAGATGGCATTTAGATCCTAAAAAGCTTGCAAGTATGTATCCGAACTATCAACCTAAATGTTGGAGATGTGGTGGCGAAGATGCAACGTATTTTCATATATGGTGGACCTGCAAAAAGGTTAAGGCTTTTTGGATAAAAATTTGGTGGAATATGCAGAAGATCTTCAAGCAAAGGATAAAGTTTTGTCCGCAATTGTTTTTATTGGGCATAATTACAGATGCTACTGTTGTGGACATTAAGTTGATGTTGAATTTAATCACAGCAGCAAGACTCTTAATAGGTCAATATTGGAAAAAGGAGGAACTGCCGACTATAGAAGAATGGACTCTAAAAGTTTCTGACCTGGCGGAAATGGCAAAGATTTCGGCTTATTTGAAAGATCATTCGCAAGAACGTTATATTATGGAGTGGAAAAAGTGGATTGATTATATCCAGAACAAATATGGGACTAAAAAGTTTCATCTAGCATTTGAATAAGTTTTCTTTTCTTTTTTTTTCTTTCCTTTTTTATGTAATATTAGTATTGCTTGTAGTCATTCTATATGAGCTAGAGTGCGATAGACTTAATAGTTTATTGTTGTTAGTATATGGATGTTTATGATTGTTCTTTGTTTTTATACCTTGTACTTAGCTCTGGGAAGTCAGGGGGGGAGGGGGGAATGGGGGGAGGTGATAGGGAGGGTTAGGTAGGGGTGGGTGGAGGGAGGGGGAGATTGTTAAAGATAAAAAGTACTGTAAAACTTTTCAATAAAAAAAGTTCTGTCTCTGAATCAATTTCTATCAATGCAATATATATCCTTTTTATATGTGCTTGACCTTGATCTCTAATTTGCTTTACCAAATTTTCATCAATCATTGAAAAACCAGTTTTCTGGTCCTCTTTCCATCTAGTCTGTAATTGCCTATACTGAAACCAAGTTTGTACAATCTTTTCTTCTTTTAAAATAATATATGACTTTAATTGCCATACATTCCTCTCAAAACTTAAAATTTCCTTATATGTAGTCTCATCATGTTTAAATCCCACATTTATATTTTCTATTGCATGTTTAGGTATTGCCCAAATAGGTATCTTATAATTTAACTTATGTCTATACATTTTCCGGACTCGCAACAGAGCATACCTTAAAATATGTATCTTAAACACATTATCCACCTTCTTATCATACAATAAATATGCATGCCATCCAAATAACAAATCATAACCCTCAAGATTTAATAATCACGCTTGTGTTAAATTAAACCAGTCACTTATCGCTGATAAAGCAGCAGCCTCATAATATAATTTGAAATTAGGCATCTTAAGACCACCTCTTTCACGCATATCTTGCATTATCTTAAATTTAACTCGTGGCTTTTACCCTGCCCAGACAAATTTATTAACTCCTTTTTGCCATTCCTCCAAGTTTAAATCCTTTTTAAGTATAGGTATCATTTGAAATAAAAATAAAAATTTTGGCAAAACATTCATTTTCACTGCTGCAATTCTTCCCAATAAAGATAATTGTAATTTTTTCCAACTATCTAATTCTTTTTGTACTTTTCCCCATAACTTTTCATAATTATTTTTGTATAACTTCACATTTGAGGCTGGCAAATATATCCCCAAATATTTAACCCTTTTGACTATTTCAAATCCCGTTAATTCTTCTAAAACAGCCTTTTGTGATACTGTCATATTTTTAGACAGTATTTTAGTTTTTTGTATATTAATCTTAAATCCAGAAACTCTCCCATATTGTGTTATTATCTCCATCAATTCTACAACTGAATAATCAGGCTGAGTTAATGTAACAACCAGATCATCAGCAAATGCCCTCAATCTGTAATCCTGATCTCTTATTTGGATTTCCCTTTTTTTATCCGAATTGCATATTTTAATCAGTAATATTTCCAATGTTAAAACAAATAATAGAGGTGACAACGGGCACCCCTGCCTTGTACCTTTTTCAATATTACATAGTTCGGTCAAACTATTATTAACGGGCTGTTTGCTTTTGATATATAGCCCTAATTGGTTGTAAAAATTTATCCCCAAATTCCATTTTCTCTAATACTTTCATCAAAAATTGCCAATCCAATTGATCAAAGGCTTTTTCAGCATCCAAAAAGATCAGCGCTGCAGGGATCTGATTGTTTCTTTCCAAAAATTCCAGTAAATCTACAATATATCTCACATTATTCTTCATTTGTCTACCACTTATAAATCCAGTTTAATCACCATGAATTACTTGTTGTATTACCCTCATTAACCTATTAGCTAAAATTTTTGCAAATATCTTGTAGTCAGTATTCAAAAGTGATATTGGCCTATAATTTTTAACTTGGGTGACATCCTGATCTTCCTTTGGAATCAAAGAAATAAAAACAGTCTTCCAAGATGGAGGTACCCCTCCTCCCATTTGAATTGTCTTAAATAGTTCCCTTAAAGTCTTCACCATTTCCAACTGCAAATTTTTATAATACACAGCAGTCAATCCGTCAGTACCCGGCGCTTTACCCACTTTCAATTGTTTGATTGCTAAAAAAATTTCTTCATCAGTTATCAACTGATTCATCCCTTCCTTTTGTTCTTGCGTAAGCACGGGAATATTAGCTCTTGTCAAATAATGATCTATATCTGCATCTCTAATCTTATCTCTAGCATACAACTTAGAATAAAAATCAAAAAAAGTCTTTTTAATAAGACTCTGCTGATACACTATTTTCCCCTTATGTTCTATTCTATCTATATTAGCAGCCCTTTGCTTCTTTCTTAACAAATAAGCTAACCATCTACCTTGTTTATTAGCATTACAAAAGTATTATGTCTAGCATACTGCAAATTAGTTGCTACTTGATCTGCCATTAACTTGTCAAACTGACGCCTAAGTAAAGTAATTACCTCTTTGATCTTCCTGTCAGATGGATTCAAAATTAAAGCCTTTTCTTTTTCCTTAATTTCATCCTCTAACTCTTTCCTCCTAAATTCCATTTTACGTCTATGTTTATTATTCAAATATATTAATACACCTCTCATATAAGCTTTACTTGCATCCCAAACCATCTCAATAGAAGTACCTTCATGCATATTAATTTTTAAAAATTCCTTCATCTGTTTTTTACACTCTTCCACATTTTCCTGATATCTAAACAAGTTTTCATTTAAGCACCAAGACCGTCTATCCCTATTATCTTTTTCTATCTCTAACGATACTGGACTATGATCAGATATAGTTCTTGGACAAATCTTGATCTTCTTGATCCTAGAAAAAAAATCATTAGTAATTAATACAAAATCAATCCTAGAAAAAGATTGATGCCTGTCGGAGAAAAAAGTATAATCCTTTTCTTGCAGATTCCTTTCTCTCCAAATATCTCGCAATTCCAAGTCATCCTTCATCTCAAAAAAAGATTTAGGCAGTTTAGCATGACTTGGGGTGCTTTTTTTAAAAAAAAAAACCCTTGTCCACTTGTACATCCAAAACGCCATTCCAGTCTCCCATAAAAATACAAGATTTATAATCCCACTGAATAATCTTGTTGTGTAATAAACTGTAAAAATCTCCTTGTTGTTGATTAGGAGCGTATAGTCCAACCAAAAGCATTTTCTTGCCTTCTATTAACAATTCAATCATAACATATCTTCCTTGTTTAACTGCTTCAATTAAAGATGCTGTCAAGGTGTTCCTAACATAAATAACCACTCCATTTTTCTTGTCAATTGCTGAAGCAATAAACGGTGTACCCAACCTCAAATTAGCCAAGTACTTTTGATCCGACGCTCTAATATGTGTTTCCTGTAAACAAATAACATCGTTTTTAAATTGCTTTAAATATTGAAATACTTTCTTCCTCTTCTGTGGTGAATTTAAACCATTAACATTCCAGATTAGAAGTTTTGTCGCCATCTTTCGCGACCTGAAACTTTTGGAGCGCCTCTTCCAAAATCACCTGCACTCTCTTGGGTCGCGCTTCTCCCACTGCTTCACTGTAAGTAGGTTTTGGAGGTGCCATCACAACTCTCTGATGATCTTGCTCTTGTCTCATTCGTCTAGCTGCAGCACGTGTCATTCTTTGGTCTCTAGCCTCCTCCGGTACAGAAATTTGATCCACTCTTGTGCTTTTCTGAAATTCTCCATCTTTCAGCTGCGTAACTCCTTCCGCACCTTGTATACTCTCACTTTGTGGTTTATGCACTCCTTCACCATTCTTCTTGTTAGATTCCAGAAGTGGTATAGGGACAGCTTTTAAAACATTAGCATAAAAATCACGTGCCTGTAAAACAGTGAGAAGACGGTGTCTCGTGCCTGCATACATCACCACCATGCCCACTGGAATCTCCCATCTGAACTGAATATCCCATCTTCTTAATTCTTCTGCCAGAAAAGCAAACTCCTTCCTTCTCCTTAGAATACTTGGAGGGATCTCTTTTAAAATTAAAACTTCTTGTTCTGCAATTGTGAATTTGTTATTATAAAAAGCTTGAATAACCTCATTTCTAATTGCTCTCTTTGTGAAGTAAACCACCACATCTCTGGGTAGTTTCCTTTGTCTTGCAATCCACGAATTAACACGAAATATTTTATCTATATCTTCCATAATTTCTTCTGCTGAATGCTCCAAAACACCTTCCAAAGCCTCTGAGACTATTTTTTTCAGATTTTCCTTAGAATCCTCTTTTAAACCTCTAATTCTCACAGCGAACTCCATCTCTCTATACTGTACCAAGGTCAAATCATCGTCAATCTTATCCATCACATTTTCAGTCTCCATGATTTTAGCATCTAATCTGATATTATTTTGGCTGAGATCTTCCACTCTCTCGTCCAGACACTCTATACAAACAGCCATGCCTTGAAATGCAAGTAAAATGTCTGCCCTCATTTCTGTAAGCTTCTCCTCCATAAGTTCAGCTAATTGTTGAGATTGCTTTTTGAAAGCCTCTTGCAAAACATCCTGCAGATCTTTTACTGTTAAAGCTGGTGCAGGTGCAGGTGCAGGGGGGGCATTAAAGCTTGTAATGAAGATTGCTGCACCGGGGAAGCCCCCGCGCTGCTAGGAACTTTAGAAGATTTGGCAGCCATTTTCACCCACTTGAGCCTGTTGCGCACTTTCACTTTTAACAAACTCCACAAAGTCCACTGAGTTAAAGATCATATATTTGCTTTAACATGATTCTCCTGTACCGCTCTGCCTGCATCCAAGTAATCCGAAGTTCACTCTCACTGGCAGGGATGGTTGCTACGCCCTGCTCTGCTCCAAAACCCTGGAGCAGAGGCGTCCCGAGGTCCGGAGCAAACTCAGGCTTCGGGGGGGCTCGATCCTTCAACCACCAGAGTTTCAACTCTGGCGGCCCGGGAGAGCTCTACCCCTGCCTGGGTGCTCACCCCCTCCTCTTCTCCCAAGGAGGGGGCTTCCGAGCTGCCAAAACAGTTGATCGGCACTGTATTTGGCGATTCTACGGAGTGTCGGGGCTGACAGCCTAAATGGCTGCCGGCGGCGGAGCCTTGTCACCCGGAAGTCTCAAAATCCATACATTTTCATATCTTTTTCATATCTATTTTGTATTTGTAAGCATACCCACCATGACATGTTGATCCCCTGATGTTCCAGCTCTTGTTTTGATTTTAGTGTCCCGTCAATATTTAAAATGTCTCTATATGTCCAAGTTTTTTCAAAATCTAACAAATTTGTATGTGAAAAAGCTTCAATTGTTGATAACCACCCTGGAATTTTTACATATATTTTCATTTTAATTTTTTCTCATACTGTTATCAAAGCATTTCTAACACAGTGATTTTGAAAATATCCATGGATTTTATTTTTCCCATACCACAAAAAGCGTGCCACCCCAGCTGTAAGTCATGTCCCTCCAAATATAACAACCTTTTATTCCTAAACATTATCCATTCTTTCACCCATGTTAATACAGATGCTTGATAATACAATGCCCACTCAGGTAGACCAAAGCCTCCATTTTCCTTAGTATCTTGCAAAATTTTCATCGTTATTCTAGCTTTCTTTCCTTGCCATACAAACTTCAAAACTAATGAATTCAACTCTTGAAAAAAAAATTCCCCAAGTTTTATCGGAATGGTCTGAAACAGAAATAAAATCTTAGGCAATATATTCATTTTAATTGTAGCTATTCTTCCTAATAATGACAATTTTAAGTTCTTCCATTTTTCCAGGTCTAACTTTATTTGTTTCAATAACCTTGTGTAGTTATCTTCTTTTAATGTTGAGCACTTAGCTGATAAATATATACCCAAGTATTTTACCTTTTTCACTATCTGTACCTCTGTCACTTCTGACATTCAGCTTTTTTGCTTATTCGTAAGATTCTTAACTATTATCTTAGTTTTTTCTTTATTAATTTTTAGTCCCACTATTTCACCATATTGTTCTAATTTCCCCCACAATTTTGGAATCATCTCCAAGGGATCTTCCAAAATAAATACCAAATCATCAGCAAATGCTTGTAATTTATATGTTTCACCCTTCATCCCCAACCCTCTAATTTCTGTATCTTGTCTTATATTTCGATTTAAAACTTCCAAAGTGAAAATGAATAACAGAGGGGATAGAGGGCATCCTTGCCTTGTGCCTTTCCTTATTTCAAAGCTCTCAGTACAATCTCCATTCACAATCACTTTGGCTGTTTGTTTATTGTATATTGGTTTTACCATATTTATAAAATTCTGTCCAAAGTCCATTGTTTGTAATTGATGGATCATAAAGTGCCATGAAAGATTATCAAATGCCTTTTGAGCATCTAAAAATATTAATGCCATTTGTTTCCCTGGATGTAGCTCGTAGTATTCCAATACATCTATTATCACTCTTAAATTATTTTTAATTTGTCTCTTTGGTAAAAAGCCATTTTGATCCGGGTGTATAAATTCAACCAAATATTTTTTCAATCTTTCCGCCATTATTGAAGTAAAAATTTTGTAATCCACATTGAGCAATGAAATCGGTCTATAATTCTTAATCCAGGTCAAATCCGAATCATCTTTTGGTATTAAGGTAATATTTGTGTCAGGACCCACCTCAATCCACATCTTAGGAAATAAGAACTCTTGGATGCAAGTTTAGTCCAAAAGGAAAATGTTTACTAGGATGGAATCGATTGTGGCAATACAAGATGGAATCTAACAAAGTTACATTTCAATCCCATATAAAGCATTCCCATTTCAGCCCCTCCCCTCATCCATTTGGTCAGGCTCTCATCATTTGCTTAGGTGTCAGGCCCTTCCGTGGGAAAGGGAAACTCTCCTTGGTTTTATTGTTATTGCTTCTTCCTTTTTCAGTTGTAAATGAAGATGCGATCCAGATGTGTGTCTCCCCCTCCCTCCCCCAGTTCAACCATTCCCCTGTTGTTTGAAGATCGCCTTAAGTCTATCCTCTCCCCCCCCCTTCGGAGAGATGGCAGAATCCCCAGAATAAGCACATTGTTCTACCTATACATTTATGAAATGTGATATAAATGGATTCTGACATTCGGCTCTCATTTCAGAAAAAAGATGAGTCCATCTGTGGGGAAAGAAAACATATAAATGTTAGCCTGGTTTGTTCAGATATTCTGGATGAAACCTCTTAAGCAACTTAGGTGCTTTAACATGGAGTTTGTTAACCCACTCATTTTCTGAGGAGGGGAGGTGTTTCCATGCCATTAAATATTGTATCGTTCCATGGTGTTTTCTGGAATCTAAGATTTCTTTCACTTCAAAATGTTGTTCTCCTTCCACCATGATGGGGGGTGGTGGTGGTGGGATTTTTGCTCGTAGTGGTGATTGTTGTTCTCTCTTTAATAGACTGCAGTGGAAGGTTGGGTGTATTCGTCTAAGATTTTTGGGTAGTTCTAATTCAACTGTTACTGGGTTTATGATTCTTTTAATTGGAAAGGGTCCAATATATTTTGGTCCTAGTTTTTTACAGGGTTGGAGTGATTTCAGGGATTTTGTGGATAAATGGTGTGGGACCCTAAATGGTGTGGGATCAGTTCTTTTTTTGTCTGCCTGTGTCTTGTATGCTTTTCTGGCATCTACCAACACTTTCCTAACAACTGGCCATGTATTTTGTAAGTGAGCAATCCATTCCTTCAGATCAGGGATAACCGGTTCTTTTGGGGTTAGTTCTGGTATTGGGTTGAAACTCTGGCCTGTAGCTACTTGAAAAGGAGTGTAACCTGTGCTTGAGTGGACTGCATTATTATATGCTACTTCTGCGAAAGGCAGTAGGTCCGTCCAGTCGGACTGCTGAAAATTAATAAAGCATCTCAGATATTGTTCAAGTATATTATTAAGTCTTTCAGAAGCTCCGTCTGTCTGAGGATGGTGACTAGATGACAGTCCTTGGGTGGTTCCTAAGAGGGATAAAAATTCTTTCCCAAATGCCGACGTAAATTGCACCCCTCTGTCAGATATGATGCGTTGTGGTACCCCGTGCAATCTGTAAATATGCTGTACAAAAAAATTTGCTAATGCTTTTGCGGTCGGGATTTTTTGGCAAGGTATGAAATGTACTTGCTTAGAGAACAGATCTGTGACAGTCCAGACTACGGTGTTTCCATTACTTTCTGGCAGTTCTATGATAAAATCCATGGCTATTTCTTTCCATGGGGCTGAGGGGTTTGCCACCGGTTGTAACAGACCTGGCGGTTTCCCTTGCAGTCTTTTGGCCATCACGCAAATTTGACAGCTACCCACATAGCTTTCTATGTCCTTTTTCATAGATGGCCACCAAAATTGCCTTTTAGTTAAGTGTAAGGCATTTACAAAACCAAAGTGTCCTGCTGATTTTGTATCATGGCACAGTTGCATGAAATTGATTCTCTGTGTGGCAGGTATATATAGCTTCTCCCCCACCCATGGCAGTCCATCTTTAATTGCGCACACATGTTTATTTTTCTGGAACCATTCATCACTTTCCAAAGATTTCCTGAATTCTATTCCAGTTTGGCTATCTACCTTCGGCTTCATTTTTTCTTGTGCCCTGGTGGTGACTGGTGCTGCCAGTTGTTGTTCCGGTACAAGTGGTTTAAAGTCAGTAACTCTTGTGCTGTTATATTGGGGCATGCGGGATAATGCATCTGCCAGGAAGTTCTTTCCCCCCGGTAAGCGTTTGAGAGTGAAATTGAATCGGTGAAAATGTTGGGACCAGCGGGCTTGCTTAGGAGTGAGCTTCCTGGGCGTTTTTAGTGCTTCCAAATTTTTGTGGTGTGTCCAGACCTGGAAAGGTATTTTATTTCCTTCTAAAAATTGGTGCCATGTTAGTAATGCCCACCTCAACGAGAATGCTTCTTTTTCCCATATTGGCCAGCGTTGTTCTGTTTCTGTGAGTTTTCTGGATGTGTATGCGCATGGTTGCAACGTCCCCCCATCATTTTCTTGTAATAGTACGGCTCCTACCGCTACATCACTCGCATCTGCTTGTATTACAAAAGGTTTGTCGGGATCTGGGTGTTTTAGGACAGGTTCAGCAGAAAAAAGTCTCTTTAGCCTCTCAAATGCTGCTTGACATTCCATTGACCATTTTAGAGGCTGGCTGGGTTTCACGGGTGACCCCCCCTTCGTTTTCAACAAATTTGTGAGGGGCATGGCTATTTGGCCAAATGCGGGGATGAATTGGCGGTAGAAATTTGCAAACCCCAGGAAACTTTGCAATTGCTTCCGTGTGCGGGGGCGTACCCACTCTAGTACTGCCCTGACCTTCTCAGGGTCCATTTCGATGCCCTCTGGAGATATGCGATATCCCAGGTAGTCGATTTTTTCGTGATGGAATTCACACTTCGATAATTTAGCATATAAATGGGCAGCTCGCAACTTCTTCAGGACTGCTCTGACTAGTTTGATATGTTCCTCTTTGGTTTCTGTGAAGATAAGGATGTCATCGAGGTAAACCAGGACCCCCTTATATAGGTGCTCTCTCAGCACGCCATTAATTAATTGCATAAAGACTGCGGGGGCCCCTTGCAGTCCGAATGGCAATACTTTGAATTGATAGCACCCCATTGGGCAGTTGAATGTAGTCTTCCATTCGTCTCCTTCCTTAATCCTAATACGGTAGTATGCTTCCCTCAGGTCTAGTTTGGTAAAAATCTTTCCTTTCGATAGGTGGGATAGCATATCCTTCATTAGGGGAAGGGGGTACAGATTACATTCACTAATTGTATTTAGGTTCCGGTAATCCACGCACAAGCGGAAAGAACCATCCTTCTTCTCCCTGAACAGAACCGGGGCGGCCACTTTGGGTTTGGCAGGCTCAATAAATCCTCTTTCTAAGTTTTTCTTTATGAATCTTTCCATTTCTGCCATTTCCCTTGGGCTCATGGCATACATCCTGGGTTTTGGGAGTTTTGCCCCAGGTTTGAATTCTATGGTGCAGTCTGTGGGGCGGTGGGGGGGAAGCTCATCTGCTCTTTCCTCACTGAAAACCTCAGCCAGGTCCCTGTATTCCTCCGGTATCTCTGGTAACTCCTTCTCTTTCCCCACTGCTGCTGTCTCCTCCCTCTGGGTTGGGGGGGTGCTTTTGGAGTCTAAGTTCTTCTGCCCCCCCCTTTGGGAAATTGAGTTCTGCTGTCCTCCAGTTTATCCCGGGGTTCCATTTCTTCAGCCATTCCAGTCCTAGAAACATTGGGCATTCCATGCCTGGGGCCACTATAAACGTTATGTCCTCCTCATGGGGCCCCAGTGATAGATGGATTGGTAAAGTGGCTAGGGTGGCTGGTCCTCCCCCTGCTATTGTCCCATCTAATTAACTAAAAGAGATTGGTTGTTTTAGCCTCCTCACTGGGATGCTCAATCTCTCCACCAGCGTTGGGCTGATAAGGCAGTGGATGCACCCAGAGTCTATCAGAGCTTTTATTTTGGCTGTTTCAGGCATAGGGGAAGCTAATATAGTCACTGTCTTAAGTATGGGTGGAAGGGGTCCACTTACCAATGGTTCTCCCTCTGAGCTGTCTTCCGAGTTGTCCACCGTCCCTGCAGTGCAGGCCGGAGTCCAATCCCAGTTCCTGGCAGGTATTGTGGACTCTACAGCCTCTGTCCCCTTCATGGAAGATTCTTTTGTGTTGCCTTGGGGCTTCCCCGGCTTCTTGGAGGATGATGCCTCTGGTTTTCGTTGGGGGGCTTTTGAACGACATTCTGCAGCACGGTGGCCCTCTCTCCCGCAGTTGAAGCAACCCATTGATTTTTTGGCTGTGGCTGGTGGTTTTTCCCCCTCGCGTGTTTGCTTGGGGGGCAGGCGGCCCCATGGTTTTCCTCTGCGGTGTCTCTTCAGTAGGTCTATTTCCACTTCCTCCGCCAGGATGTACCAGTCGTCGAGATGGGGTGGCAGGCAAGCGTCATACAGGTCGTAGTTTAGACCGTCTTTGAAGTGGCTGAGCAGGATGTCTTCTGGCCAGTTCAGCTTGCTGGCAATGGCTCGGAATTCTTGGGTATAATCAGCCACTGCTCGCCTGCCCTGCCTCACCGTTTTGATTCTCTCCCGGGCCTTACGGTCAGCCAAAGGATCCTCGAACCGCCGCCTCAAAGATGACATGAATCGGTTGAAGTCGTCTTGTTCTGGGGCGTTGGAGTCATGCAAGTTCACCACCCAGTCTGCAGCCGTCCCGTCCAGGGCAGATTGCACAATTCGGATGCGTGTTTTGTCACTGGCGATGTCCCGTCCGTACTCTTCCATGTAGCTGAGGACTTGGGTTAGGAAAAATCCCAGTCATGATGGCTCCCCTTTGAATTTGACTTCCAGGGGCGGGAGTCTTTGGCTGGAGCATTGTCTGCGCCGTGGCCGGTATCGCTCCTCATCCTGGTCCCCGTCTGTGGTTCTGGGGTGGGTGGGTACTGCTGATGCAGCAATTCCTGTTCCATTGGATGGCCCCGGGGTTTCAGGTGCTGGGTCCCCTCCGTTACCTTTCCAGTTGCGTCCCCAGGCGCTGCCTCGGTTGCGATTTTCAGCTCTCTCCTCCCTCAGTGAGCTCAGGGTTGCTTTCATCAGATCAATGGCCTTTTCCAGGATCTGCTCCTCCTCACTGGCGTGCAGGGAACTCTCCATCACTTGCCTCCATTCCGGTTGGTGGTTACTCCGCCTCAGGGTCGCTTTTCCCGAAGCCTTTTCCCACTCACTTTTCTTTCCAACGCCCATCGACCACCGGGGTTTTCGGTCGTACTGCTCCACCGCTTCTTCCCCGGGGGTATATGCCACTTCAGCTTCCCATCGTCTCTGGGATTCCATTTGGGGGGAAGACTCCCCCTCCATGGGGCTTCCCTCCTCTCTTGCTTCGTCGCCAGACATTGTATTTGTTGCAAAGTCCCCTGGTAATGTTTTCCCTTCCAGGTTGACTCTTATAGCAGATTCCGTCTACTGTCAGGACCCACCTCAATCCACATCTTAGGAAATAAGAACTCTTGGATGCAAGTTTAGTCCAAAAGGAAAAATTTTACTAGGATGGAATCGATTGTGGCAATACAAGACGGAATCTAACAAAGTTACATTTCAATCCCATATAAAGCATTCCCATTTGAGCCCCTCCCCTCATCCATTTGGTCAGGCTCTCATCATTTGCTTAGGTGTCAGGCCCTTCCGTGGGAAAGGGAAACTCTCCTTGGTTTTATTGTTATTGCTTCTTCCTTTTTTAGTTGTAAATGAAGATGCGATCCAGATGTGTGTCTCCCCCTCCCTCCCCCAGTTCAACCATTCCCCTGTTGTTTGAAGATCGCCTTAAGTCTATCCTCTCCCCCCCCCTTTGGAGAGATGGCAGAATCCCCAGAATAAGCACATTGTTCTACCTATACATTTATGAAATGTGATATAAATGGATTCTGACAATTTGCTTCAATCCACATCATTGGCATTTTAGCTTCTAATAAAAGTCCATTACAAACATCTTTCAACGGTTCACTTAATGTCTCTTGTAAGTTCTTATATAAATCTGCTGGAAGTCCATCTGGGCCAGGAGTTTTACCATTTTTTTGTCTCTTTATGGCCTCTGTTATTTCCATCATTGTAACTCCTTTGTCTAACATATTTTTAAATATCTCTGAAATCTTTGGAAGATTACTTTCTTCCAAGTATTTTACGGTTTTCTCTCTTGAAATCTCCTTTTTATCATACAGTTCCTTATAAAATTCTTTAACTATTTCTTCATTTTTATATTGTAAGTAACCTTTCCCATCAAGTAAATTATATATCTTTTTTTTCTTTCTGTTTTTTAAGTTTATAAGCTAACCATCTTCCCGGCTTATTGGCATTTTCAAAAAAAATTTGCTTCGCTCTTTTTATCTGTTCTGCCACTTTTTCTGAATCTAAAAGATTTAATTTATGTTTTATTATATCCATATCTCTTATTAAAGTCTTTTTTGTAGATTCCTTTGCAGTTCTGATTCTAACTTTCCAAATTCTTTTTTTAATAATACATATTGCTGTTTTCTCTGTTTATTTTTCCTTGCCATATATGATATAGCTATACCTCTAAAATATGCTTTGGCTGTATCCCATAGATTTTGTATCGTAGTATCCTCTTTTTTATTTTCTTTAAAGAAGAGTCCCATTTCTTTTTTTGTTAACTCTATAAATTCTTTTTCCTTTAATATGGAATGATTTAAAGTCTTCTCTTGCATCTCTAAATGATTCCTCTCTAAAGCCTCTTGATTCTTTAACATAAGATCCTGAAGAAATGTTAATGAAGACTGTGTTTTCACTTTGAGCAGTATTTATCTTTTCCCTTTGCAACATTGAATAGATGTGTTGTAGGACTGGATTGTCCTACTGAGGGTGCAGAAGAAGTTTTCTTCATAAGTCTGCTAATATTCGATGAAGTCATTTTACAGCTTACAGTCTATAGCCAAAACAACCGACCAGGTGGTTCCGCCCCAGGCGCCTGATGGACCCTGAGAGGTTCCAGAAGGAGCTTGGGACTTTTCCTGCTTCCCTTGCCCACGACTCTGCCGAGGCCCTGGTGACAGCCTGGGAGAGGGCTGCTGCTGGGGCCTTGGATCGAGTGTTTGCCTTTGTGGCCTCTGACCCGGCACAGATCCTGGGTAGCCCCCTGGTTTACCGAGGGACTCTGGGAGATGAAGCGCCGGAAAAGACACCTAGAGAGCTGACTTCAAAAGAGCTGACTTTAACAAACTCAGAAGCAAGGGGTGAAGCAAGGGGTGATCAGAAGCAAGGGGTGATCGATTTGGCCCATCTGCAACAGTGAACATTCCTAAGCAGGTGGGCACACAAGAAGCCATGATTCCTGAGCTCAATACGAAAGCGAAGGAATTCCGGCCAAATCTTTAAGGCGATTCGAAAATGGATTGGCAGCGAGGAGAACAACCCCCAGCTGGGTCATGGGAAGATGCCATCATCAAGGAGTCCAAAGTCTGCTACAAATGCTGTGAGTCTATAGAACATGCGGCCAAAGCTTGCACAACTAAGGTGAAAGGCTACCTATGCAAGAGTGACAAGCACCTAGGAGCCCACCATCCAGACTCTGAGCAGCTACCATGAGCAACTTCTACTTCTCCTCTGACCAAGGAGCTTCAGCATGGCTCCAAAGAGCACCCAGAGGTGCCCGCCAAGGTCCACTGCACATCAGTCTGTGGTGGCCCACCGTTCCCTCATTCATGCACCCACATCTGTTTAGCTAAAGGCTATCCCGACAGATGCCCAGAAGAAGCCATGAAGATGTATGTATCGATAGATACACAAAGCTACGATGTCCCAAGTGAAGAAACGTCTTTCACAATATCAGCAAGCACTGTACCACAGAGCACGGCAGAGAGGAAAATCACTGGACTCTGCATCCAGTCGTTAGATGGGAGTTCACAATTCCTATTGCCGCCGTTGCTAGAATGGGATGTCTTACGCATCCAGTCATTTGATGGGAGTCCACAGTCCCTACCGCCACCATTGCTAGAATGGGACTCCTCACCAGATGATCACAGTCAAAGTCACAGTCAAAATCCAATACCAGAGGTAGAAAGAATCATACCTCACCTGTTGCACCTGGCAGATCAGTTACCTGCCCTAGATAAGATGATCCAGAGCGGACACGCAGAGCTTGCCCCACCACTGAGGAAAGATGAAGTATGCTGGTATCCACCACTGAGGAAAGATGAAGACTGCTGGTATCTATGATTCTTTGGGTTGTATCACCCACAAAAACCAGGTCAGTTAAGAGTAGTCTTTGATGCCAGTGTGCAGTTCCAAGGCATCTCTTTGAACAAAGTCCCTCTGACAGGGCCTGACCTCATCAACAGTCTGCTTGGAGTGCTCATCTGCTTCAGAAAGGAAGCTGTAGCTGTCATGGCTGACATCCAGCAGATGTTTTATTCATTGATGACTTCAATGTGGACAGCTCGAATGCTGAGACATGTGGAAAAAATGGCCCAACATTTGCTGTTGGCTTGATCACCTCTGGTCCAATGAGCAGACACAAACCATCTAGGCTTACATTGGTAAATGGTGGTCCTGGAATGAGGCGCTCTGGTGTTGTGTTGCACCTCATTGTTTAGGCATCTGTACAAAACAGTGGTGATGCATCTTTTGGCTCCTACGATCCAGAAACCAGCTGCTCTGATGGCACCTCCTGTGAAGTGCCTGGCTTGATGATGGATGATTTCATGGTAGTGTAGGACCAACAGGTGCGTGACATGTTGACAGCAGGAAGGATGATAAAGTGCTTGATGTCTAATCATCTTTGTTCCTCTTTGTTCCTCTTCTCTGTACTTTTTCTAGAGTCTCAACATCTGGAGGAAGAGATTGGATATTCCATTGTGTGGAATGCTATAGGTCCCCTGCTTGAGCAGGGGGTTGGACTAGAACAGGGCTTTTCAACCTTTTCACCCATTGTACCACTTTTAGGATAAGGCACTCTCCAAGTACCACCAGTCTCCCAGCAAGGTGCCAAAACCATGACCAAAAAAAGAGAAAAAAATGGTAAACTACAGGTAGTCCTCGACTTACAACAATTCGCTTAGTGACTGTTTGAAGTTACAACGCCACTGAAAAAAGTGACTTATGACCATTTTTCACACTTATGACTGTTGCAGCATCCCCAGGGTCTTATGATTTCCATTCGGATGCTTGGCAACTGATTCATACTTATGACGGTCACAGTGTCCCAGAGTCATGTGATCACCTTTTGCAACTTTTTGACAAGCGGAGTCAATGGCTGGGGGGGCGTGGCCAGCTCATCATTCAGGTTGCAGGGTGCCTGTGTGTGGGGAATCCATGGGGCTCTGGTGAAGGGGGGTGGGACTGGGGTGGGTGGCCTCCTCCCTTCCCTCCCTTCCTTCTCTGGGAGCTTGAGGTTGCTTCTTAAGTGAGGCCAGTAAATACTTACTGGCTATAACACAGCTCTCAATAACTTTCTGACTGAAATCATTGGTGATGACTTGTACTATCATAAAGATTCCTGTCAAGTTCTGTGTTTCAATATTTCAAATCTTGTGTTCTCAGAGAGGTATCCAGTAGGATGGAGCAAGTGCTTGCCTTTTGTTTTTAAGAGAATACTTTTGGGGACTGTGGGAATGTAGGAACTGTCTGTCTGAAAAAAGAACCTTACTTTTTTCCTCAAGTGACAAGCTGCCATGGCAAGTGGTTGGTAGATGAGGAAAGCAATCTATCTAAGCTCAGAAATGAATTTCAGTATGGTTATGATTTTAACTCACCTTTTTTTCCCCTTTAAAATAGGGGTAGGGCTGCACTTAAACAGATAATTAGAGAAAACAGAGATCACAGAAACAATACTACTGCTTTTTTACAACTTAGCTCCTTGCTTAGGAGGACTATTGTCCCAAGCAGCAGCTTGCTTTCTGTAAGCAAGTGGGATGCGCAGGAGCGTGAGATCTGCATTTCTGAGGACGCGCCCATTTGTGCTACTGGCACTCTCCCTCGCTCGGTTTCAGCTTGCTTTCTGCAAGGCAAGCAATTGAGATGCGCAGGAGCGCAAGATTGAGATTTCTGAGTGTTAAATAGTGGGTTCTTTTTTTTTTAAATCCCATTTATATCCTACCCTTCTCCAAAGACTCAGGGCGGCTTACAATTTAAAGCACAAATCAATGTGCTTAGCAATAGCCTTCATTCTATGTATATGCCTGTTTATTAGGGCTTTCGCCTCCCCCCCAAGCGGCATTATTACAAAGTCAGCTTATTGCCCCCAACAATCTGGGTCCTCATTTTACCTACCTTGGAATGATGGAAGGCTGAGTCAACCTTGAGCCTGGTGGGATGCGAACCTGCACTAATTGCAGGCAGCTGGTGTTACTTAAGGAGGCATTAGCCCACTGCTCCACCAAGGCTCTTGGTGCACGAATGATGACACAAGGCTGAGTACAGGATAATTCATACTTTTATTTCTTGCTGGAACTGTACTGAAGCAAGGGCTGCAACCAGCCGCAATATATAGTCTAGCCCCTAGGTGGTAGCCAATAGGTTTGAACCAACCATTGCCGCCTGGGGCTAGCCAATTGCAGGACAGGAGACAGTTAGTCTGGGTTGCTGGAGAGCTGTTAGCTGCTCCAGCAACCCACGTGGTGTATCACAAGAGCCCAGTACATAACACCCCTCCCCTCTTAGATCAAACTATGACAACAACATTTAGTCTTGACAGTTGTCAAGACTTATTAATCAACACACACACAATAAAGTGATAATAATAAAAATAATAAAAATCGGACTTCCGGGTGGCTCTTCAGTGGCGCGGACGGTCGGGATTGACCGCCAGCCCCCCGATCTCGTTAAAGCCACAGAGCAGCAATGATCAGATGTTCCGCAGCTTGAAAACCCTTCCCCTCGGGCAAGGAGGGGAAGGGGAGCATTCTGGGTAGGGGTAGAGCTCACCTAGAGCCCTAGAATATTTATTCTGGGGCTTGAAGGGTGAGAGCTCCCCCGAAGCCCAGAGATACTCCGGATCGGAGGACCTCTCTGCTTTCAAGCAGAGCAAGATGCTGAATCCACTCCTGCTGGATTTGATTGTTATCTTGAGCAACTGAAGCAGGCAGAGCGGATGCGGGAGCTGTATAAATAGCAAGTATAAGACTTTTACTCTGGAATCTCAACTTTCTTTCTGTTTCAACGATCGTCTTAAAAGGAAGGGGAAGATGGCGCCTGAGTGATTCTTTGTAACAAGAATCGAAAGTGCTTGGCTGGTGTGTTTTTTTTAAGTGAAAGTGATTGTTCGGATATTGAAAATTATAAGGACTATAAGAAAATCACAAGAAATCATAAGAATTTTAAGAAGAGAATAGTAAGATCTTAAATTTTTTGATTTGAATCCCTTTTTTTCCTTTCTTCAATAAGGAATTAATATTATATCAAAACAGAGAATAACAACTTAAAAGCTGATAGTGCTTGACTTTTACTGGTTTAAGATGTCATTGAAACCATCGAAAGCTGTGGTCTCCAGGAGTGCAGGGGCTTTGCCAGCACACCAATCAAATCTGCAGGCTTTGATGCCCCCCCCCACTTCATCATGCCCACAAACCTTGACACTAAAGGACTTGCAGGAGGCTTTAAAATCTCAAACTAAAGAAATAGAAGAAAAGATGGAGAAAGTAGATGAAAAAATGAATAATAAACTGGAGCTAATGTCAGAAGAGATTGGTGAAATTAAAGAAACTATGCAGATTAAAAATAAAGAAATAAGAGAAGATATTATATTGGCATTTCAGGGGCTGGCACAATATGTTGAAAGGATGGATGAATGTATGGAAGAATTAAATCAAGGCAACATCGTTCTGGAAGATAAGGTGACTGAGGCTCAAAATAAAATGGAAAGGATGGAAGATGAAACTGTAATGTTACAATACAGAGAAATGGAATTTGCCTTAAGAGTAAGAGGATTGAAAGAGAATACATAAGAAGACCTGAGAGAGATATTTGCAAAGGATTTTGCACCAATAATGGGTTGGCAAACTGAGGATTTTATACGGGAAATAGAGAAAATTTTTAGAGTCAACTCTTGGATTGCGAAGCAGAGGAAACTACCAAGAGATGTGATTTACTTCTAGAAGAGGATGATTCGAAATGAAATTATTCAATCCTTTTGTACTTTTAACCATAACAGGGTTATGACAGGGATGTCCACTATCGCCATTGTTGTTTGTTTTAACATTGGAGATTTTACTGATCAAAATTTGTAAATCAACTATAATAAAGGGAATAAAAATAAAACAGAATGATTATAGGTTGAGAGCTTTTGCGGATGACTTGGTTGTGACATTATCTCAACCGATTCAATCGGTTATAGATTTGATGGAAGTTATAACTCAGTATGGGAAAGTTTCTGGTTTTAAAGTAAATAATAATAAGACTAAAATATTATCTAAAAAATGACTATGAAGGAAAAGGAAATGTTAGTTAAATTGACAGGTTTTGAAATAGTGAAAAAGGTTAAATATCTGGGAGTATATATTACAGCTTCGAATGTAAAATTGTATGAAAATAATTATGAGATATTATGGTTAAAAGTACAAAAGGACTTAAACAATTGGAAAAAATTACAATTATCTTTGTTGGGGAAAATTGCAGCTGTTAAAATGAATGTTCTACCAAAGTTTCTCTTTTTGTTTCAAATGATACCTATTTTGAAAAAAGATGCCAATTTGGATGAATGGCAGAAGGGTATTAATAAATTTATTTGGGTGGGGAAAAAACCAAGAATTAAACTTAAGATCTTACAAGACGCACGGGAAAGAAGAGGACTTAAGGCGCCTAATTTGAAATTACACTATGATGCGGTGGTTTTAACACTGGTTAGTTATTGGCTTAATTTAACAATAAAAGTATACTTCATCTTGAGGGATGGGACTTATTTTATTTATTTATTTATTTATTTATTTATTTGTTTATTTATTTATTTATTTATTTATTTATTTATTTATTTATTTATTTATTCATTCATTTGGACTTATATGCCGCCCTATCTCCCGAAGGACTCAGGGCGGCTAACAACAATAAAATACAATGATACAAAAGTTAAAAAAAGAAATTAAATTAATAGCCCGAATAGAATAAGTCAAAATTAAAGTTAAAAATTAAAAAACATTTTAAAATCCCTGTCAGTCCAGGTCAGCCTGATTTAAAAGAAGTGTTTTGAGGCCGCGGCGAAAGGACTGGAGATCCGGGGCCATCCAGAGCTCAAGGGGAAGTTGGTTCCATAGGGCTGGCACTCCCACAGAGAAGGCCCTTCCCCTGGTGGTCGCCAGCCGACGGCACCCTGAAGAGGCCCTCTCTGTGTGAGCATACTGGGCAATGGGAGATCGTTCCCAGCAGCAGATGGTGGCATGCATACTTAATTTATGATAAAAATGTTGACAAGGCTTTTAAATCTCATATTTTGAGAAGTGCTTTATTGCGTGTCTGGAAAAACTATTATTATAAGTTAAATTATAAAATACCAATCTGGGGGATTCCTGGACAAGCGATAGAGGGTGTATCTATGGGTGTGAATTTGGATAGGATTTCTTATAAGGAATTACTTAGATTGGTAGGGAATGATTGGCAATTAAAATCGTTAGCTGAGTTAAAGCAAGAAAATATTGTGCAGTCTTGGTTTCAGTATACTCAATTGTTAGCTACGTGGAAGTTAGATCAAAAGGTTGGTATTACATTAATGGATGAGAATTTGGTAAAACAGATTAAAGATCAAAATCGAGCGCATATAGAGAATTTATAATGCTTTAATAGAATTGGATTCGGAAATGGAATTAGTTAAAGATTGCATGGTAGAGTGGGCCCAAAATATTCAAGAACCGATTCCATTGGATATATGGGAGGTAATTTGGGTTAGAAATGTAAAATTTACCCAGGCCCAAAATTTAAGAGAAAATTTTAACAAAATGTTTTATAGATGGCATCTGGATCCTAAAAAGCTGTCTTGTATGTATTCCAATTTACAGCCCAAATGTTAGAGATGTGGCAGTTTGGATGCTACTTATTTTCATATCTGGTGGACTTGTAGAAATATAAAAGCTTTTTGGATTAAGATTTGGTGGAACATTCAAAAGATTATCAAGAGAAAGATAAAGTTTACCCCACAATTATTTTTATTGGGTGTTATTATAGATTGTGATACTAAAGAAACTAATTTGATGTTGAATTTCATAACAGTTGCAAGGTTATTGGTAGGGCCAGTGCTTTTTTTGTAAAAGAAAAAGGTGCCGAAACTCACACGTCATACAACCCGCCTTGCCTACCCTACAAGGTTCCATCCAAAAAAGGTGCCGGAACTCTGTTCTGAGTGTTCTATGAGAAAAAAAGCCCTGGGTAAGGCAATATTGGAAGAAGGATTGCTTGCCTACTATATAACAATAAATGCTTAAAGTGTCAAATTTAGCAGAAATGGCTAAGATTTCTGCTTATTTGAAGGATCATTCACAAGAAAGATACATTTCGGTCTGGAGAAGATGGATAGATTATATTCAGAATAAATATGGGACTAAAAAGTTCCATTTAGCCTATGAGTAAATTTTAGAGTATTATTATCAGTTTATTATAGTGGAATTTGTATTAGTTTTAATTATATGATATTATTATTATTTTTAGTATTAGTATTGTTTAACAACTTGGATGTTATATTGTTTAATAATTAGGATATTAATTTGTTTATTTTTTTATTATTATTATGTTTACTTTTAATTTGTTTATATTTATGTTAAAAGGGAGTTAAAGCGCATTATGGACTCGGTTATTTATATAGTTGGTTAATGTTAGTTAGATTATGATTATTATATTTGTAACCCTGTACTCAGCTCTGGGAAGTGGGGGAGGGAGAGGGGGGTTTAGGGTGGGTTGGTTTTGGGGTTTATATTGTAAACTTTTATAAAACTTTTCAATAATAAAAAAAGAAATATGAGAAGAATTTGAATACACCTATACAGGTGAAACTCGAAAAATTAGAATATCATGCAAAAGTTCATTTATTTCAGTAATGCAACTTAAAAGGGGAAACTAATATATGAGATAGACTCATTACATGCAAAGCAAGATAGTTCAAGATGTGATTTGTCATAATTGTGATGATTATGGTGTACAGCTCGTGAAAATCCCAAATCCACAATCTCAGTAAATTAGAATATTGTGAAAAGGTGCAATATTCTAGGCTCAAAGTGTCCCACTCTAATCAGCTAATTAAGCCATAACACCTGCAAAGGGTTCCTGAGCCTTTAAATGGTCTCTCAGTCTGGTTCAGTAGGAATGACAATCATGGGGAAGACTACTGACCTGACAGTTGTGCAGAAAACCATCATTGGCACCCTCCATAAGGAGGGAAAGCCTCAAAAGGTAATTGCAAAAGAAGTTGGATGTTCCCAAAGTGCTGTATCAAAGCACATTAATAGAAAATTATGTGGAAGGGAAAAGTGTGGAAGAAAAAGGTGCACAAGCAGCAGGGATGACCGCAGCCTGGAGAGGATTGTCAGGAAAAGGCCATTCAAAAGTGTTGGGGTCTTTCATAAGGAGTGGACTGAGGCTGGAGTCAGTGCATCAAGACCCACCACACACAGACAGATCCTGGACATGGGGTTCAAATGTCATATTCCTCTTGTCAAGCTGCTCCTGAACAACAAACGTCAGAAGCGTCTTACCTGGGCTAAAGAATAACAGACCTGGTCTGTTGCTCAGTGGTCCAAAGTCCTCTTTTCTGATGAAAGCAACTTTTGCATCTCATTTGGAAACCAAGGACCCAGAGTCTGGAGGAAGAATGGAGAGGCACACACTGCAAGATGCTTGAAGTCCAGTGTGAAGTTTCCACAGTCTGTGTTGATTTGGGGAGCCATGTCATCTGCTGGTGTTGGTCCACTGTGCTTCACTAAGTCGAGGGTCAACGCAGCCATCTACCAGGAGATTTTGGAGCACTTCAGGCTTCCTTCCACAGACGAGCTTTATGGGGATGCTGACTTCATTTTCCAGCAGGACTTGGCACCTGCCCACACTGCCAAAAGCACCAAAACCTGGTTCAATGACCGTGAGATTACTGTGCTTGATTGGCCAGCAAACTCGCCTGACCTGAACCCCATAGAGCAAGGGCTGGCAACCCAAAACAGTGAAAGAGCCACTCGGAACCGGTTCCCTCAGAAAAGAAAAAACTCGGAGCCACAAAGAAGGGTATGCATGCGCGCGCATGCACGCACATGCACAAAACAACAGGCTCCAACTCTTCCCCCCAGGAAACAAGAGGTTTGCGGACCGGTTTTCACGCTGCCTTCCAGCTGCTGCCACTACTGCTGCAAACTGGAAAGGGCGATTCGTAGCTTCGGAAGCCCCCTAAGCAGGAAAGCATGTCCCGATGAAGCCTTTTCCTACCAGGCTTTGCTGCAAAACCCCACATCGTCCAGGGCCCCCGTGATCGCCCAGAAGTGACCCAACAAACAGTTAGCAGACCTTTCTCGGCCTGCAAAACGCCACAAGCGCAGCAAACGCCCTCTCCGAAGGGAACCGGGAACCCTTCCGCTCCCTAAACCCAATGATTGGCGAATGGCGTCGGCTGGTCTTCTCGCTCCTTTCCCTCCCTCCCTCCCTCTACCGCCTGCCATTCCCACATCACCTTTACTCCTCGCCTTTACCTTTGCTAAGCCTGCCTGTGACGAGTTTGAAGAGGGTGCGGGCAAATTTCACGAGGCCGCGCTTCCACCACTTCCCACACCTGCTCATGGCTCCCGAGGAGGAAGGGCCCGGCTTCTCTTCTGCTAGCTAGCCTGAAAAGTCCTTGCCAACTTTGAGAGCACAAAACTCCCAACTGAAGCCGGGTGGGGGGAAAGGGAGGTGGCCCTTTCGTTGCCGCTTCCCCGGATGCCGGGCTTCCCGTGCGAAGCTTGCAGCCTTGGGAGGCACCTGGCAATGGGCGCTGGGTCGCGGCGCCGTTTTCAGCCCGGGCACCACCAGAGCCGCCCGAGCACCCTGCCCCTCCCCCCAGGGCCTCCAAATCGCTGACACCGGTTTGGAGATCATGTTTGACGAAGGCGGAAGCTCTGCAAACGGGACGGTGGCGGTTTGGAGAGCTGCACGCGCAGCTCTCCAAACCGCCGTTGCCCCATTTGGAGAGTTGCTGCCTTTGTCCGCATTTGAAAGAAACGCGGAAGGGAGCAGCTCTCCAAATGGGGCGCCGGAGGTTTGGAGCTCCTCCGCCCATTTGGAGATCTGCCGGCTTCGTCCATGTTTGAGGAAGCCAGCAGCCCTGCAAAAGAGGAGGAGGAGGTTTGGAGAGCTGTGTGCGCAACTCTCCAAACCGCTGCCGGCCGTTTGGAGATCTGCTGGCTTCCTCAAACATGGATGAAGCCGGCAGCCTTGGAAATGGGGCGAAGGAGGTTTGGAGAGCTGCGCGCGCAACTCTCCAAACCGCCGCCGGCCGTTAGGAGATCTGTTGGCTTCCTCAAACATGGACGAAGCCGGCAGCCTTGGAAACGGGGCGGAGGAGGTTTGGAGAGCTGCGCGCGCAACTCTCCAAACCGCCGTTGCCCCGTTTGGAGAGCTGCTGCCTTCGTTTGCATTTCTTTTGGCCCCAAAAGGCATCAGCTCTCCAAACCTCTGCCGCCCCATTCTCTCAATGGGACTTTTTTGCAGAATGGCAGAGGAGGCGTGGGAGACGCATGAGATGGCTTAAAGAGCCGCATGCGGCTCCGGAGCTGCGGGTTGCTGACCCATGACTTAAGGCATAAAATGCTATTGTCTGCTATCACTATTATTACTAAATCATTCTTTTGACTATGAAAAATGAAGCCCCCTCCATATAACCTTGACTAAAAAGACAGTGTTGGCTGTCTTTTAAGCATATTCTCTTTTTCACCCACTCATAAAATTTTCCCCAAATTTCATAATACTCTGACTCTGTCTTATCTTTAATTGTCATTGTTAATCTATTCATTTCTGCACATTCCATTATTTTCCTGATCACCTCTTCTTCTGGAGGAGCTTTCAGTGCCTTACAGTTTTGTGCAAACACAATCCTAGCTTCAGTGGTTATATGAATAATCAAATATGTGTTCTCTTTACTACATTTCTCTGGTAAAATACCCAACAGGAATATTTCTGGTCTTAGTTCTATACATTGTTGTATCATCTTTTCTATCCATAATCTGATTATGTTCCAATAGGTTTTAGCTTCTGCACATGTCCACCACATATTATAGAAAGAGCCTGGTATTTGATGGCATTTCCAACATTTCATAGATTTCCTTTTCTCTTCCAATTACTATGTCACCATGTGCACCAATCCTGGGGCTTCTGCCAAGCTCTGCAGCTCCAGCTGATCTCCTCCAGGTCTGTGCAGCAACGCTTTAGCTGGTTCCTTCCCCCGCTACACTTGGCTAGGGCTCACATACCACCAGCTAGGTGCTAAAGAAGGATTGGTGGTATGCGTACCACCAGTTAAAAAGCCCTGCTTTAGAAATCAATTTCCAACTTCCAGTTTAATGTCGCAGCATGACATCCCCCACTGGGGACCCTAAAAAGGGTAGAAAGACACCCTGAAAATGCGACAAAGAAGAAGGGGACTCTCATGGATCATGGAGGGGTGTCGGCCCTTCCTCTGGATCCGAGGAAGCCCTCCAAACCAGCAGGGGAAAGACTGGCTACATTCATGTGGCCAGTCAGAAGCTGCTGACATCCAAAGACAAGCACTAACTAGCAATTTCTGAACAATGTGGATGGAACTGGGTGAGACTTTATTCTCTTTTTATGGCCCTAACACTACTTTCCTGGAAAAAAGAATGCCCAAAGGAATGAATCCTCCTGATGAGTGAGAGAAGGGAAGTTATTGCCCTGCTCCCTCAGGAAAAAAAGTGGTGAATTAATTGCTTTGGGGGGAAACAGAGGACACTACAAGATCAATTTGGAACTAATACAGATCTACAGCTTTGAAATTTGGGGACTAAAAGTATCTTTGAGACTTTTCTTTAGAAAAAATATTTGAAAGTTTGCAAAATAAGCTTGGATTTGGAAAGCTGGAAGACAGTGTTAACAATATCTAGTGGATGATTATGGCACTACAATTTATTACGCTTATGGGAAACTTGGCTTGAAGCCCAGACTCAGATATGACTCTTTGTTGTTCCTGGACAATTTCACTTTTGCAGACTGCAGCTGGGAAAAGGGAAAAACAAAAACTCTTGGGCTACTTATCAGGGTGGGACTCTATTGGACTATAAAGACTACATACAAAAACAAAACTCAGCCTTAAATGGTAAAAAATCATCTTCAACACCTGTCTCCAAAGCTCCCGGCTTGATATATCAGCAAGCAAATGTTAATGAATCTCAGAAATTCTTTCCATGTTAAAATCAATCCAAGAGAAAATTGTTTTATTTCAGAATGAGACTAAAAATAACGCAAATAATAAAAGAACAATTTTCTAACCTAAACTTACAAATCCAGACAATTACCGCAAAGAAGGAACTAATAACCCAGAAAACAAAAGGAAAATTAGAAGAAATGGATCCAAAGATGGAGGAACTAAAAGAAGAAATTAACAGACAGATACAGACAAGTGAAAAATTAGAAGATGCAGTGATAACATCGGAAATGGAAAAGACATCGTACTTGTCAAGATCTCAGAACACATTTGAGGATAAGGAAGAATTGCTGATCGAAAGGATGTTAGGAGAAATGCTGAATGTTGACAAACAAGAAATAAAAAGAAAAACTGAAGGAGAAGGATGGAGGCTGGTTAATGAATATAAATGGGTTGAACGTTCTTCCAAAAACACTTTAACCAAATTCTTTTCCTCGTTCCAAACAATATATACAAAAACAGAGGAAGAACTACTTGATGATTTAAATGTACTGACTTGGAAAGTTATTTGGCAAAGGAAGAAATCTAGAATAAGACTGACCTATTAGGATATTATATTACTAAAAGATGTTTGAATATGGCTAGGAAAATAGATAACTGTTAGAAATAAAAGTATTATTATAATTAGAAGGATAGGTTTTGTAACTAGAATATTATACTTTGTTATGAGATGGGAAATATGAAAATTCTAAAAAGGTTTGAATAAGGGAAGCTTTTGGTTACTCAAATATAATTTATTATGAGAAAATTGTAAGTGATAGAGATATTTTGAACATTGATGGGAAAATAAAATTTAAAGAAAGTAGGAAAAACAGGATATTGATTAAATAAATGGAATTTGTGCAAATGCAATTGAGATATATTTTGGCTAGAAAAGATATTATAAATTGATACTATCAATATTATGTATAATACTAGAAAAATGTGATGAAGAGGTCTATATTTAATTGTATAGGTATTGTATTTCCCCAGTATGGAAAAATGCATACCACCAGAAGAAGGGAGGACCAAGGAAGCATTGGATAGTGTAGTTTTGAACTAGACTGAGAAAGTTAATATGTACCACTGAATTACTAATAGACCCAGACAACATGTTGCTTATGATTGTAAAATTAGAAAATTAATAAAATATTTATTTTAAAAAAAATCAATTTCCATAATCCCCCAGTCATTGCAGAATACACAAACTAAAATTCAAAGTATCTGCAAGGTATAAAGCTCAGGAAAGCTGTGTTTCTACCTTACATACATCTAAATTTAACAACAGGAAAAGAACAACATAGTATGCAAAAGTCAGTCTCAAACTTGAGGGAAAGATATTACATGAATCTGCTATAACAGTTTTCCAAATTTAAATTAGTAAAATGCAATGTTTATTTAAGCCTGGTATTAAGGATGCTTATTTTTGAATGCATTGCTTATTAAGATAGACTAATACATTTTATTACGATAATTGAAGAAGTTAAGAATCAAGAAGAGTGAGAATACAGGTAATCCCCGAGTTATGAGTGTTCCCTTAGCGAACATTCAAAGTTATGTGATAAGCGCCCCCTAGTGTTTACGAAAAGTCCCAAAATTATGAATGTTGTCACACCATGGCAGTCGTTCATCCTTATGAACAGCAACCACCAGGCCTGAATGAAGGGGCTGACCGTCAATTGTCTCCACCAAGACCAGCAGTGACACCTGCTGCTGAGGAATGGACCACTGTGTGGCAAAGGCTGAGTCCATGAAATTGGCCTGGATCTCCACCGCTCCCTGACCAGGCATGAACACCCACACTGCTAGCACAAGGTGCTTTACAAGAGTTGGCTATGGTGGAGGTGATTGGCCTGTTACCAAGTGAGCCCAACCTATGGAGCACTCTAGGCCAGGCCCTGCCCATTTCCTGCTGCTGCTTTGGGTGCCTTATCATGACATTTGGCCATCATATGGCCTGGACTGCTGCAATATAAGCAAAGGCCTTCGCGGTAGCGCCAATCCTTTTTGCCTTGGGTCAGTCGAGGTCGTGCAGCCTCCAACTGCATTGGCTCATCCAGAGGCGGTACTGACAGTGACACTGTCTTGATGGGTGAGAGCAAGGCCTCCATCCATCATTGTGCCCGTCACTGCTGGAGTCTTGCATCGATATGGAGGCACAGGTGCATGAGCTCCTACAAGGAGTGAGGACATTCAGTGCATGCCAGCTCGTTCTGGAGATCTGACGAAAGACCTTCTTGGAACTGGTCCATGAGTGCCGCCTTGTTGTACTGCAGGTCCTGTCAGACCACCCAAAACTCAGCGATGTAATCTGCAAGTGATCCACGCCCCTGCCGCAACTCTCTCAGCCTCCAGTTTGCTTTCTGGGTCCTAAAGGGTCCTCAAACATGGCCCTTAGCTGATGGAAAAACTCTGCATAATTGTTCAGTAGCGGGTTGGGCTGGGTCAGCAGGGGTGTTGCCCAACATGCCACTGATCCCAACAAAAGGCTTATCAAAACCCCCACCTTATCCCGGTCAGTGGGGAAGTCCTCGGGTTGAAGGCTCATATACAGCTGGCACTGCCCCAAAACACTGGGAATTTGGCCAGTGAGCCATCAAATTTCTCCAGCACTGCAACAGGGCATTTGTGGCATGCCTGAGCTGCTTGCATCTGCACAACCTGTGCAGTCAGGAGGGCCACCTGCTGGGTTAATTTATCATTTTCCACATGGAGCTGTTCCATGGTCACCCAACATGGTCCAGAGGAGCAAGTTGGAGTGGGTCAGGAACAAAATGTGATGACCCAGGGCACAGCACAGAGGCAAAACAGTCAACTGGCAGTTCAAACTGCCCTTTATTTGCTCCAATTATCCCAAAGTCTCCCACGTTTTTGGCAAGCCCCAGAACAAAGTAAGTCACACACACCTTCAGCAGCCTCTGGCTGCAAGTAGTTTCACATACAGTTAGATTAGAAGAATAATTTACTCAAGGCCACGTAGATAACATGGAATGAAACATACATCCAGAATCTAATGAGTCTGTGGAAATACAAGCTTGCCTGAGCAGTTTCAGAAGAGAAGCCAGAAGAGGTCTTTAAACACCAAACCAAACCAAGTTTGTCAGCCAGTCCAATGGTCAGAGTTTCAGGGTTTCCAAGCAGAAATCACAACACAGAACAAGAGATCAGAGAGTTGTTTTTAAGATCAGCAACAGCACACAAAACTCCAAAAAATCAACTTTTCTGACTTGTCCCACTTGGATTTAATTAATTGGCTTCTAGAAATCAAGGTTAATTGTTGACCTCATTTTGATTAGGTTTGCCTTTTATAGGTGTTAAATTATCAACCCATTTTCATTTGGAGCTTCACTTTCTTTTCAAAGCATTCTGTGATTAGTGGCAACTATCAACGTTTTGTGCATTTTACTCTTTTTCATTCCCCATTCAAAGGCCAAAAATTAGAAGTGATGTGTAACTTACCTTCCAGTAGCTGAGTTATGTACAAGTACATACCTCAAGATATTGAAAAGATTAAAATAGCTTCAATACATTCTGATTAAATAATGTCTTTCTGCCAAATCTTTCATTGATAATCTATTGAAATAGAGGGTATGTATTGATAGTGCAAGTGAGTATATTGTTTCAAGAAAATTGTTATGTAGTGCCCAGCTTCTGTAATAGGGACCAGCACTGATGTGAAACAACAAGCAAGAATGTTAGATAATTCCAAATGCAAATTAAGTTCAGTTTTTTTATTGAGAGAAATAAAAGGATTTATAATATCTATTGTAATTGGTTCCTAATGCTCAATACTTTCTGTGTGTCACATACATTAATCAGGCACTCTGACATCTCTGATCTTCCTGTAATCACAGATCACTCAAAAGTATAATAGTGGTTATCTTCTGGAGAAATCATCCATTACTGCATAAGTTGCATACAAAAAGCACACCGTACTTGTGTATTGGGACTGAAATATTTCCAGATCTGAAGCAAAAAATAAAAATGAAACACACTTTTTGTGTTTCAATCAAATATCAGTTTAAAAAGAAATCAGAAAATGAACCTGGAAAATTTATTCATATTATTTCATTAAGAGCTTATAAGAGTGTGCTGGCTCACAAGGTTAGGACGCTGGACTGTCAATCGTCAGGCTTGCTTTTGAGACCCAGTTGCTGCCACAGGACACAATGAGCTCCCATCACACACTCCAGCTTGCCAATTCAGCAGTTCAATTGCAAGTAGGTTGATGGGTGCCACTTCAGTAGGCAACTTAACGGGGACATGAAAGGAGCCCCTAACTGGACATTCTCCAGACAATGGTGATGTCACTGTTCAATCATTTCAACCCAGAAGTGATTTAGTGTTCCCAAATGAATGTACTACTACTACTACTAGTAGTAGTAGTAGTAGTAAGAGCTGCTTACAATTTATGTATTTCTCTAGGAATCAGCTGCAGCTCTAAACAGAAAGCCAGGATGCAGGAGGGAGGATCTCATCTTTCAGAGATCCTTACTACTTTCACATAAAGGGATTGTAACTGCCTAACTAGAACCTGAGACAGAAGCTCATTTGTTAGAGATGAAAATGCTGTAATATTTTATTGCAAAGATCTACTTTGGGGATATATGGCCTTTTTAAAGTAAAGGCTGAGCCTCAGAGTGACATGTGTCAAAAGGTCAGGACAAAGAAATGGCTATCAACAAGACAAAATTGGATTTGATTTAACATTTTAATTCAATTAATTCATATACTTCATGTGTTTACCTGTATATTGTCAATACATTTTGGTCACATAAAAATTACAATTCGACAGCAATTTTTGGCGAGTGTTGGAACCTATACCCAAAGATTTGAAGGCCTGTTGGCCTGTTTAATTAGTGGTAAAATCTCCCTACTGAGATTTTAATTATGCCAATCTATCTTTAAAATTGTCAGTGGTAAAAGATGGGATGGTGAAGATGAAGCTATAACTTCTGATTGCTGCCTAACAGAGAAACTCACCCTAATGGACAAAGACACTATAGATAGATGTAATCGTTTCATTCTAGGGAAATTAAGGGCAAGTGACCTTATAAGGCTGTTTTTGGTATCTAATCACTGGTTACTAGCAGGAACCTTGTATAGATAGTCCTCGACTTACAACAGTTCATTTAATGACCGCTCAAAGTTACATAAGTGACTTATGACAGTTTTTCACACTTACAACCAGTGATGGGATTCAGCCGGTTTGCACCACTTTGGCAGAACTGGTAGCTAATTTTTTGTTGCCCAGGTCTAGAATGGACTTCCAGAAGTGACATCCACACATAGAACTGGTTGTTCACATATTTAAATCACACCACTGCTTACAACCATTGCAACATCCTAATGGCCACATGATTAAAATTCAGACGCTTGGTAACTGGTTCATATTTATGATGCTTACCATGTCCTGAGGAGGAGGGGGTCATGTGATCAACTTTAGCAGTTTCTGACAAGCAATGTCAATGGGGAAACCAGATTCACTTAACAACCATGTTACTAACTTAATAAATGCAATGATTCACTTAACAAGAAAAGTTGTAAAATGGGGCAAAACTCATGACAGGTGTTGGGGTGTGGGAGGCCTGTCTGCAGTGGTCGTAAGGTAAGTGTGTGTGGGGCGCATGGGGTAGCTCTACTCCCCCACCCCCGCCCTAGCTTGATTTTTAGGCATGTTCCTTGCCCCAAAACTAGGGCTTATTTTTGGAGTAGAGCTTATATTAGTCCCACCCCCAAAAAATCTAGGGCTTCTTTTCGGAGTAGGTCTTACTTTCAGGGAATCACGGTATATTATACTTCTGTCTGCTCTTAATTCCATATGATATGTTCTTATTTAGATCAGTTTGATGTGCTCTATGTGAGTTGTTCTTCCCAGTGATCTGCAAACTTCATGTAGAAAAAATGATTGTAGTAAGTATTCAGATCTTTTCTGTACCAATTATAATAGTGCTTTTTAATGCTATTTTAAATGTTCATATTCATTTTTAAAATTATAAACACTTTGGGACAGGTTATCAGTTTCCAACAACACTTGAAATTTAACTTAGGTGTCTCCCATGTCTTTTGATCATTGCTGACATGTTTCTACACCTTGATTGGAGTCGACCTGCAGTAAATTAAATTGATTGGGCATGATTTGGAAAGGCACACACCTCTCTGTAGAAGGCTTCAGAGCTGACAATACATACTGTAGCAGAGCAAAAGCCATGAGGTCAAAGAAACTGCCTGCAGAGCTCAGAACAGGATTATTGCAAGGCAGGGATCTGGCTTGCACTGCTACACTGAAGGTTCCTAAGAGCACAGAGGCCTCCATAATTCTCAAATGGAAGAGGTTTGGCACAACCAGTCCAGGACTCTTTCAAGAGCTGATCGCCTGGTCAAACTGAGTAATCGGAGGAGAAGGGCCTTATTAAGAGAGAGTACCAAGAATCTAATGGTCACTCTGTCTGAGCTCCAGATATCCTGTGTGGAGATGGGACAGTGTTCTAGAAGGACAACCATCACTGGAGCCTTCCACTGATCTGGGCTTTATGGCAGAGTGGCTAGACCAGGGGTCGGCAACCTGAAAAAGGAAAAGAGCAACTGGGAACCGGTTCCATCACACATAAAAAAAAGTGGGAGCCGCGTGCGTGCGTCCATGCATGCGCATGCGCAAAAAACATTTTGTGCATGCGCAAAACGGTTTTTCTTGCGCATGCGCAGACGCGCGCGGTTGCCATTTTTTAAAATGTGTGATGGAACCGGTTCCTGGTTGCGCGACGGCGACGGCCCGTCTGCAAAGCTGCCGCTTTCGGCAGCCTGCAGACAGGCCGCAGCAGCTTTCCCAAGAAGCGGCACCACTGCCCATTCCGAGAGGTGCGCACGCACCTCTCCGAACGACCGTAGGTGCGCACGCACCTCCCCAAACCTTTGGAGAGGTGCGCGCGTACCTCCACGCGAACGGGCAGTGGCGCCGCTCTTTGAGAAAGCTGCCGCGGCCCGTCTGCAAAGCTGCCGAAAGCAGCAGCTTTGCAGACGGGCCGCGGCAGCTTTCCCAAGAAGCGGCGCTGCTGCCCATTCTGAGAGGTGCGCGCGCACCTCTCCGAATGACCGTAGGTGCACACACACCTCCCCAAGCCTTTGGAGAGGTGCGCGTGTACCTCCGCGCGAACGGGCAGCGGCGCCGCTTCTTGCGAAAGCTGCCGCGGCCCGTCTGCAAAGCTGCCAAAAGCAGCAGCTTTGCAGACGAGCCGCGGCAGCTTTCCCAAGAAGCGGCGCCGCTGCCCATTCCGAGAGGTGCGCGCGCACCTCTCCGAATGACCGTAGGTGCGCACACACCTCCCCAAACCTTTGGAGAGGTGCGCGTGTACCTCCGCGCGAACGGGCAGCGGCGCCACTTCTTGGGAAAGCTGCCGCGGCCTGTCTGCAAAGCTGCCGAAAGCGGCAGCTTTGCAGACGAGCCGCGGCAGCTTTCCCAAGAAGCGGCGCCGCTACCCATTCCGAGAGGTGCGCGCGCACCTCTCCGAACGGGTGGAGCCACTCTCCATTTGGAGAGGTGCGCGCGCACCACTGCCCGTCCGAAGAGGTGCATGCGCACCGGGCGGCTGGGAGCCGCAGGAGACGGCTCAAAGAGCCGCATGCGGCTCCAGAGCCGCAGGTTGCCGACCCGTGGGCTAGACAGAAGCCTCTCCTCATGAAAGCATGCTTGGAGTTTGCAAAAAAGCACCTGAAAGATCCAGACTATGAGGAACAATATTCTCTGTTTGGTAAAACCAAGATTGAATTGTTTGACCTCAATTCTAAATGTTATGTCTGGAGGAAACCAGGTACCCTTCATCTCCTGCCCAATATCATCCCAACACACATAGTGATTGCAGCATCATGCTGTGGAGGAGTTTTTCAGCATTGAGGGAAAGCTGAATGGAGCAAAGTACAGGGATATCCTCAATGAAAACTTTGAATGTCCTAGAGTGGCCCAGCCAGAGCCCTGACTTGTAACCTATTGAACATATCTGGGGGGACCTGAAAATGGCTGTCCACCAATAGTCACAACCCAACCTGACTCAGCTTTAGAGGATTTGCAAGGATGAATGGCAGAAAATTCCCCATTACAGGTGTGCAAAGCTTGTCATGTCATACCCCAAAAGACTCGAGGCTGTAATTGCTGCCAAAGGTGCTTCAACAAAGTACTGAGTGAAGAGTCTGATACTTATGTCAATGTGATAGTTCAGGTTTTTTAAAAATAAATTTACATACATTTCTAAAATTCTGTTTTCATTTTGTCATTATGGGGTATTGAGTGTAGATTAATGAGAAAAAATGATTTTCAACAACTGTAGAATCAGGCTGCAGCATAACAATATTGACAAAAGTGAAGAGGGTCTGAATACTTTCTGAATGCACTGTGTTTCTCTCTCTGTGTGTGTATATGTGTGTGCGTGTGTGTATACATATACATATATATGCATACACACACATATATATAGGCAGAATTTGTCTCTTTGTCTAGCTAAGTCACTCACTGTTACATTTCATCTTACCAATTGCCCTATCAGTGGTTGAGTTTATTTCCATTTTCTAAACATTATCTTAAAATAACTATGTTCACTTCAACTCTAAATGTCCCATCAGAGTTGTTCCAGGGGGTAAGCTGGCATTCCTGCCAGCCCAGCTGAGCATAATCTTTCCCATGCATAGCAGAGTTTGTTCGCTATTAGATTTCCTGTATTGTATAAAGAAACAGCAGAATAAAATATGAGTAAAGGAATGTTTCTGATTACTTACTTTTTGTATAGCGTCTATAGCCGATGAAGTGGCAGTTGTTTGTTTCCTTGGAATGTTTGATCGGTATTGGAGAGTATATTGGTTAAAAAGCACACTTATTTTTATTGCCTTCATCATAATGTAAGACTGCTGCTGGTTTTGCATCACAAAAGCACTATGCAGGCTTAATCACTAAGTGACTTGCCATGATGTACGAGGTATATTAGCATCTGTTATAATGGTACTTTATTATGGTCATTAATGAGTAATTTTGTTCCTCCCATTTAGAGATGGGAAAACTATCTGCACCCCTACCATGATTTACATAGCAGTTTGCTGATATTGTTTTCTTCCTTACGAAGAAATTTTAACTCTTCCATTGTGCTACAATTAGGGTTGTGCTCTGGCAATATTAACATTGTCTCTTTAAATAAATGTTAAAACCTTGAAAAGGAAAATATAATTTTAAATTGTTTAACAAGACCAAATAAACAAGTATGGAGTCAAGGCTTCTCGCATGCCATAGGAGAGGATCAAAGGATCTTTACAATTTTCTACTTTGGATGTAACTGTACACTTAAAGAATTCAGTCATACAAAGCTGATGAATTCATGAAGCAATGGATGATTCTTATCTGAACAAGTTTCTGTCAGACCTGCCCCAATCTGGTCCCTTAGGCAAGAAAAGTCTTGATTCCATTTGGTTAAAGCAAAGGGTTCTTTTACTAAGAGTATTGATAGCAGTAAAATCAAACCATCTCTGAAATTTACCACACTTGCTGGTTACAAAAATAAGGTGTAGACTTGCCCCCCAGTCCATCCTCCCCCCCCCAGTGGTGGGATTGAAATATGTGAACAACTGGTTCTCTGCGTGGATACCATTTCCAGTAGTCCATTCTGAACCTGGGCCTCTGAGGCTCAGAACGGACTTCCGGAAGCAGCATCCATGCACTTCCGTGGGCCATTCTTGGCCTGGGAGGCCTCCTCTGGGCCTCTGAGGCCCAAAGTGTACTTCCAGAAGCGGTGTCCATGCACTTCTGGCAGGCCATTCTGGGCCTGCAAGGCTTTCTCCAGGCCTCCAGGACCCAGAACAGACTTCCGGAAGCAGCATTCACACACTTCCAGCGGACTGTTCTGGGCCTGGGAGTCCTTCCTCTGGGCCTCCAAGGCCCAGAACAGACTTCCATACACTTCCAAAGGGCCGTTCTGGACCTTACAAAAAAAAGGCTAGGGCTTCAGTGGGTGCCATCCAGTGGTGGGATTCAGCTGGTTCACCGAACTCAACAAAAAATTAGCTACTGGTTTGCCAAACTGGTGTGAACCAGCTGAATCCCACCACTGCTCCCCCCCGCTGACCAGTCTATTTCCAGCCAACCAAAGCTCACCAAGATGTTTTGAGAACTCTGAATTGTTTGGGGGTAATCCACATATTTCTCAACATGCTTGGCCATGGAATGTTGGTACAAACAGGATCCAGCTACCCTGGTCCTTATCATCTGTCATTCCCCCCTCCTGATTTTCTATCATGTACACAAAAATATTTATCACCCTTTCATCCTTCCCCCTTCTTCCCCATTTCATCCTTCTACCCCACTCTTCTTCTTTTGAGAGCAGGATGCCTGTGAGGCCCCAAACTGAGCCAGGCAGAACTGACATTCTGCCCTCCTTTACAGAGACATTAGCCCTGCAAAAGCAAAAAAACAGGGGACGGAGAGATACATAAATTTTCTCAATTTGCAAAACAGTTCATTGTGGCTTAACTGGATATCAGTCATTGAATTTTTTTAAGCAGTTTGGGGGCTTTAATATGTTGGGAGGCAACCCATTCAATTTCTGAGGGGGGAAGTCATTCCAGGCTACCAATAATGGGTTTTTCCCTAATGTATGTGAGACTCCAAAATGTCTTTCAAAGTGCTGCTCTCCCTCAATCATAATGGGGTCGGGAAATGGTTGCAATTCAAGACTCAAGGAAGATGTATGTTTTGATGGGGAAAAGTCTAACGTATTTCAGCCCCAAATTTTTTATGTTTGTTTAGATTATAGAAATTTGGTAGAGAGATAGACCTTGTCTCCCATTTTAAAATCTTTTGGCTTGATACACTTTTTATCAGCCTGATTTTTGTATGGTTTTCTAGCTTCATCCAAAGCTTTTCACACCATTGGCCAGGCATTCTGTAACTGGGCAACCCAATCTTTCAGTGATGCAGTCAATGGGATGGCCTGAGGTAATTCAGGGATAGATACAAAGTCTTATCCTATTTAAATGGAGTGAACCTGGTGCTACTGTGCACTGTGCACTGAATTATTGTGGGTGACCTCTATGAAAGGAAGGAGGTCTTTCCAATTGTTCTGTTGGTAATTAAAATAGCATCTGGGGTACTGGTCCAGGATTCCATTGGCCCATTCACATCCCCCATTAGTAGTTGAATGATGCAAGGAGCTTAGCCTCTGAGTGGTCCCCAAAAGTTTTAGGAACTGCCAAAGCCACAAAGTGAATTGGACTCCTCAATCTGAGATTATTCTTTCTGGAGCACCATACAGCCGATCGCATGAATAGTTTAGCCAAAGTGCATGCTGAGGGTATTTTTTGGCATGGTATAAAGTGCACTTGCTTGGAGAACAGATCGGTTATCACCCAAATCACTGTGTTCCCTGAGCTTTCAGGTAGTTCTACAATAAAGTTCATTGATGTCTCTTTCCATAGGCTTTGGGCTCTGCTACTGGCTGGAAAAGCCCACACCTTTTCAGGGTCTATCTCTATCCACTCATGGGAAATGCAGTAGCCCAGATAGTCAGTTTTACTCTGGTGGCATTTGCATTTGGACAGCTTGGCCTATGGTTTGGCTGCTCGAAGCTTCTTGAGCACAGCTTTGACTAGGTTTACATGTTATGCCATTGTCTCAGTATAACTTAAAATGTCATTCAGGTAAACTAACAATCCCTTGTACAGGTGTTCATGGAACACTTTGTTTATTAGCTGCATAAACACAGCAGGGGCTCTTTGCAGTCCAAAAGGGAAGACTTGGAACTGGAAGCATCCTAAAGGGCAATTGAAAGCCATTTTCCACTCATCCCCTGCTTTGATCCTCACTCAGTAGTATGTCTCCCATAAATCCAACTTGATGAAGACCTTTCCCTTGGCCAAATGGGCTAGCATGTCCTTCATGAGGGTGAGTGGGTAAACATTTTCCACACAGACAGCATTAAGCCCATGATAGTCAACCCATAGACGAAGGGACCCATTCTTCTTTTTCCTAAACAATACAGGGGCAGCCACCCTCAGTCTGGCAGGTTGGATGAATCCACGCTTCAGGTTTTTGTCTATAAAAATCCGCAATTCAGTTCCCTAGGGGTCATGGAATACAGTTTAGGTTTGGGTAGTTTGGCCCCTGGTAGGATTCCTATGGAACAGTCAGTTGGCTGGTGGGGTGACCCCTTCTCACTGAAGATGTCCCATAAGTCCCAGTACTCCTTGGGGATTTGAGGGTCACCTTGAGGCCAATCTTTGGCAGCTACTTCCACCTCCCTTTTCAGTTTCACCTGCTGTAAAGCTTCAGGATAGGTTTTTGATGACCCTTTCCCTCTCCCCCTTCACAGCTGGCAAGCCAGATTTTTAGCAACCTCCTGCTCCAGTTCACACAGGGGTTACATTTCTGGAGCCAAGACAGTCCTAACACAAGGGGATTTTCCATTTCAGAGGCTATGCTGAAGCTCAGTCTCTGTGTATGCTCCCATTCTCATCTCTTTTGGTTCAGTAACAAATGTCGCTGGCACCCCCCCTTGCCACTGAGCCATCCAGCTGGCAAAAAGCTATGGGCACTTTAAGCTCTTTCAGTCTCAATTGCTGTTTCTTGACCAGGGCAGGGTTGACCAGACATCTAGTGCATCCTGAGTTCAGTAGGGCTACTAGGCTTCCTTTTCACCCCTAGGATTGAACCACCAGTTCTGTGGGGATGGTCCCTGACCTCCCCCTAAGAAGGCACCCGGACCCCTTGTAGTAGCAGGTCAGATCCATTATGAAGTGAAACGTATTCTTGACTCTAGAATTTTTAAGGGAAAATTGCAGCACCTAGTACAATGGAAGGGATACTCTTTGTCTGAAGCCACCTGGTTGAAATCTAGCGATGTGAATGCTGACAAACTCATCAAAAAGTTTTATGAGAAACACCCCAACAAACCAAAACCAGCTCCTAATTTATGTTTTTGTTTACATTACAGAATCTGTCCTTTTTGTAAGGGGGGCAGGATGTCAACATTGCTAACATCGGATGTTCTTGCTTTGACAAAAGATGAAGAAGCAGCTATTTTATATTTCTAGTTGTGTATCACTTTTAGAGTTAAAATTAGATGAAAAAGGGAGTGGGAAGGAAGAATATGCATGGAGGATTAGTTAGACATAATAACATAGTAGCGGAACATTTTCAAGGTTGAATGTAATAAGAGGTGATAAGAAAGAATTGGGGGTTAAGCTAAGGAGGGAGAACTTACCCTTCAAACTAATTGGAGAATGTGATTTATGACAGCAAGAAAAGGAGGGAACTATGTTTTAATATTATTGTGCTTAGGGGAGGGGAATCCAGATTCCGGCTTTACCCAAGCATTGCCGATGTTATATTGCTCTAATAAAAGACTTTTAAGATAAACAGTGCCTCAGAGTTCTTTGAAGAGCTCATCCGTCGGAAACTTGACACAAGGGGCTTGCCACTCCAAGATGGACTTTACTTTCTCTAAGTCCATCTTCACCCCCTCGCACTCGGTATCCTAGGTAATCCAGGATGGTTTTGTGAAACTTGCACTTTGACCATTTGGCATATAGTTTAGCATCCAACAGTTTTTTCAGCATCTGTTGCATGAGTTTCACATGTTCATCCATAGTCTCAGTGTAGATGAGGATGTCATCCAGGTACACCAAGACCCCTTTGTATAAATACTCATGTAGCATCTTGTTTATGAGCTACATAAATACAGCAGGGGCCCCCTGTAGTCCAAAAGGCATTACTTCAAATTGATAGCTCCTAAGGGGGCAGTTGAAGGCAATTTTCCACTCATCACCTTCCTTGATTCTCACTCGATAGTATGCCTCTCTCAGATCTAATTTAGTGAATATCTTCCCCTTGGCTAAATGTTCCAACATATCCTTCATGAAGGTTTCCATGCACACTCCGTTAATCCCACAGAAATCAGCACACAATCTCATCTTTCCATCCATCTTTCTTTTCTTAAAACAGCACTGGTGCTGCCACCTGAGATTTTGCAGCTTGGATGAATCCTCTCGCCAAATTGTTATCAATGTATTCCCTCAGCTCCTTAATCTCCTTCAGAGTCATGGAATACATCTTTGGTTTAGAGAGCTTCACTCCAGGCAGGATTTTGATAGTAAAGTCTGTGAGGCCGTGAGGGGGGCAGAACTTTGCATTCCTCCTTGCTAAACACCTCTATGAGGTCCTGGTACTCTCTGGGGACAGGTTGTTGTTCCTCCTTCATGTCTGATGTGGTCTGGCTGTGCTCAACAGGTTTCCTCACTCCCCTCTCTTGCTCAGGTTTCTCTTTTCTTTTGGCTTTCTCATGATTACTTCCTTTGAGGCTTTATCCCAATAGATCTGGGGGCCCCATTTTGCTAACCAAGCCAAGCCTAGGATCATCTCCTCAGCCATTTTTGGGGTGACCATGAAGCAGATAGTCTCTTGTTGGCCCCCAAATTTGAGTTGCACTGGATCTGTTAAATGGGAAGCTGCTCTGCACCCCATCAAGGTGAATCAACTTGCTCGAACTTCATGGGCTTCCTAAGCTTCCTCACATGCAGCCCTAACTTCTGCACTGTGGCTTGGCTAATAAACAGTGGGTGCAGCCTGAGTCTATGAGAACCTTTACCATCCCCCTCACCACTGAGTGGGATGCTGTAATGTCCACTTTAGCTTCAAGGTGGTTGACAGGTCCACTTACCATTGGGTTGTCTTATCCCTCACTGTCACTGTCATAGTCATCGACAGTTCCTCTTCAGTCAGAGTTTCCTCCTCTTCTCTCTCCAGAGATGGGTGGGTGGGGGGAGACCTCAAGAACCTGGGCCACTGCTCACAATTTCTCCTTCCCTTTTTTTGGCAGCTTCAGGGGAGGAGGGGCAGCAGGGGCTGCTCAGGGTGTTGGCACTGGGCACATTGCTGTGTGATGACCCTCCTGGCCACAGCAAAAACACATGATGGGGGTGCAACTCTAATAATAATAATAATAATTTTATTTGTATACCGCCCTTTTCCCGAAGGACTCAGGGCGGTGAACAGGGCAAACAAATAAAAGTACAAGAATACAAACATTAAAAGAGATTAAACAGGGTGCCCAAAAGCTAAGAACAATAAGTTAAAATACATTAAAACAATATTAAAATCCAAACCCATCACCCATCAGGCCAGGCCGGCTTGTTCGAACAAGTAGGTCTTCAGATCGCGTCGGAAGGAGCGAAGGTCGGGCGCCATCCGGAGCTCAACCGGCAAAGGGTTCCACAAATCCGGCGTGCCCACAGAGAAGGACCTCCCCCTGGGGGCCACCAGACGACATTCTCTGACCGGTGGAACCCTGAGGAGGCCCTCTCTGTGGGAACGCACAGGGCGGAGGGAAGTTGATGCCGGCAGCAGGTGATCCCTAAGGTACTCCAGACCCATGCCATGTATGGCTTTAAAGACCATTACCAGCACCTTGAATCTCACTCGGAAGACAACTGGGAGCCAATGCAGCTCACGGAGCAGAGGTGTAACATGGGAGTATCGGGAGACTCCCAACACAACTCTCGCGGCTGCATTCTGTACCAGTTGGAGCCTCCGAGTGGTCCTCAAGGGCAGCCCCATGTAGAGAGCGTTGCAGTAGTCTAAACGAGAGGTCACGAGCGCATGAGTGACCGTACACAGGGCATCCCGGTCTAGATAGCACCGCAACTGGTGCACCAGGCGAACCTGGCCGAAGGCCCCCCTAGTCACAGTTACTATATGGTCTTCTAAAGAAAGCTGTGAATCTAGGAGGACTCCCAAGTTGCGAGCCCTATCTACGGGGGGTAATAACTCACCCCCAATAGAAAGAGATGGAATATTCTGAATATCCCGAGATGCCGGTACGCACAGCCACTCAGTCTTGTCAGGGTTGAGTCGAAGCCTGTTCCTCCCCATCCAGACCCGAACCGCCTCCAGGCAACGGGACATCACATCAAGGGCATCACTGGGGTGGTTTGGGGTCGAAATAAAAAGCTGGGTATCATCAGCATACTGATGATACCCAACTCCAAAGCCACGAATGATCTCACCCAGCGGTTTCATGTAGATGTTGAACAGGAGAGGCGAGAGGACCGACCCCTGAGGAACTCCACAAGCAAGAGGCCTCGAGGTCAACCTCTGCCCCCCTGCCAACACCGACTGCGAACGTCCCAGGAGATAGGAGGAGAACCACTGAAGAACTGTGCCTCCCACTCCCAATCCCCTGAGATGCCGCAGCAGGATACCATGGTCGATGGTATCGAAAGCCACTGAGAGGTCTAATAGGACTAGGACAGAGGAATATCCCCTGTCCCGGGCCCTCCAGAGATCATTCACCAGAGCGACCAATGCCGTCTCCGTGCTGTACCCGGGCCTGAAACCCGATTGGTGTGGGTCTAGATAATCCACTTCATCCAGAACCAGAGGGAGCTGGTGTGCCACCACACTCTCAACAACCTTCACAAGAAAGCGAAGGTTGGAGACCGGACGAAAGTTATTTAACAGAGCTGGGTCCAAGGCAGGCTTCTTGAGAAGTGGTCTCACCACCGCCTCCTTCAAGACGGCGGGGAAACTATCCTCACTCAAAGATGCAGATATAACTGCCTGGAACCAGCCTCATGTCCCCTCCCGAGCCGCATAAACCAGCCAGGAAGGGCATGGGTCCAATAAACATGTGGTGGAGCTCAGCCTCCCCATAATACTGTCCACTTCCTCCGGAGTCACAGGATTGAACTCCTCCCAGATAACATCGACAAGACCACCCGTGTCCTGATCGTCAGACTCTACCCAGTTGGAGTCCAAACCGGTCCGAATCCGAGTGATTTTGTCCAACAGATGTTGACTAAACTCCTCGGCACGACCCTGCAAGGGTTCCTCCCTCACCTCCTGATTAAGGAGGGAGTGGATCACCCTGAACAGGGCGGCCGGGCGATTATCTGCGGACGCGATAAGGGTAGCGAAGTGATTAGACCTTGCCACCCTTATCGCTGTGAGATAAGACCTAATACAGGTTCTTAGTCGCAATCGGTCGGATTCAGATCGGCTGGATCTCCAACAGCTCTCTAGGCCCCGTCTCCGATGCTTCATCTCCCGGAGCTCCGCAGAAAAACATGGAGCCCGCTGGGATCTGCACCGGGTCAGGGGCCGCAAGGGTACAACTCGGTCAAGTGCCTCCGTGGCTGCCCTTTCCCAGGCTTCCACTAAGGCATCCGCCGAGCTGTGAGCAAAGGAGGTAGGTGGGGACACCCAGCGCTGCCTGAAACCTCTCAGGGTCCATTAAGCGCCTGGGGCAGAACCGTCTAGTTGGTTCCACACACCCATGGCAGGGAGTGACAAAACGGAAGACCAGCTGCAGGACATGATGATCGGTCCATGACAGGGGCGTAACAATTGGGGAGCCCCCACCAAGATAATCTAACCACCGTCCAGATATAAAAACCAAATCAAGGGTGTGGCCTCCCACATGAGTCGGTCCATGAATTACTTGCGTCAGGTCCATGGCCGTCATGGAAGCCATGAACTCCCGAGCTAGCTCAGATGATCCTCCCAGGGATGGTAGATTTAAGTCACCCAAAACCATAAGTTTGGGGAATTCAATCACCAGCCCCGAGAGGATATCGAGAAGCTCAGGCAGGGCTGCTGCTGCGTGACTAGGCGAAAGGTACACCAGCAGCAAGCCCAACTGTGCCCTAGGACCACATCTCAGGAGGAGAGACTCACACCCGACTATCTGGAGAACATTGGCCTCCTGGGGACACGTCTCCCTCATAACCACCGCCACTCCCCCGCCCCTACCCTGAGCCCAAGGCCGGTGCAGCACCTGGAAACCTGGTGGGCAAAGATCAACCAGAGGGATACCACCCTCTGGGCCCAACCAAGTCTTTGTGATGCAAGCCAGGTCCGCATGCTCACCCTCAACCAGATCCCGGATGAGAGGAGCCTTATTGACAACGGACCTGGCATTCAAGTACACCAGCCAGAGCTCAGGTGGCTGCACATCCTCGCTCCCGGGACCTCAGGGCGAAAGCAGAGGGTCGGAGCGCCTCACCGCTTGTAAATAGTGGAGATGCCCTCCCGGATGTCGATACGGCCCTCTGTTCGTACACCTGCTGCCATTCCCTAACATCATGGGAATAGGTAGTCCCACGACCTGCTCCAGAGCTCCAGAGACAGCCAACCCCGCCTCCTCCCCCCCCGCGATCGATCCCGGACCTGGCCTGAACAACAGTTGGTGGATTACCCCCCATTTCCAACCAACCATGACCCTCCCCCCTCCCTAACCCCACAAAAATTTGACTAAAAAAGTAACCAGGGGCCTCTTATTAAATTTATGCCGGAGGCCCCTGTCCCTGCCCAGCCATCTCTCAGGGTCCCAACAATCGAGCCCTTCATCAAGAGGCAGAGTGGAAAGTGAGGCGGGTTGCACCCAGGATGGGGGGCCCCCCTGAGGGCGAACAAAACCGTGCTAGGGTAATTAAGGCGCATAGTAATTGTTAAGCAAATCCGGCAAAAAAGGCAGACCCAGATCGAAAGGCCCTGCAGGAGTCAGAGATGCTGCTGGCAGCTGCTTCCTCCCTAGCACATGCTTCTCCTGATTTCTCTTCAGCCATGGTTCAAGCTTTCCACAGCTCTTGTACTCCACCAGGTCTAACTCCACAGCAGTAATCAGCTGGTACTAATTGTTAAGCCAGTCTGGGATCCCTCAGGCTAGGCACAAATGGAACAGTTCACAACTCAGCCCTTCTCAGAAGTATTGAGTCAAGAGTTGCTCAGGCCAGTGTCTCAGCCTCCCCACGATCTTCCTGAACTCTCTGATGTACTCTGTTACAGGTCTTCTCCCCTGCTTGAACTTATGAACCTCAGACTCCTCTCATTGGATTTGCATGGGGTCACCAAACTGGGCTCTAAGCTCGCATGGTAATACATCCAGATTGGGCAGTTCAGGGGCTCCTTTGTCATGGAGAATCTTCACCCACTTTGCCTCCTTCCCTTTGAGGTTAGCCACAATGACATCCACACAGGTCTCATCATCAGCATACTCTCCTCCATGCTGGTTTAGTTGCGTCCAAGCTTGGTTGAGAAAGAATGCCATTTTTGGGGGGTTTCCCGTCAAACATGGCCCTCAGTGGAGGGGACAGGGATAGCCTCAGTGCAGCCCAGAGTCCTGGTAGCCAATCCCCACCATAGGGGTACACCCACGGCTGAGTATCATACATGGGAGCTGGTGACGGCTGCCAGCCCATTGCTTTAGGATGAGGGACATGCATCGGTGGTGGGCTGTGGGCACCTGGTCCTGAACTAGGGCTGAGCTGCAGGGATATCCCTGGCTGCAGGCTAGTCATCTCCCTGGTTGTGGTGGTTGCTGCTCCTGTCGAGGGCTTGGATGAGGGGGTTGGCATTGGTGCTGAAAGTTGAGCAGAGTCCACTCAGGGGTTAGGGTCCAGCTTCCAAATTGGTTCCTTAGACTTGCAGACTGCTAAACTTCTGCCTCAGTTGCTCCATCAACTGGCTGCCACACACTGGCAAATAGCATTGTTTTGGTGCTGCCCATTCCGAGGCACTTCAGTCCCATCCCTCCTACTCTTGGCCATACTCAAGCTGAGGATAGTACAGAGGAAATTCAGCTTTGGCTGCTTTCCACTCTTCATCTTGCCACTTCCCCAACTAAGGCTGGTTGAATGCTACTATCCCACCCATCCAGTCCAGGGTCAGTGGCAATTCCTTCTGTTCTTCTTGTACCTTGGGGTGCATCGAGGCTGGCAGAGTTCCAAAGCTGCTTTCAGCTCCAGTTAGATCCCACTGACTGACCCTGACACAGTTTTAGCTGGCTGTTCAGTTTCAGGAATCTTCCCCTGAGTCTTCACTACCCATCTGAGTTTGCCAGAAAGGGCACAGGGGCTCAGGACTCCCTTAGTTGAAATCTAAGCCACCTTAAGCCAGAGCCACCTTAAGCCAGAGCCCAACAAGGTAAATTCAACAAAGACATTGTCATCTCTAATGTAAGACTTTATTCGACATAGCATACCGGCGCAGTAGAAGGAAAACCAGCTCTGGCAGTATGGTGGAAAAAAGATAATTAAAAGAGTAAAACCTCCCTCCCCTCTCTCACAGTTCAGGTCACATTGTCCAATTAGACTTTAAATGGTTGTTATGAGAAGAAAGTCTCCTTTCACCAAAACATCTCTTCAGTGACCTCAACTCTCACACTGATAGAAACCACCTGTGCATTCCAAACCTTTTCCCCTCCCCCTTCATAACTGTAGGCAAGCTAGAAGCAGCATGGCAGTTCTAATGCAAGGGATCTTGACAGCTGGATTATAAATACCAGTGGATATTAATTCATGTGATTCATTTTTTGGGAGAAGCAGTATCGCCTGGTTTATTATGTGATCTATCCCTGGAAACTTGTCTCACTGATCTAACTATGAAACTCTTGACTTAAAAAAAGAATCAGAGATAAAATGTTGATCTTTACTAAGTATCTCCAACCATTATGTGAGTCTTAAATATTCATTGCTGCAATAATGCAAAGATAGCACAAAAATGCAAAATAATGAAACTAAAATAACATACAACTGTAAAATAATTATTATATTCCTGGGGAAGTCTTTCACAGAAATGTTTTTGTTTATTTACTTACTTTCCACCCAAACCACAAAAAGGCTTAAAAAGACTGAAATGGACAAAGTCAAGAAAGGCAAAATGTAGGTACAATCTTATATGTATATAAGTATACATTATTGGAAGGTATATGGGCAGACCATAACCCCTTGAAAATGACCTGGAAAGAAATACAAAAAAGATCAAGATGGACTATATTAAAAGAAAAAGAATTTATAGAACTAACAAAAAAAGAGATGGAATTTTTCTTTAAAGAAAATAAAAAAGAAGATACTAAGACACAAAACTTATGGGACACCGCTAAAGCATATTTTAGAGGTATAGCAATATCGTATATGGCAAAGAAAAACAAACAGAGAAAACAGCAATATATATCACTAAGAGAAGAGTTTGGAAGATTAGAATTAGAACTGCAAAAGAATCCTCAAAAAAGACTTTAAAAAGAGATATGGAAATGATAAAACACAAATTAAATTTGTTAGATTCGGAAAAAGTGGCAGAACAGATAAAAAGAGCAAAGCATTTTTTTTTGAAAACGCTAATAAACCGGGAAGATGGTTAGCTTATAAACTTAAAAAACAGGAAAAAAAATGATACACAATCTGCTGGATGGGGAAGGTTATTTACAATATAAAAATGAAGAAATTAAAAAAATAGTTAAAGAATTTTATAAAGACTTATATGACAAGAGGGAGATTCCAACAGAGAAAATTGTAAAATACTTAGAAAACAGTAACCTTCCAAAGATTCCAGAGACATTTAAAAATATATTAGATGAAGGAGTTACAATGATGGAAATAACAGAGGCTATAATAAGACAAAAAAAATGGTAAAGCTCCTGGTCCAGATGGACTCCCAGCAGAATTATACAAAAGTTTGCAAGAGATATTAAGCGATCCGTTGAAAGATTTTTGTAATGGACTTTTAATAGAAGCTAAAATGCCAGCGACGTAGATTGAAGCAAACATTTCTTTAATACCAAAAGATGACTCAGATCTGACTCAGATCAAGAATTACAGACTGATCTCACTACTTAATGTGGATTATAATATTTTTACCTCAATAATGGCGGAGAGATTGAAAAGATATTTGGTTGAATTTATACATCCAGACCAAAACGGTTTTTTACCAAAGAGACAAATTAAAAGTAACTTAAGAATGATAATAGACATACTGGAATATTATGAATTACATCCAGGGAAACAAATGGCATTAGTATTTTTAGATGCTCAAAAGGCATTTGATAATCTCTCTTGGCAGTTTTTAATTTATCAGTTACAAGTAATGGATTTTGGTCAGAATTTTATAAATATGGTAAAAACAATATATAGTAAACAAAGTGCCAAAGTGATTGTGAATGGAGATTGTACTGAAAGCTTTGAAATAAGGAAAGGCACAAGGCAAGGATGTCCTCGATCTCCTCTGCTATTCATTTTCACTTTGGAAGTCTTAAATCGAAATATAAGACAAGATATAGAAATTAGAGGTTTGGAGTTAAAAGGTGAAATATATAAATTACAAGCATTTGCTGATGATTTGGTATTTATTTTGGAAGATCCCTTGAAGGTGATTCCAAAATTGTGGGAAAAATTGGAACAATATGGTGAAGTAGCGGGATTAAAAATTAATAAAGAAAAAACTAAAATAATAGTGAAAACTGTAACGGATAAGCAAAAAAATCGAATATCAGAGGTGGTAGAGGTACAGATAGTGAAAAAGGTAAAATACTTGGGTATATATTTATCAGCTAATGCTCAACATTAAAAGAAAACAACTATATAAGACTATTGAAACAAATAAAGTTAGACCTGGAAAAATGGAAGAATTTAAAACTGTCTTTACTAGGAAGGATAGCTACAATTAAAATGAATGTATTGCCTAAGATTTTATTCTTGTTCCAGACAATCCCGATAAAACTTGGGGGACTTTTTTTTAAAGAGTTGGACTCCTTAGTTCTGAAGTTTATATGGCAGGGGAAAAAAGCTAGAATAAAAAAGAAAACTTTGCAAGATACTAAAGAAAATGGGGGTTTTGGTTTACCTGAGTGGACTTTGTATTATCAAGCATCTGTACTGACATGGGTGAAAGAATAGATAATGCTTAGGAATAAAAGGTTGTTATGTTTGGAGGGACACAATTTACAGTTGGGATGGCACGCATTTCTATGGTATGGGAAAAAATTAAAATGAAAATATATGTAAAAATTCCAGGGTGGTTATCAACAATTGAAGCTTTTTCACATGTAAATTTGTTAGATTTTGAAAAAACGTGGACATACAAAGATATTTTAAATATTGATGGGACATTAAAATTGAAGCAAGAATTGGAACATCAGGGTATCAACATGTCATGGTGGATACATTTACAAATACAAAATAGATATGAAAAAGACATGAAAATGTTTGAATTTTATAAATAACAAAATGTGTTTGATAAGATATTATTAACTTCTGATGAGAAACTAATTAAAAAGTTGTATAATTTTTTGTTAACTTTAGAGATGGAAAGTGAACAAATCAAAGGGTCAATGACAAGATGGGCAGAGAACTTTGGTTATAATATAGAATTAGAAGAATGGCAAAAATTATGGGAGAGAAATTATAAATTGACAATGTCAACTGCATTCAAAGAGAATTTGTATAAAATGTTTTATAGATGGCATTTACCTCCAGCTAGATTAGCAAAAATGTTTAAAAATGTATCAGGTAAATGTTGGAAATGTAAATGTAGTATAGGTACATATTATCATACTTGGTGGACATGTGATGAAGTAAAAGCTTATTGGAGGAAAATACATACTTGGCTAGAAAATATATTAGGAGAACATGTAACATTCAATCCTGAATTATTTTTATTAGGTATGCTACCAGGAAAGACTAATAAACAAAATACATACTTGGTTTTACATATTATAACTGCAGCAAGAATAAGTTATGCACAATGCTGGAAAAATGAACGAGTACCATCAGAAGAAGAACTAATAAAGAAGATACTGGAATGTGCAGAAATGGACAGATCAACTATGAGATTAAACGATAAAGAAGAATCAGAATATTATGAAAGCTGGAACTTATTTTATAAATGTTTGGAAAAGAAAACCAAAAAATGAAATTTGTATATGTATTAATGGATTATGAACTCAGCTCACACGTTGGTTGGAAAATTAACATATGTATGTAAAGAATAAGAAAATAAAATAAAATATGGAAAAAAGTATACATTATTGAAACATACTGTAGGTGTCTAATGTGGAATGATACTCCAGTAAAAGCTAAATGAGTTCTGAATGCTAATAAATAAATGAAACCTATCCTTAGCTTACTACAACTAGAATGCTGCCCAAAATATGTATTTTTCTTCAAAAAAGAAAAGTGATGGATAAATGCTTGAGATATTCTTAAGCCACCTTTCTAAAACAGTTTCAGAAATCTACAACTGGTTGTGCTCCATGTACTCTACAAATCTTTCCAATTGTTCATTTTCTTTATATTGGAGGTGGTGGTAATGAAGCTGTACTCATTAGAGCAAGAGTACAGTTGTTTGTCAGAAAAGAAGAGCAGGAAGAAGAGGAGAGAGTGAAAATAGCTGAACAGTACAGAGTTACCTCATTAGCATGGATGTAATTTAAGCAATTTTGGTTTAAGGATAGTAAGTCACGGCTGAAAGAGTTACCCTTGCTTGTCTAACCACTAAAACAATTTTCTCCAAGCAGGTGGTTTAAGATGTCCCAGTAATTATGTTGGCTAGGAATTTAGGAAGTTGTAGCAATGTTGGCTAAACAGGGGAAGGTCATAAGATTTTACTTTTGCAGCTGTATTCCATGATTACTAAAATCTTTGGAATATGTTTAGGTGAGTTCCAGCTACTTGTTGGTCCATGATAAAAAACAGAAATGCCCATCCTTTTATGGAAGAAAATCAGCTGCAGGATATGAGAAAGCTAAAATATTACAAGATTTTATGGAATTTAATCTGGGATAAGGAGGACAACTTGCAGAGGTTACCTTGAAATGTTGCATATAGCTTGCTATTGTCTAAAATATTGTTTGGTTACTTGCTAGTGATTGTCTTGGAATAAACAGAGAAAAAAGAAAAAGGAAGGAGGCAGAAAGGAAAAAAAAAGAAACTACAGTATGGATAGCCACTGGGACATTTTATAAGATTTTTTTTTTTAAAAAAAGAGAGGCTGCATCAGCAATCAAGTAGGATAAAGCCTAGAATAGGGGTGTCAAACTGCCGGCCCATAGGCCAGACAGGAAACCGCGCCCACCCCATTACCAGCAATGAGGGAAAAGTTCCGATACATCGCGTGACATCACATGACATCGTGAGTTTGACATGTCTGGTCTAGAAGATGAGAAGGGAGGTATCACAGAGGACATTCATCAGAAGCCTTGAGTGCTTTTCAGGAATGTATTTAAACTATACCTAAACCAAATTAAAAAACTCTCTGAAGATCTGTCCATTATCTCTCTCACACACATTCACACACAAATTATTTTCTAAAATTATAACCAATTTTGAAAGTGAGGAGATTCTATAAGCAGGTTTTCATCTGAATGACTGAAGATTTTAATTCATTCACGGCTCATAATCAAACTTTGATTTCATGTGTTTTTTTCCCCACACACATGCTCAAGGAGCACATTATTTATGCTTTTCTTGTTTTATGGAAGAACATGTGTGAGAAAAACATAGCTATTTCAACCAGATAGTTTTGTTTGTTAAAACTAGGTAGTGCTAATACAATTAAAATCAGAATGTGGTTGGTTTGGTTGCTTGCTTGCTTTGATAAATCTGCCCAAGTGATTCATAATAGCTTTTTAAAATGAAATTGATACTTAAAATGAAATTTATATTTTTCTACAAGTTTATAAAGAAAGGCATTTTGATCGGGGATACTGTGCATGTGTATGTCTGTATTTGCAATTGCATTAGAGGGAATGTGACAGCTTCTCCTTTTTATTCTTTAGGGTACCATTTTAAGCCTTGTATTTAGTTTAATGATTCATTCATTGCCTAAAGGACTCGATTTATGGAGTACTTTTTTTCCCTTTGGCTATTCCTGAGATGTTTTGCTTGGAAGTAAAAGCTGGAGATAATCTACTGATTTTTATGCGTAAAGCAAGTGTCATGTGTTTTCTTAATAACAGCATATTAACAGTTTCCCCGCCGCCTTGAAAGAGGCGGTGGTGAGGCCTCTCCTCAAGAAGCCTGCCTTGGACCCAGCTGTGTTGAACAACTTTCGTCCAGTCTCCAACCTTCGCTTTCTTGCGAAGGTTGTTGAGAGTGTGGTGGCGCATCAGCTCCCTCTGGTCCTGGATGGAGCGGATTATCTAGACCCGTACCAATCGGGTTTCAGGCCCGGGTACAGCACGGAGACGGCATTGGTCGCTCTGGTGAATGATCTCTGGAGGGCTCGGGACAGGGGATATTCCTCTGTCCTAGTCCTATTAGACCTCTCAGCGGCTTTCGATACCATCGACCATGGTATCTTGCTGCGGCGTCTCAGGGGATTGGGAGTGGGAGGCACGGTTTTGCAGTGGTTCTCCTCCTATCTCCTGGGACGTTTGCAGTCAGTGTTGACAGGGGGGCAGAGGTCGACCTCGAGGTCTCTCGTTTGTGGAGTTCCTCAGGGGTCGGTCCTCTCGCCTCTCCTGTTCAACATCTATATGAAACCGCTGGGTGAGATCATTCGTGGCTTTGGAGTTGGGTATCATCAGTACGCTGATGATACCCAGCTTTTTATTTCGACCCCAAACCACCCCAGTGATGCCCTCGACGTGATGTCCCATTGCCTGGAGGCGGTTCGGGTCTGGATGGGGAGGAACAGACTTCAACTCAACCCCGACAAGACTGAGTGGCTTTGCATACCTGCATCCCGGGTTATTCAGGATATTCCATCTCTCTCTATGGGGGGTGAACTATTACCCCCCGTAGATAGGGCTCACAACTTGGGAGTCCTCCTAGATTCACGGCTCACTCTGGAAGACCACATAGTGGCTGTGACTAGGGGGGCCTTCGCCCAGGTTCGCCTGGTGCGCCAGTTGCTGCCCTATCTAGACCGGGATGACTTATGCACGGTCACTCACGCGCTCGTGACCTCTCGTCTAGACTACTGCAACGCTCTCTACATGGGGCTGCCCTTGAGGACCACTCGGAGGCTCCAACTGGTACAGAATGCAGTCGCGAGAGTTGTGTTGGGAGTCTCCGGATACTCCCATGTCACACCTCTGCTCCGTGAGCTGCATTAGTTGCCAGTTGTCTTCCGGGTGAGATTCAAGGTACTAGTAATGGTATTTAAGGCCCTACATGGCATGGGTCCGGAGTACCTTAGGGAACACCTGCTGCCGGCATCAACTTCCCTTCGCCCTGTGCGTTCCCACAGAGAGGGCCTCCTCAGGGTGCCACTGATCAGAGAGTGTCGATTGGTGGCCCCCAGGGGGAGGTCCTTCTCTGTGGGCGCCCCGGAGCTATGGAATCAGTTACCGGTTGAGCTCCGGATGGTGCCCGATCTTCGCTCCTTCCATCGCGATCTAAAGACATTCTTATTTGAACAAGCCGGCCTGGCCTGATGGGGGATGGGCGGGGTTTTTTATTGTTATTTTAATATTTGTATGTACTGTTTTTAGTGGGCATATATTTAATCCTTTTTAACTTTTGTAACTGTATTTTTTATGCTTGCCCTGTTCACCGCCCTGAGTCCTTCGGGAGAAGGGCGGTATATAAATAAAATTATTATTATTATTATTATTATTATTATTATTATTATTATTATTATTATTATTATTATTATTATTATTATTATTATTATTATTATTATTATTATTATTACATTTTCTTCAATCCCTGTGAATAAGAAATGCAGTACCTGAGTGGAAAGTTAAGTGCAGTAACCCAGGCAGCAGCATGGTATCTTTATGAAACTTTGTTTTATTACTGAAAACATTAAACAATAAAACTGGCAGACCCTACATTAATAGGGTGTTTATTGCCCTCCTGACTAAGCATTGAGTACTGTATTTTTCCATGTATAAGATGCTATTTTTTCCTGCAAACACCCTGTTCAAAAATCAGGTGCATCTTATACAAGTGCAGCATCTTATACATGGAAAAATAATGGTAACTTCCACAGCCCAGGGCATGCCTGTGTGGGTTGCCATGCCGCCTGGCACAGGTGTCAAGCCCATGTGGGCTTTCCACTAATGGGAGGGGGGAGGGGGCAAGATTGTCGACCATCCGAACTTCCGGATTTGCTGGCTCAGGTGTTCGGCACTCTGCCTAACAGCTGATTGGTGCAGAGAAACTCTCATGCCAGAGCGTCTTGTACAAGGGTGCGTCTTATAGATGGAAAAATACAGTAAATGATGGACAATCAATAGAAAAAAAGCTCCTTATGGCAGATGTCTGAGAGGGCTTCTATGATGGAGAAATTAGACATGTGCTTGCCTTGGCTATAAAAAGTTATTGGTATGAATTAAGTAGTATGTTGCTTTCTTCCTTGTACTTCCCACCCTGCTGGTTCTGCTACTGTAAAGACCCACTTCAATCCACATCTTAAGAAAACAGAACTCTTGGAAGCGGTTTCTTCCAACAGGAATTTTTATTAAGAGAAATTGACTGAAGGCATGCTAGACAGGATCTGGGGGATCCCCCCCACCATTCAATTTTTTAAAGTGTTCCCAAGCATCCCCCCATCCACACTTCTTCCGGGACACTCAAACCATCAGATTTCTAGGTGTTACTTCAAGAAAGATAACATCAGTCTGGATCCATCGGCATGACCATTCAATCCTTTTATTGCCCAGATTTCAAGTGTTGCATCTTTCCCCCTCCCCTTTTCCCTTGCTGTCAGTAAAGAGAAGAGCTTCAGAGAGGCATAGGATGAAAGGCAGATGGCTACATTGCTATGGTTAGCAGCCCCAAAGTGAATCAACAAAAGGTTACTTTGTACTGTATACAGGAAGTGAAAGTAGTAAAACACCCATGCATACCCCTCCCCTTTTTTAGTGTGACAGAATCCAGGAGATAGTAAGGATTGTTTTTTACATGAGAGAAGATAGATAGAAATGAAATATAACTGGATTCTGACATCCTGCTCCCCTTAAAAATAAGAGATATCCAACTGTAAAGAAAACAAAAAAGGTATAAAAGTTAGTCTGGCTTGTTAGGATACTCTGAATGGAACTTCTTTAATAGCTTCGGGGCTTTTACATGATGTTTCTGGACCCACTCATTTTGTGAGGAGGGGAGTTGTTTTCATGCTACTAGGTATTGAGTTGTCCCATGGTATCTTCTAGAGTCTAGGATTTCCTTTATTTTGGGGGGGCGGAGCCAAGATGGTGGAGAGGCAGCAAAGGCTGTAAAGAGCTCCTCCAAAAGTAAAAGTTTTATTTTATTTTACTTTATTTTTATTTTAACTTTTTAACCTCTTTTAATATTGTATTTTAACCCACCCCTTTTTAACTTTTTAAACCCATTTTTAACCCACTTTAACCTTTTAAACCATAGTTTTAAACTTATTTTTAAACCTGTTTTAACAAACCTGAATGGGGAAAAGAAGGAAGAAACAGCACTCTGCAGCAGAAAGTATATCCAAGCCTTTGAAGCAGCAGAAAATGGAGGATTATATTGCAAACAGACAGTCTGCTCCAGTAAGTAACTCATTCGCAGGCACCTTATCAGATAAATTTAATTTATGTGACTCATTGGAATGGGACTTACAAACCGAACTGGAGAGCAGACAATGTGTGGAGTTGTCCTCCTCCCTCTCGGAGAATGGCTCCCCTCCTTGAAATCCGGCAACAGACTTTTTTACACAGGAGGGAGATGTAGCGAATTTGAAGGGGGGAAATGTGACAGACTTCCTCTCTAGACAATGTTTGCTTACAGCTCAAACTGTAAACTCAATATATGATCTCTTGTCAATTGTTATAAATAAGGTTGACTGCCTGAAAGAATCTTTTGCAAAGTTTGTTAGGAGCCACCCAAATACTGTAGAAGGACTTGGGAGGATAACCATGGACAGACATGGGATGGCTAACTCAGAAAATGAAAGTAGAGAAGGACCTTGTTCTCCTCCCAAAGATTTGAACACCTACAGAGAAAACACTCAATCAGGCAAAGGTCTAAGAGATGACCAATATAACTACAGTCTGCAAACTAACCAATTTACTTTGCAAATTTATGACAAGAGAGTAAATAGAGGGCGTTGGAGCAATAGAAAAGCTATTAAGCTGTCCCTGAGCCAGCTGCTCTGCTGTGAATTCACTCTGATAGATCTACTACATGCAGAGTGGCTGCCAGCAAGAACACAATGTATGAGAATTCTCCTATCGTTCAAGCAGCCCACAATTCCCTCCATGCTCTTCAGAATGAAGCCCTTTCTGAGCATCTTCTCAATATTTCCAATAAGGGTCTTTTGTTCAGAAAAAGTGTGCCCACTCCTGAAACAGCGTCACCAAGAGGGAACTGTCACTTTAAATCTAGGCTGCAACAGCCCTCACACTACTAAGCCTGAGGCTGCTGCAACTGAACTGACCCTGAGAAAGCAAAGAAGCAATATACGAACTGTGTTACCCACAGCTGCAGGAACTGCTGAGGATGTGCCAGAGGAAATGTTGATTGACCTATTCAGTGCATTGCCAGAACCTGAGCAAGTTAACATCATTCAAAGATTGGATGACCTAAAAGAGGCACTGACAACAACTCAATCTACAGCAAAGCCTCTATTTAATTTGGCTCCACTAACCACGCAACCTTGTGACAAGATATTTAATCAACAATCTGCCTTTACCTCAACAGTAAAAAAAGGTGTTGTCACACAGGCTGAGAGTGGAGTAACTGCACTGACTGACCCAGCCTCTGAGAAACAACTGAAAGACAAAGGGCTTCATCACACAGTGCCCCCTAAGCTGACAAACACTAAGGACATAATCCAGCTTACATCCTCATTTGACTTAGAAGTTCCCACAACATCTTTCCACAAGATGAACCCTCAGCCATGCCCCTCCAAAAATGGACATAAATCTACATTTATAGACTTAAGCCAGAGTACCTGCCCATTGGAAAAAAAATCATTCTTGGAGCAAGAGCAGAGGCACACTGGCAACCAAGATATAGAGGAGCAACAACAAGTTCTGCAACCCATGAGGAGAAATATCGAACCTCACAACAACTGTGTTTATATGGGAAGCTTAGATGATATTGACCCAGCTCCAATGTCAAGTTGACATCTGGCATTTTTACCATCTAGCCAATCAACCAAGTCAGACCACCTTGCCTCTGAGAACCCCATACAGTTGATGACCTGGAACATAGCTGGCTGGAAAGGGATGGTTGATAGTGGACTAATGAGCTTTCTTTCTAGATTTGATGTAATAGCCTTTCAAGAAACCTGGCTAACCAAAGTGGACGAACCAGTTCAATTGCCAGGCTTTCAGGGATGGGCCTCCCCAGCCGTAAAAACAAAGAACAAAGGGAGACCCTCTGGTGGGCTATGCATTCTTATAAAGCAAGAGTTGCAATGGCAGGGACAGAAATTATATAACGAAGATAAGTATCCGTACTTTCTAGCTGTCAAATTTGAATATGATCAGTTTGAGTTAATATTGGTAAATGTGTACATTCCTCCAAGCACATCCCAGCACTATAATTCTGAATATTGGATGGGCTTGGAAGTTATCTTAGAAGATATATTTATACTGTACCCTCAGTCCATAGTGGTATTATTAGGAGATCTGAATGCTAGACTGGGTCCCTCTCTGTATGACCTTGCCCAGAAGAAGGGAATCCCAGGGTAGTTCTTTGATAACCATCCTCAGTGGCTCTCGAGAGACTGTAAAAGTAATGCCGCTGGCCTGCTCCTAGTCTCCTTAATTTTTAAGGGTAATCTCCAAATTTTGGGAGGTAAGGACAAGAATTATACATACCCTTATACATACCACTCAGCCAATTCAAGTAGTGTACTGGATCTCTTTTGTGTGTCTAGAGATAAGGCTGACCTCTTCTCAGAGGTCACAGTACACCTTAGCGACAATAGCGACCATCAGCCTGTAAGTGTGACATTGCGAGGCCGCTCAGATTTAAGACCGTATAACATGGCGGACAGATGGCTCACCAAAAAGGTAGAGGTGACCCAAAATAAAAGGTTAATTTGGGCCAAAGTTGATACTAAGGCAATATTAGAATGCCTTAAAACAGAGAATGCTACTAAGTGGGCTAGAATAATACAGTCATCTACTACTGACTGGATGTCAGCCTTCAATGCATTCTCCAATCTTTGTAACATACTGAAGAAACACCTAACAGCTAAACTACTACAAAAAGAGCCCGAGTGGGTAGACCTCGCTGGTTTGAACCTGATTGCCAGCGACAGAAAAAGAAATTGAAGGCAGCCATGAGGCTTGCCCAGAGGAATCCTACTGCCCATATACAAGCTAAGATGCTGCACACAAGAAGGGAATATAAAAAAACTATAACATTAAAGAAAAAACGTTTTGCCATTTCAGTCTGGTCAGAACTTGAGTTGGCTGCCAGAAGTCATAATTCAGTATTATTTTGGCACTCTGTAGCAGGTATCCTGAAGGAACGGAGATTTGCATTTGACATACCAATCTCTGCTGCGGACTGGGAGAATTATTATCAGTGCTTGTTTGCCCCCACCGAACTGGTAAAGAAATTATTTTTAAACAGTGATTTGGTAAATCCTAGAAATCTCCCCCCTTGGCCACCAGTCTCAGAATAGGAGATACCGTCCATCATTAAAAGCTTAAAGAGCAATAAAGCCCCAGGCGAGGATTTTTTACCAGCAGAATTATTTAAGAAATTTCCCAACTGGTGGGGCCCTGTATTAGCAGGTCTTTTTACACACATAAATAACACCTGCCATATACCAGATGGGTGGAAGATGGCAATAGTTGTCCCCATATATGAAAAAGGGAATAAAAAGGATCCTAGTAATTATAGGCCCATCAGCCTGATTGACATTGTAGCAAAAATATATGTTAGGTACCTTTTGAACAGAATAGAAATCTGGGTAGAGGAAAACAACTTCCTCACAGAAGAACAAGCAGGTTTTAGACCAAACAGATCTACTATTGATAACTGCTTTGTCTTGAACCATCTAATTGCCAAATATGCCTATAAGAGAAGACCCCTGTTTGCTGCTTTTATAGACCTTACAGCAGCATTTGATATGGTAAATAGAGAAGCACTATGGAGTAAATTGACATCTCTTAAAATAGAACCCAGACTCCTGGCCTTGATTAAAGCCCTTTACACAAGTACCTGTTTGAGGGTGTGGTATGGGGTTAATGGGGCCCTGACTAACAGGATTCACACAAATAAAAGGATAAGGCAAGGGTGTATCCTGGCCTCATTATTATTTAATTTATACATCAATGACTTGCCAGGGTTAATGAAGGATACCATGGTACACATGCCGATGATCCTAAATACTTACTGTAACAGCTTGCTTTATGCTGATGATATGATTTTATTATCATACTCACAAGTAGGATTACGTAGGCTATTAAGAAGATTCAGCTCTTATTGCCAGGATAACTCCCTAATCATTAGCAAATCCAAATCGAAAATAATGGTGTTTGGAAGAAACCATCAGAGACATAAGTGGCAATTGGATGGTGAACCAATGGAGCAGGTTAATACCTTTGTATATTTGGGAGTAACTTTTTCCAAGACTGGATCTTGGGCCTGCCATCATCAATGGAGTACATTTAGAGCAAAAGCCCGATTGAATTTATTGCTCAAACTAAAGAACCATAGTTACCCAGGGTCCCTAGCTCCACTACTCAAGGTTTATAAGGCTAAGGTTACGACAATGCTCTTGTATGGAGCAGAAATTTGGGGTCTTTATTCAACCACAGTTTTAGAACAAACACAGTCCCAGCATCTGAGATGTATTTTGGGTGTAGATCCAAGAACATCTGCTGCAGCAGTTAGAGCTGAATTGGAAATTCATACAATTCAGGCATTATCTAAAATTAGAGCTTATAACTACTGGTGCAAAGTTAATGAAATGGAGACTGATAGGCTCCCCAAATTATGCCTACTAGAGCAAATAAAACTACAATCACAAATCTCCTGGATCACCAAACTAACAAATTTTGTAAGAAGCTGTGGTCTTCCTGTTTCTTGCGTAACAGGAGAACAATCTAAAAAAAGAGTTGCCCAAAGAATTAAGGATATAGAAGCACAAACTGATATAGCTATCCTTAGTAAGGTGGGTAACTTGAAATGGCTGAGTAAATACAAGTGTACTTTTCAAGTGGACAGTTATTTGAAGTTACAACTCCCAAAACATCTTAGGGAGATATTTACGAGAGCGAGATTTGAACAGCTTGACACAATGGTCAGATATGGGAGATTTCATGCTATACCGTACAATGAGCGTCTCTGCATTTGCGGAGCGGCAGAGGTAGAGGACCTGGCTCACATCCTATTTGACTGTTGTCTGTATAAGAGGGTGAGAGACAGGTATCTTGGTCTATATACCAAACGAATGACCCATTGGGATCCCCATATCAAAATATCTTATGTCTGGTCAGAACTTGAAAATAACATTTAATGTAGCACAGTATTTAAACAAAATGATCCGGTTAAGATCTGCATATGTGAGACTGATTGAGGTAGATTGCAAGGGCGACTCCGAAATATAATGTTATCATATTTTATCTATATCTTAAATTTGTATTTTATTACTATTTCATCTTAAATTGTATTTTATTTTAATTCCATTTTAAATTGTATTTTATCAAATTCCATTTTGGATTGTTTTTATCAAGTATTGGTGATGGTTTGTTGCTGGAACTTTGCACTTTGATATGGCCCAAGGGCTAATCAATAAAGTTGTTGTTGCTTTATTTTGAAGTGTTGTTCTCCTTCCACCATGATTGGAGGGGGGGATTTTTGGCCGTGATAGTGACTGTTGTTCTAGCCTCCTCAATGGAATGCCCAGATTCCCCACTAGCGTCAGGCTAATGAGGCAGCAGGTGCAGCCAAAGTCTATTAAGGCTTTCACCTTGACAGCTTCGGGCATGGAGGGAATTAATATAGTCACTGTCTTGAAGTTGGGTGCGATGGGTCCACTTACCAGGGGTTCGCCCTCCGAGCTGTCATCTGAGGCATCCACCGGACCTGCAGTGTAGGCTGGAGTTCCTTCCCCACACTGAGCAGAGGTTGGGGATTCCACAGCCTCTATCACTCTCATGGCGGATTCTTTGGGCTTCACTGGGGACTTCCCAGATTTGCTGGCCGGTGATCTGTCTGAGTTATGCTTGGGGGGGGGCTTTTGAGTGGCATTCTACAGCCTGATGCTCCTCTCTCCTGCATTTGAAACAGCCCGTTGGCTTCTTGGCCATAGCCAGTGGCTTCACTGGCTCGCGTGTCAGCTCAAGTGGTGAGCGGCTCCATTGTTTTCCTCGGTGGTGCCTCTTCAGTAGGTCGATCTTTGCTTCCTCTGCCAGGATGTACCATTCATCGAGTTGTGGGTCCCCCCAGGGCAAGCAGCATCATATAGGTTGTAATTTAGGCCATCTTTGAAATGGCTAAAGAGGATGTCTTCAGGCCAGTTCAGCTTGCTGGCAATGGCCCAGAATTCTTGCATATATTTGGCTACCAGATGTCTGCCTTGCCTCATCGTTTGATACTTTCACAGGATTTGTGATCAGCCAGGGGGTCCTCAAATCACCTCCTCAGAGGGGACATGAAATGGTTGAAGTCATTGAGCTCTGGGGCATCAGAGTCATGCAAATTCACCACCCAGTCTGCGGCCGGTCCATCCAGAGCAGATTGCACGATCCAGATAAGGGCTTTGTTGCTGGGGATGTGCCGGCCATATTCTTCCATGTAATTGAGGACTTGGGTTAGGAAAAACCCCAAGCTTGTCAGATCCCCCTTGAATTTTGTGTCCAGTGTCAGAAGTCTTTGAATGGATTGGTGCCTTTGTCATTGGTGGTATTGTCTTCCATCCGGATCACCATCTGTGGTTCGGCAGGGAGTGGGGCCTGCTGAAATCGTTGCTACTAGATCAATGGATGTCCCCGGGATTGCAGGTTCCAATTCCCCCTCAGTGTTTCTCCAACCACAGCTCTGGGTGCTGTGCAGCTGTGGGGCTCAGAACTCTCCTCCCCTAGGGAGCCAAGGGTCCTTTTCATCAGGTCGATAGTTTTCTCTAGGATCCAGTTCAAGTGTTGTGCCCAACTTCCTTCCTCTTCACTTACATGCAGGGATTTTTCCATCTCCTACTTCCATTCTGGTTGGTTGTGCCCCATCTCAGGGTCACCTTTCTTGATTTCTTTTCCCACTCGCATTTCTTTCCAACACCCATTGATCACCGAGGTTTGTGGTTATGTGTCTCCACTACCTCTTCTCCTGAGGAGTATGATATTTCAGATCTCAACAGCTGGCAGGTTTTTGGTCAGAGAACCAGCTCCCTTTCTGGGAGAGTTTCTCCCTTCCCTGCCTTGTCGTCTGACTTTGTATTTTTTGCAAAGTCCCCCGGCAAGGTTCTCCCTTCCAGGTTGACTATTATTGCAGATCCTGTCTAATGTAAAGACCCACTTCAATCCACATCTTAAGAAAACAGAACTCTTGGAAGCGGTTTCTTCCAACAGGAATTTTTATTAAGAGAAATTGACTGAAGGCATGCTAGACAGGATCTGGGGGATCCCCCCCACCATTCAATTTTTTAAAGTGTTCCCAAGCATCCCCCCATCCACACTTCTTCCGGGACACTCAAACCATCAGATTTCTAGGTGTTACTTCAAGAAAGATAACATCAGTCTGGATCCATCGGCATGACCATTCAATCCTTTTATTGCCCAGATTTCAAGTGTTGCATCTTTCCCCCTCCCCTTTTCCCTTGCTGTCAGTAAAGAGAAGAGCTTCAGAGAGGCATAGGATGAAAGGCAGATGGCTACATTGCTATGGTTAGCAGCCCCAAAGTGAATCAACAAAAGGTTACTTTGTATTGTATACAGGAAGTGAAAGTAGTAAAACACCCATGCATACCCCCTCCCCTTTTTTAGTGTGACAGAATCCAGGAGATAGTAAGGATTGGTTTTTAAATCAGAGAAGATAGATAGAAATGAAATATAATTGGATTCTGACAGCTACTATTAGGTCCTGAAGTTCTGGAATTGTAAGCTGCTGCTCTGAGATAGTCACATAAACATCCATCATATTATCTGTCTTTGATCAAATATTCACAATGAAGCACAATTTCCTTGGGAAAGCTTTACTGCTAAGCTTGTAAGCCGCCATGAGCTTACTGCTAAGCTTGTAAGCCGCCCTGAGTCTTCAGAGAAGGGCGGGATATAAATGGAATTAAAATAAAATAAAATAAATAAATAAAAATAAGCTAAGTCAAATTTTCTATGGTTCTAATTTTCTACTGTAATTTTCAATTGCTGAATCCTTTTAAAGTGGATATTTCTAACAGAGATTCCTTGCCAGCCTGCAGAATTTAGACATTCCCAATAAAGATTCCTTTATGAAGGCTGCAGATCTAGAATATAAATGTCCACAAGGAATCATAGCTCTTGGTCATGTACTCACAGAGAGAGGCTGTGTGTGTTTTGTGTGTGTGTGTGTGTGTGTGTGTGTGTGTGTGTGTGTGAAAAAGCAGAGACTGAACAGGATGAAATAGTTGAAGTTGAAACATGAATCTTAAAAGTCTAATATCTCACCAAAGTTTCAGAATAAATTTGGAATTGCCAAGAAAAGTGAAATCTAAATAAAATGAAGCAACAGTTTTGCACTGTGGCTCAGAGGCTATTTGAAGCCCCAAGTTGTGACATTCCAAGAAGCCTTTGTGGCACAGCATAGTAAGCAGCCCAGAGTCATACAGTCAATAGAAATAAATCATCACTACCATCACCATGAATCAAGCTCAGATCGATCATATCATGAGGCAGAATGATGCAATTGACTTCATAGTTAGCAGGTGTCTGAAGGATGGTTGTGTAGTCCTTAAGCCATTTCTATTTTGCTATGGAAGAGAATGCCACCTAGGATCCTCAACTAGCAGGGTGCTTAGTCCTGAAACTATGTCAAGGAGACAATTTAATCACCAGTCCAGTAATATTTGGGAATGTCAGGACCCACCTCAATCCACATCTTAGGAAATAAGAACTCTTGGATGCAAGTTTAGTCCAAAAGGAAAATGTTTACTAGGATGGAATCGATTGTGGCAATACAAGACGGAATCTAACAAAGTTACATTTCAATCCTATATAAAGCATTCCCATTTCAGCCCCTCCCCTCATCCATTTGGTCAGGCTCTCATCATTTGCTTAGGTGTCAGGCCCTTCCATGGGAAAGGGAACTCTCCTTGGTTGTATGGTTATTGCTTTCCTTTTCAGTTGTAAATGAAGATGCAATCCAGATCTGTCTCTCCCCCTCCCTCCCCCAGTTCAAATGTTCCCTGTTGTTTGAAGATCGCCTTAAGTAACCATCCTCTCCCCCACCTCGGAGAGATGGCAGTATCCCCAATGTTCTACCTATACATTTATGAAATGTGATATAAATGGATTCTGACATTCGGCTCTCCTTTCAGAAAAAGATGAGTCCTTCTGTGGGGAAAAGAAAACATATAAATGTTAGCCTGGTTTGTTCGGATATTCTGTATGAAACCTCTTAAGCAACTTAGGTGCTTTAACATGGAGTTTGTTAACCCACTCATTTTCTGAGGAGGGGAGGTGTTTCCATGCCATTAAATATTGTATCGTTCCATGGTGTTTTCTGGAATCTAAGATTTCTTTCACTTCAAAATGTTGTTCTCCTTCCACCATGATGGGGGGTGGTGGTGGTGGGATTTTTGCTCGTAGTGGTGATTGTTGTTCTCTCTTTAATAGACTGCAGTGGAAGGTTGGGTGTATTCGTCTAAGATTTTTGGGTAGTTCTAATTCAACTGTTACTGGGTTTATGATTCTTTTAATTGGAAAGGGTCCAATATATTTTGGTCCTAGTTTTTTACAGGGTTGGAGTGATTTCAGGTATTTTGTGGATAAATATACCATCTCTCCTACCCTAAGTGGTGTGGGATCGGTTCTTCTTTTGTCTGCCTGTGTCTTGTATGCTTTTCTGGCATCTTCCAACGCTTTCCTAACGATTGGCCATGTATTTTGCAATTGAGCAATCCATTCCTTCAGATCAGGGATGACCGGTTCTTTTGGGGTTAGTTCTGGTATTGGGTTGAAACTCTGGCCTGAAGCTACTTGAAAAGGGGTGTAACCTGTGCTTGAGTGGACTGCATTATTATATGCTACTTCTGCGAAAGGCAGTAGGTCCGTCCAGTCAAACTGCTGAAAATTAATAAAGCATCTCAGATATTGTTCAAGTATATTATTAAGTCTTTCAGAAGCTCCGTCTGTCTGAGGATGGTCACTAGATGACAGTCCTTGGGTGGTTCCTAAGAGGGATAAAAATTCTTTCCAAAATGCCGATGTAAATTGCACCCCTCTGTCAGATATGATGCGTTGTGGTACCCCGTGCAATCTGTAAATATGCTGTACAAAAAGTTTTGCTAATGCTTTTGCGGTCGGGATTTTTTTGGCAAGGTATGAAATGTACTTGCTTAGAGAACAGATCTGTGACAGTCCAGACTACGGTGTTTCCATTACTTTCTGGCAGTTCTACGATAAAATCCATGGCTATTTCTTTCCATGGGGCTGAGGGGTTTGCCACCAGTTGTAACAGACCTGGCGGTTTCCCTTGCAGTCTTTTGGCCATCGCGCAAATTTGACAGCTACCCACATAGCTTTCTATGTCCTTTTTCATAGATGGCCACCAAAATTGCCTTTTAGTTAAGTGTAAGGTTCTTACAAAGCCAAAGTGTCCTGCTGATTTTGTATCATGGCACAGTTGCATGAAATTGATTCTCTGTGTGGCAGGTATATATAGCTTCTCCCCCACCCATGGCAGTCCATCTTTAATTGTGCACACATGTTTATTTTTCTGGAACCATTCATCACTTTCCAAAGATTTCCTGAATTCTATTCTACCTTCGGCTTCATTTTTTCTTGTGCCCTGGTGGTGACTGGTGCTGCCAGTTGTTGTTCCGGTACAAGTGGTTTAAAGTCAGTAACTCTTGTGCTGTTATATTGGGGCATGCGGGATAATGCATCTGCCAGGAAGTTCTTTCCCCCCGGTAAGCGTTTGAGAGTGAAATTGAATCGGTGAGCTTCCTGGGCGTTTTTAGTGCTTCCAAATTCTTGTGGTGTGTCCAGACCTGGAAAGGTATTTTATTTCCTTCTAAAAATTGGTGCCATGTTAGTAATGCCCACCTCAACGAGAATGCCTCTTTTTCCCATATTGGCCAGCATTGTTCTGTTTCTGTGAGTTTTCTGGATGTGTATGCGCATGGTTGCAACGTCCCCCCATCATTTTCTTGTAATAGTACGGCTCCTACCGCTACATCACTCGCATCTGCTTGTATTACAAAAGGTTTGTCGGGATCTGGGTGTTTTAGGACAGGTTCAGCAGAAAAAAGTCTCTTTAGCCTCTCAAATGCTGCTTGACATTCCATTGACCATTTTAGAGGCTGGCTGGGTTTCACGGGTGACCCCCCCCTTCATTTTCAACAAATTTGTGAGGGGCATGGCTATTTGGCCAAATGTGGGGATGAATTGGCGGTAGAAATTTGCAAACCCCAGGAAACTTTGCAATTGCTTCCGTGTGCGGGGGGGTGCCCACTCTAGTATTGCCCTGACCTTCTCAGGGTCCATTTCGATGCCCTCTGGAGATATGCGATATCCCAGGTAGTCAATTTTTTCCTGATGGAATTCACACTTCGATAATTTAGCATATAAATGGGCAGCTCGCAACTTCTTCAGGACTGCTCTGACTAGTTTGATATGTTCCTCTTTGGTTTCTGTGAAGATAAGGATGTCATCGAGGTAAACCAGGATCCCCTTATATAGGTGCTCTCTCAGCACGTCATTAATTAATTGCATAAAGACTGCGGGGGCCCCTTGCAGTCCGAATGGCAATACTTTGAATTGATAGCACCCCATTGGGCAGTTGAATGTAGTCTTCCATTCATCTCCTTCCTTAATCCTAATACGGTAGTATGCTTCCCTCAGGTCTAGTTTGGTAAAAATCTTTCCTTTCGATAGGTGGGATAGCATATCCTTCATTAAGGGAAGGGTGTACAGATTACATTCACTAATTGTATTTAGGTTCCGGTAATCCACGCACAAGTGGAAAGAACCATCCTTCTTCTCCCTGAACAGAACCGGGGCGGCCACTTTGGGTTTGGCAGGCTCAATAAATCCTCTTTCTAAGTTTTTCTTTATGAATCTTTCCATTTCTGCCATTTCCCTTGGGCTCATGGCATACATCCTGGGTTTTGGGAGTTTTGCCCCAGGTTTGAATTCTATGGTGCAGTCTGTGGGGCGGTGGGGGGGAAGCTCATCTGCTCTTTCCTCACTGAAAACCTCAGCCAGGTCCCTGTATTCCTCCGGTATCTCTGGTAACTTCTTCTCTCTCCCCCACTGCTGCTGCCTCCTCCCTCCGGTTTGGGGGGGGTGCTTTTGGAGTCTAAGTTCTTCTGCCCCCCCTTTGGGAAATTGAGTTCTGCTGTCCTTTAGTTTATCCCGGGGTTCCATTTCTTCAGCCATTCCAGTCCTAGAATCATTGGGCATTCCATGCCTGGGGCCACTATAAACGTTATGTCCTCCTCATGGGGCCCCAGTGATAGGTGGATTGGTAAAGTGGCTAGGGTGGCTGGTCCCCCCCCCCTGCTATAGTCCCATCTAATTGACTAAAAGAGATTGGTTGTTTTAGCCTCCTCACTGGGATGCTCAATCTCTCCATCAGCGTTGGGCTGATAAGGCAGCGGATGCACCCAGAGTCTATCAGAGCTTTTATTTTGGCTGCTTCAGGCATAGGGGAAGCTAATATAGTCACTGTCTTAAGTATGGGTGCAAGGGGTCCACTTACCAATGGTTCTCCCTCTGAGCTGTCTTCCGAGTTGTCCACCGTCCCTGCGATGCAGGCCGGAGTCCAATCCCAGTTCCTGGCAGGAATTGTGGACTCTACAGCCTCTGTCCCCTTCATGGAAGATTCTTTTGTGTTGCCTTGGGGCTTCCCCGGCTTCTTGGAGGATGATGCCTCTGGTTTTCAGGGGGGGGGCCTTTTGAACAACATTCTGCAGCATGGTGGCCCTCTCTCCCACAGTTGAAACAACCCATTGATTTTTTGGCTGTGGCTGGTGGTTTTTCCCCCTCGCGTGTTTGCTCGGGTGGCAGGCGGCCCCATGGTTTTCCTCTGCGGTGTCTCTTCAGTAGGTCTATTTCCACTTCCTCTGCCAGGATGTACCAGTCGTCGAGATGGGGTGGGTCTCCTCGAGGCAGGCAAGCGTCATACAGGTCGTAGTTTAGACCGTCTTTGAAGTGGCTAAGGAGTATGTCTTCTGGCCAGTTCAGCTTGCTGGCAATGGCTCGGAATTCTTGGGTATAATCAGCCACTGCTCGCCTGCCCTGCCTCACCGTCTTGATTCTCTCCCGGGCCTTACGGTCAGCCAAAGGATCCTCGAACCGCCGCCTCAAAGATGACATGAATCGGTTGAAGCCGTCGAGTTCTGGGGCGTTGGAGTCATGCAAGTTCACCACCCAGTCTGCAGCCAATCCGTCCAGGGCGGATTGCACAATTCGAATGCGTGTTTTGTCACTAGGGATATCCCGTCCGTGCTCTTCCATGTAGCTGAGGACTTGGGTTAGGAAGAATCCCAGTCGTGATGGCTCCCCCTTGAATTTGACTTCCAGGGGCGGGAGTCTTTGGCTGGAGCATTGTCTGCGCCGTGGCCAGTATCGCTCCTCATCCTGGTCCCCGTCTGTGGTTCTGGGGTGGGGTACTGCTGAGGCAGCAATTCCTGTTCCATTGGATGGCTTCGGGGTTTCAGGTGCTGGATCCCCTCCGTTACCTTTCCAGTTGCGTCCCCAGGCGCTGCCTCGGTTGCGATTTTCAGCTCTCTCCTCCCTTAGTGAGCTCAGGGTTGCTTTCATTGGATCAATGGCCTTTTCCAGGATCCGCTCCTCCTCACTGGCGTGCAGGGAACTCTCCATCTCTTGCCTCCATTCCGGTTGGTGGTTACTCCACCTCAGGGTCACTTCTCCCGAAGCATTTTCCCACTCACTTTTCCTTCCAACGCTCATTGACCACCGGGGTTTTCGGTCGTACTGCTCCACCGCTTCTTCCCCGGGGAAATATGCCACTTCAGCTTCCCATCGTCTCTGGGATTCCATTTGGGGGAAGACTCCCCCTCCATGGGGCTTCCCTCCTCTCTTGCTTTGTCGCCAGACATTGTATTTGTTGCAAACTCCCCCGGTAAGGTTTTCCCTTCCAGGTTAACTCTTAAAGCAGATTCCGTCTACTGTCAGGACCCACCTCAATCCACATCTTAGGAAATAAGAACTCTTGGATGCAAGTTTAGTCAAAAGGAAAATGTTTACTAGGATGGAATCGATTGTGGTAATACAAGACGGAATCTAACAAAGTTACATTTCAATCCTATATAAAGCATTCCCATTTCAGCCCCTCCCCTCATCCATTTGGTCAGGCTCTCATCATTTGCTTAGGTGTCAGGCCCTTCCATGGGAAAGGGAACTCTCCTTGGTTTTATGGTTATTGCTTTCCTTTTCAGTTGTAAATGAAGATGCAATCCAGATGTCTCTCCCCCTCCCTCCCCCAGTTCAAACGTTCCCTGTTGTTTGAAGATCGCCTTAAGTAACCATCCTCTCTCCCCCCCTCGGAGAGATGGCAGAATCCCCAGAATAAGCCCAATGTTCTACCTATACATTTATGAAATGTGATATAAATGGATTCTGACAGGGAATGCTTTCTTTGTATCAATCGGGAAAATGTCTTGAGTTGTCCCCAATGAACAGAATTTCCAATTACAGAGGAAATTTTAAATGTATTTATGTAAGTAATTGAACATATTTAGAATAACCATTCAAAAATTTCTATTCTTTATTTATTTATTTATTTATTTAGATTTATATACCGCCCCTCTCCAAGGACTCGGGGCGGTGTACAGGGCAATTAAAATGCTATAAACAACACACAATGTATAAAAATTAAAATAAGATTAAATCAAATAGCCCTAAACAATAAATACATTCTAAAATTTAAAATTTTTAAAAATTAAACTCTAAAATCCAATCCCTCAGTCCAGGCCGGCCTGTTCAAACAACCAAGTCTTCAGGTCGCGGCGAAACGAGCGAAGGTCGGGAGCCATCCGGAGCTCAACTGGAAGCTCATTCCAGAGGGCAGGCGCGCCCACAGAGAATGCTCTCCCCCTGGGAGCCGCTAGTCGACATTCCCTGACCGATGGCACCCTGAGGAGGCCCTCTCTGTGGGAGCACACAGGGCGATGGGAAGTTAACGCCAGCAAGAGGTGCTCCCGTAAATAACCCAGACACATGCCATTTAGGGCTTTATAGGTCATCACCAGCACCTTGAATCTCACTCGGAAGACAACTGGAAGCCAATGCAGCTCGTGGAGCAGAGGTGTTACATGGGAGTATCGGGAGACCCCCATCACAACTCGTGTGGCTGCATTCTGCACCAGCTGGAGCCTCCGAGTGGTATTCAAGGGCAGCCCCATGTAGAGAGCGTTGCAGTAGTCTATCCGAGAGGTCACGAGCGCATGAGTGACTGTGCGTAGCATGATTAAGTATGGAATCTGCAATTTGGTAGCTCAATGCTTGAAAATAAATGTCCAAGAAGGATTTTTAAGAGTGATACAAGAAAGTAATGTGGTGAAGATATGATGTCCTTCTGTGAATTTCATGATTGTATTGTAAGGAGATTCCACATCCAGTTTATGATAGAATGCACTGAGTTAAGCCTTAGTTTTGCACAAAAAAGTCTCACTTTAAAAATTGGAAGACTGCATATAAGCATGCTACCTATCCAAGTTGGATAAATATCCAATCCCCCAAAATACAAAAGGGAAAACAAAATGCTGCCATTTTAATGGTCTACAAGAAAGCTTAAGGGATGAGGTTGAAGGTTGGCTTATAAGGGCTTCAGGTGCAGGTGTGTCGAGTGAGGGTGTTGTGATGGAGAGGTTACATTAGATCAGGTCATTGGGAGATGAACTGCTGGGGGTGCTTTCATGGGTTAGTTGAGGGTCGGTGCTGTCTCTGTTTGGCTGTGCAGTTGATTTGGATTCTTAGGGGTTTGTAGGCTGGTTGTAGGTCAATGTGTCTGTTGATGCAATTTCTTGTTGAGTGCCAGGCTTCAAAGAACTCATGAGTATGGCAGGTAGTAGTGTGGCCAATGATTTTTGTGTTGCTCCAATTCAGACACGTCAAACACAAGGCCCGCAGGCTGGATGCAGCCCGATATGTGGTTCCATCCGACCCAGGAACTGCTCTGGAAAGAGCAAAGGACTGGCACACTGCACCTCGGACTGGCCCAGGCTGACCAGGCGCTGATCTACAACCTAGTCCATCAAAGCCAGAACATGCTCAGCCCTGCCCCCTGGGTACGTGTGAAAGCAGAGTCTGGCGTCCCTGCTGTCTGTCTTGCCTTGCAGACTGACTTCACCAGGATGCCAGCACTGGCTGTCTCCTGAGTGCACAAGCCAAAAGGAGGGAGAGAGAGGTAGGAAGTTGGCGAAAAGGCTTTTTATTCTCTCTCCAGAGAATAAACTTTCTACCTCGCTCTTCATCCTTTTGGCTTGTCTCTTCGGAAAAGAGAAAATAAAATGTTCTTCCCCCAGTCAATCTCCTCTTCTTTAAAAATCCCTCCCCAAGAGCCCTGCCCCACTACCAGAGCTCCCAATCTCTCTGCCGAATCCACAGAGCTCTGGCAAAGCCTCCCAGCCAGCGCTGATCCCAGCCAGCACTGATCCCTCCTCAACTCCCCTCTCCACTACACTTTCTTCCTTCCTTCTATCCTTCTCATCTCTTTCCTTCCTCCATGCTCAGGAAGGGGTGATGGGAGGGGGAGAGATTGCCAGCGCTGCCATGTTGCCACCGGTCTTGCTATCTTGCATGGGGAGGGTCTGTCCCAGTGAAAGGAAAGCCTCATGGCTGTGAGGCTGAGGTGCTGGTGTGTGTGTGTGGGGGGGTTGGCGCTGATCTACAACCTGGTTGCGTCCATCAAAGCCAAAATGCACTCAGCCTTAAATCCACAGGGCAGCCCCACCCCATCCCCTGGGTGCACACACAAGTAGAGTCGAGCATCCTTGTGGCTGTCTTGCCCTGTAAGCTGACTTCAGCCAGGATGCCGGCACTGGCCGTCTCCTGTACACACACCCAGGGGGCAGGACAGAGGCGGCTGGGCAGCTTCTTGCTGGTTCCAGTGGATCTTAGGCTGAGTGTGTTCTGGCTTTGATGGACACAACTAGGTTGTAGATCAGCACCCCCCCACCAGCACCTCCAGCCTCACAGCCAAGAGGCATCCCTTTCAATGGGACTGCCCACATGGTATAGGAATGGCCGGCAGCAGCATATTAATGCTGGAAATCTCTCCCCCTCCCAACACCCCTTCCTGAGTGTGGGGGAAGGAAAGAGATGAGAAGGCAAAGGAAGGAACTGAGGGGGAAAGGAAGGGAGGGTGTGTTATGTATGCAGGCACCTGCATAGCAACAGCCACCACGGGGCGTTGGCCTGAATGGTTTTGGCGGGAAACCCAGTTTGCAGCAGGAAACCTAGGGCCAACCCCATTGGCTGTCCACTTACCTGGCTAGGTATTTAAGGAGGCCAGGTAACCCTCATTCCTCAGTACGCTACCCCCTCCAATAAAGAGCTGAACACGTACTCTGGCTGGCGTCTCTTCCTTGCATCGGACCCACTACACAATAGTGGCGACGAAGGTGGGATTGCTGCCGACAAGGAGCTGAAGTCACTTGGGGAGTGCACCGCACGCTGAAGGAAGGAGGAATCTTCCCTTCCTCCCAACGTGACCACCAGCCAACCAGACCATGCCGGTCACCGCATCCGCGACTCAAGACCCGAAACCAACGCAGCGATGGCAAGGGCCGGACAACCCCACGAATTTGACACCCGCCACCCCGAGACATGGGCCCGGTACCTGGCTCACGCCGAACTGTACATGCGCTTCAACCAGATCTCAAAGAATGGCGTGAAGGCGGCAGCCCTGCTCTGCATCGGGGGGCCTGCACTCCTAGAGATCGCCGCGAACCTGTTCGCCCCAGAAGCAATCAATACCATCGCGTACCGGGACCTCTTGGCCAAGCTCAACACCAACTTCCGGCCCTGGCGCTCCAAAGTGGCTGCGAGGTCACAGTTCGAAAAAAGGGACCAGCGCCCCAACGAGTCCAGTGCCGAATTCCTCGCCGCCCTACGAGAAGCCGCTGTCACCTGCAGGTTTTTGAACTTGGAGGAGCGGCTACGGGACCGGCTGATCTGTGGCCTACGAGACAGGCGGCTGCAAGAGCGCCTGTTCAAAAGAGAGGAGGTTTCGCTCCAGGAAGCCGAAGACGCCATCCTGGCCCACGAAGCGGCCTGCGGGGCCGTACAAGCAGTCCAGGAGACCCAGACCGGCAGCCAGGCGGCCAGCATCCACCGGCAGGTCACCACAGCCGAGGACAAGCAGAGCATCCACCTCCTCCAGCGAAAGTTGACCCCCGACCAGCGAGTCAGACGCCCAGACAAGCCCAGGCCTCCTAGCAACGCCGCCAACCCTCAGAAGTGCGCAGGGTGTGGTGGGAACCACGTGCGCAGCCTCTGTAAGTTCCGGTCGGCCAAGTGTCGAGCCTGGAAGAAAACAGGCCACATAGCCGTGGTCTGTCATAGCTGCCGCCCCCGAGAGGAGATCCATGAGCTGCAACCGGAGGAATCGCCGTTCGAAGGTACTGGGGCCCTGACCAAAATGCGAATTGGCTATGTTGAGAGCCGGCTGGCCATTAACCACATGGGTAGCCGCCGGCTGGTCAAACCCAAAATTAGATTAACAATCCGCTTGCAAGGCGTTCCTTGCAGCATGGAGCTTGACTCCGGATCAGTGGTCTCAATCATTTCGGACGAGACCCTTAACTATATTCATAGCCGGAGCAAGCAGCGGATTAAATTATGGCCTACAAATTTAACCCTGACAGATTTTCAGAATTCGCTGGTCAAGGTAAAGGGGGAGGCTACCGTCTCGGTGGGGATTAAGGGTCGCGAAGAGCACCTGGAGGTTGTAGTGGTAGAGGGCCGGAGAGCCAGCCTGGTCGGTCTAGACCAGTTTGAGGCCCTGGGAATCACAGTCTCCGGGATCCACCAGATCCAGGGAGACTCCGTCGAGGCCATCTGCAAGGAGTTCGCAGACGTCTTCGACGGAACGCTGGGCAGGTACACAGGGCCCCCCATCTCGTTCAAGCTTAACTCGAACTCGTCAGGGTCCGGCCGTGGCGAGTCCCCTTTGCGCTCAAACACAAAATCGAGTGCGAACTGGATAAGCTGGTGGCCCGGGGAATCTTAGAGCCTGTAGATGGGGGGGAGTGGGAAACCCCAATCGTCACCCCCCTCAAATCCAATGGGGAAATAAGGATCTGTGCCGACTACAAGTGCTCGGTGAACCGCACCCTAAACCTGCACGCTTACCCGGTCCCCATGGTCAGCCACATTCTCGCTTCCCTCCAAGGCGGCGCCATCTTTGCAAGGCTCAATCTTGCGCAGGCGCACCAGCAACTCACAGTTACTAGGGCAACAGCTGACATTCAGACTATAGTAACACACAGGGGAGCGTTCCGGGTGAACAGGCTGCAGTTTGGGGTCAGCGTTTCTCCTGGCATCTTCCAGGAAGTTATGGAGAAGACACTCAGGGGCATCCCAGGGGTCTGCCCCTATTTTGATGACATCCTAATTGCAGGAGCATCAGCAGAAGAGCTGGCAGGTAGGCTTAGGGAGGTGCTGTCCAGGCTGCGCACAGCTGGCCTCAAACTTAAGAGGGAGAAATGCAGCATAGGTGTTTCCTCCACAGAATTCTTGGGATTCAGGGTAGATGCCAGGGGAATCCACCCCATAGAGTCCAAGGTGAGGGCCATCAAACTAGCACCCACACCCAAGAACAAGGCAGAGCTACAGGCATTCCTGGGTCTGCTAAACTTCTATCATACATTCCTCCCGCACAAGGCAGCCATTGCAGAGCCACTTCACAGGTTACTGGATAAAAAGGCAGCATGGGCCTGGACTTCCGTCCATGAGCAAAGCTTTAGAGCATTGAAGGCACTACTGTCTGACAAGTCCACAGTAACACACTTCATAGAAACAAAGCCCATATGCATTGCGTGTGATGCATCCCCTTATGGCGTGGGCACTGTCCTCAGTCACCTAGAGCCTAATGGGGCTCAAATCCCCATTGCCTACTATTCAAGGACGCTGTCTGGAGCAGAAAGGAACTACGCCCAAATTGACAGGGAAGCCCTGGCAATCGTGGCAGGAATTAAAAAGTTCCACGATTATCTGTATGGCAGGGAGTTCACTGTTTTCACAGACCACAAACCACTCCTGGGCCTGTTCACAACTGACAGGCAGACACCCCAAATTCTGTCCCTCAGAATGCTCCGGTGGTCCATCTTCCTTGCAGCTTACAATTGCAAGCTGGTGCACAAGCCAGTGAAGGAGATGGGCCACGCAGATGGTTTAAGTAGGCTTTCCCTCGATACAACTGAACCAGACCCGGCACCAGCAACACAGATCCTAGCCTTGTAGGAATTGCCAGAATGCCCAGTTCATGCCAAGGACATTGCCAGCAACACAGCCACAGACAACATCTTGAGCAGCGTACATGCATGGGTTTGCACAGGGTGGCAGGACAAGTCCCCGGGGCCTGAGTTCCAGGCCTATTTCACCAGGCGTCACGAGCTCTCCACGCACAGGGGTTGCCTCCTCTGGGGAAGCAGGGTCATTATCCCCACCGCAGTCCGGGGGAGGGTATTGGAATCCTTACATGAGGGACACCCGGGGGTGGTTAGGATGAAGGCACTGGCCAGAAGCTACCTTTGGTGGCCAGGGCTGGACAGGGACATTGAGGAACGGGTCAAGGCCTGTTAAATGTGCCAGAGATCCAGGCCAGAAATGCCCCACGCACCAGTACACAGGTGGGAGGCCACACACACACCCTGGTCCCGCATCCACATTGACTATGCAGGGTCATTTCAGGGCCAACTGTTCTTAGTGGTAGTGGACAGCCACTCTAAGTGGCTGGAGGTAGCCCCTGTTCCCAACATGACCTTGGCTAGGACAATCCAGGTGCTCAGAGCTCTCTTTGCCACACACGGCCTCCCCGACGTCCTTGTATCAGATAACGGTCTTCAGTTTACCGCTACTGATTTCCAGGCGTTCTTGAAGGCGAATTGGATTAGACACGCCACCTCCGCGCCCTTTCATCCATTGACTAACGGGCAAGCTGAACGAATGGTAAGGACCAGTGCTTTTTTTGTAAAAGAAAAAGGTGCCGGAACTCACACATGTCATACAACCCACCTTGCCTACCTACAAGGGTCCATCCAAAAAAGGTGCCGGAACTCCGTTCTGAGCGTTCTATGAGAAAAAAAGCCCTGGTAAGGATGACCAAGGACGCACTCCGGCGCGTCATCAGCGGGGACTGGCATCACAGACTGGCAAAATTTCTACTTACCCAACACACTACTCCGTGTGTTGCTACCGGGAAGAGCCCAGCAGAACTGCGATGGGGACGGCGTCTCATCACCAAGCTGGACCGTTTACACCCAGACCGAGTAGCAGCTGAGACGGATAGGCCACCATCACCATCATCATCATCAGCTGCAGTCCCACACAGAGTTCTTAATGTGGGGGACCTGGTCTGGGCGAGGAACTATGGGGCAGGACATCCATGGATTCTGGGGACAGTGGTTGAGAAAACTGGGCCCCTCTCATACATCGTGGGGGTGGAGGGGGACAGACACATAAGGCGACACATCGACCATCTCAGAGGAAGGGTCCCTGAGTGCACCACACACGCCCAACAGGAGAGCCACACCCCAGGAGAGGTCAGCCCAGCTGGAAACAACACAGAACAGGAACCAGAGGAGGAGGGCCTCCTGAACCCAGCTCTGCTCAACCCAGAACAGAGGCCTCACGAACCAGCTGTCCAAGCCCACGGCCAAGCCACGCCCAGATGGTCCACCCAGCCCCACAGGACACCTGCCTACCTGGCAGACTATGTGTGCAAGTGATCACCCCACAGTTGCCGTGCATTGACACACAGTGTATATAGTTATGTAGCTAGTTGCAAAATTGTTCTATAGCTGTTATGTGGTTCTTCTCTAAGGGGGGAGGGGTGTTATGTATGCAAGCACCTGCATAGCAACAGCCACCAGGGGGTGTTGGCCTGAACGGTTTTGGCGGGAAACCCAGTTTTCGGCGGGAAACCTAGGGCCAACCCCATTGGCTGTCCGCTTACCTGGCTAGGTATTTAAGGAGGCCAGGTAACCCTCATTCCTCAGTACGCTACCCCCTCCAATAAAGAGCTGTACATGTACTCCAGCTGGGGTGGGAAGGAGGGAGGGGAAAAGGGAGGGAGGGAGGAACAGGGAAAAAGGAATGGAGGGTGAGAGGAAGGAAGGGAGGGAGGGAGGAAGGAAGGTGGGAAAAGGGAGGGAGGAAGGAAGGAACAGGGAGGAAGGAATGGAGGGTGGGAGTGAAGAAGGAAGGAACAGAGGAAGGGAGAAAGGAAGGAAGGGAGGGAGGGAGGAAGAAATGGAGGGTGGGAGGGAGGAAGGAAGGAACAGAGGGAGAAAGGGAGGGAGCGTGGGAGGGATCATGTCCTGGCACTCACCCCAGTCCCATCCTCCTCTGCTGGAAACCCTCAGATCTGCCCCAGTCCTGCCCAGGCACCCCTGAAGTGAGTGATGTCAAGCTGGCCATGCCCACCCAGTAGGCCACACCCACCCCAGCCACACACATCCCAGCCACACACACACACCCCGAGGGCAACCACAATGCTGATGTGGCCCTCAATGAAATTGAGTTTGACACCCGGGCTCCAATTGAACTGGTGCTGTTTGCTTCAGTGTGGGTAGAGACTAAGGATTTGTGATTGTGGCATTTACTGTTAGCCCGTGTTCGTGAATCTTCTTTTTTAACAGATGTGATGTTTCTCCCACATAGAATTGGTTGCAATGGTTACTGTTGATTTTGTAGATTACATTGTTTCTTTCATCCTTCTGTATCTTGTCTTTGGTTCTGGATAATTCCTAGTGGAGTATGGCTGTGGGTTTGTGGGCTATTGCTATTCCTAGGGATTGGAGAATTCTGGCAGTTTGGGGTTGTAAAAAATAAACTTATTAACAACATGTCAAAAATTTTGAACAAAATTAAAAACCATTGTAAGCACAATCTTACATAGAAATAAAGATGGATAGAAACATGAGTCCAGTAGGTTGGTCAGGGTCTTAATTTTTCTTGGGGATTGCATAGATTCACAATGCTGCACCAATTATGAACAGTCCACATGTACATACATGACCCAACCAGGAGCAGATAGATACATTACAAAAGTAAGAGATTATTGGGGGTCTAAAAAAAGAATAGAATGAAGATTAGATTTAAGCAATCAAAATAGAAGGAAAGTCCTCTAATCTAATCTAATCTAATCTCATAAATCGCATCTCAGCCCAGGTGGTGAGAAGCATTTCAAATAATTCAAAGAGATTTCATCATAGTAAACTCAATAAATTGAGGACTTCCGGGTGGCAAGGCGTTGCTTGAGACAGCCATTTCCAGGCTGTCAGCCCCGCGGCTTCGTAGAATCGCCGAAAACAGCACCGATCAGCTGTTTCGGCGGTTCGGAAGCCCCCTCCTTGGGAGAAGAGGAGGGGGCGAGTACCCAGGTAGGGGTAGAGCTCTCCGGGGCTGCCAGAACTTAAAGTTTTGGCGGCTGAAGGATTGAGCCCCCACGAAGCCTGGGTTTGCTCCGGGCTGCGCGGCGTTTCTGCTCCGGGCTTTTAGGTTTAGGTTCGCAACCATCCCTGCCAGCAGGAAAGAACTTGGGAGAACGAGGATGCAGGCAGAGCGATACAGGAGATTCAGGTGAAAGTGGACTTTTGATCTTTAGCTCAATGGACTTTGCAGACTTTGAAAGTGAAAGTGCGTAGCAGGCAATAGTGGGTGAAAATGGCGGCTAAATCTTCTAAAGTTCTTAGAAGCACGGGGGCTTCCCCGGTGCAGCAGTCTTCGTTGCAAGCTTTATTGTCCCCTGCACCTGCACCTACGCCAGCCCTGACAGTTAAAGATTTGCAGAATGTGATGCAAGAAGCTTTGGAAAAGCAATCGCAGCAATTAGCTGAGATTATAGATGAAAAGCTGGATGAGAAGTTAACAGAAAAACTAGCTGAGGTTATGGATGAAAAGCTGGATGAGAAGTTAACAGAAATAAGGGCGGACATTTTGCTTGCATTTCAAGGCATGGCTATATGTATTGAGCGTTTGGATGAAAGAGTGGAAGATCTCAGCCAAAATAATATCAGATTAGATGCAAAAATGTCAGAGACTGAAAATGTGGTGGATAAAATTGACAGTGACTTGATCTTGGTACAGTATCACGAGATGGAGTTTGCTGTGAGGATCAGAGGCTTAAAAGAGAATCCTAAAGAAAATTTGAAGGAAATAGTCTCTGAGGCTCTGGAAGGGGTGCTGGGGCGGCCAGCAGATGGAATTGTGGAAGACATAGATAAAATTTTCCATGTCAATTCGTGGATTGCAAGACAAACTACCCAGAGATGTGGTGGTTTATTTTACAAAGAGAGCAATTAGAAATGAGATCATTTAAGCCTCTTACAACACTAAATTTGTAATTGCTGAGCAAGAAGTCCTGGTTTTAAAAGAGATCCCTCCAAGAATTTTAAGGAGAAGAAAGGAGTTTGCTTTTTTAGCACAAGAGCTCAGGCGACGTGATATTAAGTTCAGATGGGAGATACCAGTGGGTATGGTGGTGACGCATGAAGGCACAAGACATCGTCTTACTACAGTGATGCAGGCACGTGATTTTTATAGTAATGTTTTAAAAGCAACCCCCATACCACTTTTGGAATCTACAAAGAAGAATGGTGAGGGAGAGCCTCAAGGTGCTGAAGGAACAACGCAGACAGATGAGAAAGCTACAGGAGTGGGTCAAATTTCAGTATCATCAGAAGAAGCTAGAGACCAGAGGATGACGCGTGCTGCTTTGAGACGAATGAGACGAGAGCAAGAACAAGACCAGCAGAAAGTCATGGAACCTCCAAAGCGTACCTATAGCGAAGCTGTGGGAGGGGCGCGACCTAAGAATGTCAAGGGGATTCTGGAAGAAGCGCTCCAAAAGCTTCGGGTCGCTAAGGATGGCGACTAAGCTTCTAACTTGGAATGTTAATGGCTTAAATTCACCACAGAAGAGAAAGAAAATCTTTCAATATTTAAAACAATTTAAGATTGATGTTATTTGCTTACAAGAAACACATATTAGAGTCACGGACCAAAACTACTTATTAAATTCAAGACTGGGTACACAATTTATTGCCTCTGCAATGAATAAGAAGAATGGAGTGGTTGTTTATATTAAGAATACTTTGACAGCGGAGTTAATTGAAGCAGATAAACAAGGAAGATACGTTATAATAGATTTGTTAATAGAAGGCAAAAAAACGCTTCTGGTTGGATTATATGCTCCTAATCAACAACAAGCAGACTTTTATAGTTTACTACACAGCAAGATTACTCAGTTGGATTATAAATCTTTTATTTTTATGGGAGACTGGAATGGTGTCTTGGATGTACAAATGGACAAGAGTGGTTCTTTTAGAAGTACTCCAAGTCATGCTAAATTGCCTAAATCCTTTTTTGAGATGAAGGATGATTTGGAACTGCGAGATATTTGGAGAGAAAGGAATTTGCAAGAAAAGGATTATACTTTTTTTTCTGATAGACATCAATCTTTTTCTAGGATTGACTTTATATTAATTACCAATGATTTTTTTTCTAGGATTAAGAAGATAAAGATCTGTCCAAGAACTATGTCTGACCATAGTCCAGTCTGGCTAGAGATTGATAAGGATAATAGAGATAGGCGCTCCTGGCGTCTAAATAAGAACCTGTTTAGAAATCAGGAAAATGTGGAAGAATGTAAAAAACAGATGAAGGTTTTTTTTGAAACCAATATGAATAAGGGTACTTCTATGGAAATGGTTTGGGACGCTAGTAAAGCTTACATGAGAGGTGTGTTAATATATTTGAATAACAAATATAGACGTAATCTGGAATTTAGGAGGAAAGAATTAGAGAATGAAATTAAGGAAAAAGAAAAGGCCTTAATTTTGAATCCATCGGATGTGAAAATTAGAGGTTATTAATTTATTAAGGGGACAGTTTGATAAGTTGATGGCTGATCAGGTGGCAACTAATCTACGGTTTGCTAGACATAATACTTTTTGTAATGCCAATAAACCAGGTAGATGGTTAGCTTATTTGTTAAGGAAGAAGCAACGGGCTTCTAATATAGATAAAATAGAACACAAGGGTAAGGTAGTGTATCAACAGAACCTTATTAAGGAAACTTTTGTTGATTTTTATTCTAAATTATATGCTACAGATAAGATTAATGAAGCAGATATTGATGTATATCTGAGGAATGCTAGTATTCCGGTTCTTACACAAGAACAAAAGGAAGAGATGAATCAATTGATAACTGAGGAAGAAATTCTTTTAGCAATTAAACAATTGAAAGTGGGCAAAGCGCCAGGGATGGATGGGTTGACTGCTGTGTATTATAAAAATTTACAGTTTGAGATGATAAAGCCATTAAGGGAATTGTTTCAGACAATTCAAATGGGAGGTGGGGTGCCTCCGTCTTGGAAAACTGCTTTTATTTCTTTGATTCTGAAGGAAGATCAGGATGTCACTCAAGCAAGAAATTATAGACCAATATCACTTTTGAATACGGACTACAAGATATTTGCTAAGGTTTTAGCTAACAGATTAATGAGGGTACTGCAACAGGTAATTCATGGTGACCAAACTGGGTTTATAAGTGGTAGACAAATGAAAAATAATGTGAGGCATATAGTTAATTTGTTGGAATTTCTGGAAAGAAACAACCAGATCCCTGCAGCACTGATTTTTTTGGATGCTGAAAAAGCCTTTGATCAATTGGATTGGCAATTCTTGATGAAAGTATTAGATAAAATGAATTTTGGGGATAAATTTCTACAACCAATTAGGGCATTATATCAAAAGCAAACAGCCCGTATAATAGTAAATAACAGTCTGACCGAAGTATGTAATATTGAAAAGGGCACAAGGCAGGGGTGTCCGTTATCACCTCTATTATTTGTTTTAACATTGGAGATATTATTGATTAAAATACGGGATTCGGAAAAAATTAAGGGAATTCAAATAAGAGATCAGGATTATAGATTGAGGGCGTTTGCAGACGATCTGGTTGTTACGGTGACCCAGCCAGAAAATTCTGTTGTAGAATTGATGGAGATAATAATGTGCTCTGTTGCGAGTTTGGAAAAAGTATAGACACAAGTTAAATTATAAGATACCTCTATGGGCAATACCGAAACACGCAATAGAAAATATAAATGTTGGGTTTAAACATGATGTGACCACATATAAGGAAATTTTAAGTTTGGAAAGGAATGTATGGCATTTGAAGCCGTATAATCTCTTACGAGGAGAAAAGATTGTTCAAACCTGGTTTCAGTATGGGCAACTACAGGCCAGGTGGAAAGAAGATCAGAAAATTGGTTTCTCAATGACTGATGAAAATTTGGTAAAGCAAATTAGAAATCAGGGTCAAGCACATATCAAACGGATATATCTTGCACTGATAGAAATTGATTCAGAGACAGAACTTGTTAAAGATTGTATGATAAAGTGGGCTCAGAATTTTCAAGAAGTTATTACAATGGATACTTGGGAAAAGATTTGGGTGAGAAATGTAAAATTTACGCAAGCTCAAAATTTAAGAGAGAATTTTTATAAAATGTTTTATAGATGGCATTTAGATCCCAAAAAATTAGCAAGTATGTATCCGAGTTACCAACCTAAATGTTGGAGGTGTGGTGGTGAAGATGCAACGTATTTTCATATATGGTGGACCTGTAAAAAGGTTAAAGCTTTTTGGATCAAAATTTGGTGGAATATGCAGAAGATATTTAAGAGAAGGATAAAGTTTTGTCCGCAATTGTTTTTACTGGGTATTATTACTGACACTACTGTTGTGGACACTAAGTTGATGTTGAATTTAATTACGGCAGCAAGACTTTTAGTAGGGCAATATTGGAAGAAGGAAGAACTGCCGACTATAGAAGAATGGACTCTAAAAGTTTCTAACCTGGCGGAAATGGCAAAGATCTCAGCGTATTTGAAAGACCATTCGCAACAGAGATATATTGTGGAGTGGAAAAAATGGATTGATTATATCCACAATAAATATGGGACTAAAAAGTTTCATTTAGCATTTGAATAAGTATTGATGTGATATTTATATTGCTTGTAGTCATTTTATAAGAGTTAAAGTGCGATAGACTTAATAACTTATTGTCGTTAGCATATGTTAGATTATGATTGTTTTTACTTTTATACCTTGTATTTAGCTCTGGGAAGTCGGGGAGGGGGGAAGGGGAGGGAGGGAGGGTTGGGGTGGGTTGGGAAGGGGTGGGTGGGTTGGGAGGGGTTTTGTTTTGTTAAAGATAAAATGTACTGAAAAACTTTTCAATAAAAAAAATTGGAATAAATTCTTCTTGCACTTTCCAAGATTCTATAAATGGCCCCAGATTTTCATTAAATATACTTTACTGATATCACTCCTTGAAACTTTTTATTTCCTACCAAAGGGGTACATGGTTTCATGTTTTGGATGTAGACCATAGCTATCAACTCATAAGTACAAGTTGCTATTTATGACTTAAGATGCCAATATCTCTTGATTCCCAATTGTGTCATGATTTCTTATATCACCTAAAGACAATCCCCACTCAATTATACAAAATCAACATATTTAGCCAAGCACCAGTCTTATGGAAAAGGCTACAGCAATGTGACAAATGATGGATATTCATATCTATTTTGTGCATATGCAGGAACAAAGACATTTCAACACCATCTATCAGACTGTATAACATAAATGGTTCTTCACAGATTTTGTAATCCTTCCAGAACAGACAGATTGCTTAATATGGTCTAGTAATTTTACTGGGACTTCACTGAGAATCCCTAGAATATAAAACACAAATATTGTCTTCACGAACGATAGTATTTTAGAATATGAACAAAAGAAGTCTAATCCAATGTGCAGAGCAATGATTTTAGAACAATTTTTCTATGTTAACAAAATATCTCTTTCGTCTTCTGCTACAGTTTTACTTTTGTATCAGTTCTATAGCTCAGGGCTTTTCAACCTTTACACCCATTGTACCACTTTTAGGATATGGCAACATTCGAGTACCACCAGTCGCCTAGCAAGGTGTCAAACGCTTGATGACAAAAAAAGAAAAAAAGTGATAAAGTGCAGGTAGTCCTCGACTTAAAACAGTTTGCTTACTGACTGTTCGAAGTTACAATGGCACTGAAAAAAGTGCCCCCCAAGCCACAGCCGAGGAAGACACCTGCCTGCCCACCCGGCGGCGCTCTTCCTCCTGTCCGAGGTTTTCATTGTTGTGAGCATTTCAGTTGAGGATTGGCAGCAGGGGTGGGGTGGGGGTGTTTTGGTTTTTATTCCCCCCGTCTGCTGGGTGGTTACAGCAGGTTTTGGTCACTTCACATGATCCTGGGACACTGGGACCGTCATATATATGAATCAGTTGCCAAGCATCTGAATGTAAATCACAAGACCCTGGAGATGCTGCAACATTCCAGCTGATCGGCACTTCTGGGCTCAGCAGAAGCACCAGGATCAGCGCCGAGCTCCAGCTGGAGCCTGGCGCTGATACTGGCACTTCCACTGAGCTCTGACAGCCCCGAAGAAGCACCAATCAGCTGGAAAGCGGCACTAATCCTGGCGCTTCCGCTGAGCCCTGACAGCCCTGCAGCTCCAGCCATCTCTCGCTCAGGTTTGTGTGGTGCTGCCACTGGTTCAGCTGATTCCCCTCCCCTGCTACCACTTTTCTAGGATGGTCATGTACCACCTGCCAGGTGCCAATGTACCACAGGTGGTACCCATACCACTGGTTGAAAAGCCCTGCTGTAGCTCACTATTTATCTGCTGAATTATTTGTGAACTGACAGTGTCAGTTCCACTATTCGTACTCTGGTGTCTTGCCATTGTGCTTAGGGGGAGGTGTATGGCGTGTTTGGGGTGGGTTTGTTTTGTTTCTGCTCTTCACTTGGGAAGTAGGGAGGGGGACTGTCTTCGGAGACAGGACGGACTCCTTTTTGAGTGTGAGCTGTTATCTGCCTAGTACCTCAGTATTCTCAAAACATCTTCTTGGCATCAGATTGGTGGCCAGTGGATTGGTCAGGGGGCTGGTATTGGGAAACTGAAAGAATTGCTTTATGCTTTGCACAGGATCTTCAGATTCCACCTGACTTTACTCCATCCGGTTTCTTTCAGTAAAAGTTCTTTTGATTCAACTCAATGCATTCAAGTGTCTTACTTTCCTGAGGGGGGCCAACTGGGGCAGGTTTAATTATGCTAGCAAAGAAATGAAAGAATGAATTCTGCTTATAGTTTGTAATGGAGCACAATTTTTTGCACTCTTTTCTAAAATATACATAACAATAGAAAAAAAATGTGGAGTCCTTGGTGCTCTTGGAGCTTGATTGCAGACATTTCATTACCTGAAAAGGTGACATAATCAGTGCTATTGAATGTGAGATTTGTTCCCTTTTTAGTGAAGATTTGCCTACAGTAGATTTCTCCCATTTATCTGCTTAATGAAGCATTTGATGCCCACAATTATAATATTATTGTATACTTATAGTATACTATACTATACTATACTATACTATACTATACTATACTATACTATACTATACTATACTATACTATACTATACTATACTATACTATACTATACTATACTATAATATAATATAATATAATATAATATAATATAATATAATATAATATAATATAATATAATATAATATAATATAATATAATATAATATAATATAATATAATATAATATACTGTATATTATAGTAACTATAAGGATTAAGTAATATCACCATTGCTAATGAGTATGAGGTTTGCTCCCTATTTATATACAGTAGTTTTCCCTGCCAGTTTTGGTGGGGGTGTGGTTCCTTGATTAGGGTGTTGTTTTATGCTTGATTGTCTGGTGTTAATCCCTGCATATCTGGGTGGCATAGAAAGATAATCTATATATCAACTCTGTAGAGTGTATCTGAAAGTGAGAAGAAATATATTTTAAATATGAATGTTAGAAGGTCAAAGGTTTTCTTTTCTTTTCTTTTCTTTTTTTTGGCAGGACTGGGAATTTCCACATTTTATGGGTGATGTTGATGTGAATCTTCCAGGCTTGCCTGCTGCACATTTTCAGTTCAGACTACCTTACTTTAAAACTATTTTAAAGGAGGAGTATCACATACATATAACAGGTATGTTACATTCTTTGAACATCTTATTCAAAACAGAATTGGAGGATTCCAAAGTGCTACATTTATCTTTGATTTCCATAATCAGGAAAGAAAATAAAAATATTTTTTTTGGGAAGAACATAACATCAGTATATACTGAAATGTTTTAGATTAAAATCCTCTCATAAGTTTGATTTCTTAAAAGAGCAATGAGATTTTCAGGAAAAAGAGATGCTTCATTCATGTGATTATTCACCTTAAATTTGAAATGGTACAGTCCAACGACAATTGACCTATAGTACAATTTGCCCTTGTATCAAAGTTCTTTCAGAAGATCTAACCAATATGAATCATAGGTTATATCCTTGCAAATTAATTTAGTTTCCATATAATTTGAGTTCTCATTTCCTCCTAATTCTCCATTTGCCATGGTCTCAGAAAGTTTGGCTGCAATGCTTCACCATTCTTTAACTGAAAAAAGCATGGAAGAGCAGATGATTTCCAGAAGAATGAAAAATAAACTTTCCTCTTAACCATGAGACTAAATGTTAAGAGAAATCTGAATTTCCATTAGGTTTGAATATGCATTAAAAATACATTTTATGATACAGAATTGTACAAATGCAATTAATGTGCTTGTTTTTGCTAGTAAATGGCATTCATGAGGAAACCTAACCTTGGGACTATCAATATCAAATAGAGAAGGGGATTTATGTTCCTAAGTGTATTAATGACAGCTTTCTTTAAGAGGAGATTTTTGTCTAGAATTTGACAAGTCTAGATCCATTATAGAAAAGAATAGGAAAAATGAATGGAAATCCTTCCATTTCAGGTTTATAATTTATTACTCATTAAAAGATTTCTTCTAACTGACTGATACAACTGCATTGCTTTTGGTTTAGTAAATTAAAAGTGAATACTGTGATCTGAAAACATTGAGTAGAAAGGGCTATGTTGTTAGATTAACAAAAGCAATTAAAATTATTAGAAATCATAAAGCATAGGAAAACTGAACTCTGGTTGCCTTTTGGATGGAAAATGTCAAAATGATAAACTGAACAATTTTGAAAAAATCTCCATTGAAAGCAAAATAAAGCTTAGAATATATATATTTAAAACTATTTATAAAATGGAAAGAGATTATATATCCAACAGCCTTCAACTTGGCAGATATGAGTCTAGAGCAGAATTGTCTGTATCCTGGAATTTTAAAACTAATTAAATGGCTAACTCCAAAATATAGTCAACAGGAAGATAGGACTCTTCAATACTGTACCTTTCAGTGAAGACACACACACACACACACACACACACACCTCAGTGGAGGGGTGAAGTGAAACTAAGCCTGAAAATGAAATATTGGTTTTAAATTTATATCTTTACATTGCAATCTAGAAGATAACAACAATACTTTCAGTCATGCTTGAGAAGTGTTCACTTGAACATCCTTCATGTATCTAGGAAGAACAGTAGAAAAAGAACAATTCCACTGTCATGGCTCTGATAGATGAAACCCATCAAAAGAACTTCAAGTCAAAAATTCTTCCTTAAAGAACATTTTATTCAGGAAACAAAGTATCGGCACTACATAGTTGAACCCAAAAACTAAATTCCCTTCCCCTGGATACAAAGTATCAAACTGCAATTCCCACCTACAATAAGCTGTCATAAATCACATTCTGCAATTAGCCTAAAATGCGGGCTTTCTCCCCAGCTCCTCAGCCAAAATGTTATCAGCTCGTCCATGAGTTCCCACAATACAGCATTATTATTATGGCTAGCTGAGCTCAAGCTTTCATCCCAACCCCTCCCCTCTTTTGCACCTGAATTCTAAATACCAGAAAAAGCATGTTAAAAGGAAAGAGAAAATGGCTGCAATTTTCATCAGTTGTCAGAGCAGGAACATCCAATGTTTACAGCATTGACATCTGGCCCACCTTACAAAAAGGATAAATCCTGCAATTCAAACAAAATCATAGGTTAGGGATTGCCCCTTAGTTTATTAGGGTGCTTTTCACAGAACTTGCTAATGAGCCTGTCAGCTTTTGCATCACTAGATTTTACCCCTGTGGCTTCAGATAATGGATATCCTTTCCACTGCACTAAGTACTGTAACTTTCCTTTAAAAAGTCTAGAATCAAGAATACACTTCACTTCATAATGGGTCTGTCCAGCTACCACTAGAGGGCCAGGTGCCTTCTTAGGGGGAGGTCATAAGGTAGAACCCCAAAAAGGTTTTAGTAGGCTACAATAGAACACAGGGTAGACTTTCCCTAAGAGTCTGGGAAGCTTTAACTCCACCGTGACTGGGTTAATGATTCTTATGATGGGGAAGGGATGTAGGTACTTTGGTCCCAACTTCTTACTAGGCAACTTAAGTCATAAATATTTTGTGGATAATTAAACATTTTCCCCAACCTGGAATGACCTTTGGGGAGCCCTCTTTTTATCTGCTTGTTTTTTATATGTCTCAGAAGCATTTTTCAGAGCAATTTTCATTTTGTCTCAAACCTCCCCCTCACCCACTGGTCAAGTGTTTGGGAAGTAGAAGGTCCCTGAGGATATTAGGGTATTGGGTTGAATTATTTTCCCGTGGTAACTCTAAAAGGTTTAAAACCAGTGCTGCTGTGAACAGAGTTATTGTAAGCCACCTCTGTGAAAGGGAGGAGGTAAGTGTAGTTCATTTGCTGATAATCCACATAGCATCTGATGTACTGCTCCACCATTGAGTTCACTTTTTTTTTATTAAAAAGTTTTATCATACATTTTATCTTTAACAAACCCCCCTACCCCTCCCCTATCCCTCCCTCCTCACCCCTCCCCCCCTCCCCCCCCGACTTCCCAGAGCTAAGTACAAGGTATAAAAAACAAAAAAAAAAGAATCATAAACAACCACATGCTAACAACCGTAAACTCTCAAATCTATCACTCTCTAGCTCATATAGAATAACTACAAACACTATTAATATAAAATCTTCATTTCAAAAAAAAAAGAATTTAGGCAATCTAGCATGACTTGGGACGCGCTTCAAAGCTCCAGCCTTGTCCATCTGTACATCCAAAACACCATTCCAATCCCCCATAAAAATAACAGATTTATAATCCAACTGGGTAAGCTTTGTATAAAGTAAACTAAAAAAGTCAGCTTGTTGTTGAGTAGGAGCATATAATCCAACTAAAAGCGTCTTTTTGCCTTCTAGCCACAACTCTATCATAACGTATCTTCCATGCTTATCTACTTCAATTAAGTCTGCTGTTAAAGCACTTTTAACATAAACAACCACTTCATTTTTCTTATTCATTGCAGAAGCAACAAATCGCGTACCCAACCTTGAGTTCAGTAAATACTTTTGATCCACAACCCTAATATACGTTTCTTGCAAACATATAACATCTATCTTGAATTGTTTTAAATATTGAAAAACTTCTTCCTCTTCTGTGGTGGATTTAGTCCATTATCATTCCAAGTTAAAAATTTAGTTGTCATGCATATCATCCCAAAACTCTTGAAGCGCTACTTTGATAGGACTATCTTTTTTAGGCCGAGCTCCTCCCACTGCTTGGCTATAAATACGTTATAAAAGTTCCATAGACTTCTGCTGGTCTTGTTCTTTTATTTTTTATTTTTTAATCGTTTTAAAGCAGCACGCGTCACCCTCTGCTCTCTAATATCATCCAAAGAAGTTGTAGCTTGATCTCCTCCAGCACCGTTCTCCTCTGTCTGTCCATCTTCAGCCTCTTGATGTTCTCCTTCTCCAGATCTCTTTACAGCTTCCAAAAGTAATAATGGGGTTGCTTTTAAAACGTTATTGTAAAAATCACGCGCCTGCATCACAGTAACCAAACGGTACCTTTTACCTTCATGCATCACCATCAACCCAACTGGAATCTCCCATCTGAACCTTATATCTCGTTGTTTGAGCTCTTGCACCAGAAATGTAAAATCCTTCCTTCTCCTTAAAATCTTTGGAGGAATTTCTTTTAAAACCAAAACTTCTTGATCAGCAATCACAACTTTAGAATCATAGGCAGCTTGTATAACTTCATCTCTAATTTCCCTCTTTACAAAATAAACCACCACATCTCTAGGCAGCTTTCTCTGTCTAGCAATCCATGAATTCACACAAAACACTTTATCCATGCCTCCCTTTATTTCAGATGCTGGCTGATTCAATACCACTTCCAGAGCCTCAGAAATCAGCTGCTTTAAATCTTCCTTAATATTCTCTTTTAAGCCTCTGATTCTAACAGCAAACTGCATCTGGTAATATTGAGCAAGACTCAATTCTCTGTCCATTTTGTCTCTTAAATCTTCATTCTCCAATACTTTTGCTTCTAATATGGCATTTTTTTGAGTCAAATCTTCCACTTTTTCATCCAAATCTTCCACACATTCAGCCACTTTATACACTGAAGACAAAATGTCTGCCTTCATCACACTGAACTTCTGTTCCATCCTCTCTTCCATTCTCTCCTCCAGTTTCTCCAATTTCTCCTCCATCCGTGCAAATTTATCATCCATTGATTCCAGAATTACCTGGGCATGTTTTTCAAGAGCATCTTGTAGATCCTTCGGTGTCAATACATCAGGAGGATGCAACGCCTGCAATGATGATTGTTGCGTCGGAGAAGTTCCAGCACTCCGAAGAGTTTTTAAGGGAGGTTTAGCCGCCATCTTTTACTTCCACTTGTGACGCACTTTCACTTTAAGTTTAAAAAAGTCCATCAAGCTCGAGAGTAAAATATAATAATCCTCTTCATCCTTTCCTCTTGTACCGCTCTGCCTGCTCCTTTTATTCCATAGTCCTTCCTTCAGGCAGGGGTGGTCGCAAACGCCTGGCTCTGCTCCAAGTAATCCGGAGCAGAGACGCTGGCCAGCTGGGAGCAACCCAGGCTACGGGGGAGTTCGATCCTTCAGCCGCCCAAGCTACAAGCTCAGGCGGCTCTGGAGAACTCAACCCCTACCTGGGGCCTCACCCCCTCCTCTTCTCCCGAGGAGGGGGCTTCAAATTCACCCGAACAGCTGATCGACGCTGTTTCGGGTGAAAATTACTCAGCTGAGCCGCGGGCAGCCCGGGAAGGCTGTCTCCGGCGCCGCGCAGCCACCGGAAGTTCACTTTTTCAGCTGCCCCATTCGTAGATGGGTGAAAAGCCAATGACAGTCCTTGCGATGAGCCAATTAACTTGAGGAAACCCCTCCAAAACCTGGCCGTAAATTGTACCCCTTGGTCTGAGATTATCCATTTTGGCATGCTGTGCAACCTGTAAATGTGCTTAAGAAACATCTTGGTTAGTTTCTGGGCTGACGGGAGTCTTTTGCAGGTGATAAAATGAGCCTGCTTTGAAAAAAGACGTATCACAGTCCAAATAACTGTATTCCCCGTACTTTCAGGTAACTCCACTATAAAATCCATAGCAATTTCTTCCCGTGGCTGGAAAGGATCCGCAACCAGTTGCAATAGTCCAGGGGGTTTTCCTGGAATTCTTTTCATGGTGGCACACACAGCACAGTGCTTGACATAGTTCTCTATGTCCTGTTTCAAACCTGGCCACCACAATTGTCGACAAACCAGATGCAGTGTTTTTAAATAGCCGAAATGTCCAGCCTGTTTCACATCATGATCATACTTGAGAGTGTTGAGGTGGAAGGTTTAGGGCTAATACAACTTCCCCCCTTTGTAAGCCAATCCATCCTTACATGTCAAGGGGGTTTGATTGTTCTTGAATCATCGATTGTTAAGGAGGTCCTGTTTTAATTTCCTCACCCAAGGGTCATTGGGGTTTGGGACTCTCGAAGATGGGGCTCTTCATGGCATTAGTTGAGAAGCAGCTTGCGGTGTAGATATGATTGCTTCATTAACCTCTTCATGCTGGCTCTTGTATTGAGGCAATCTGGATAAAGCGTCAGCTAAAAAGTTTTTTCCCCCCCGTATGTACTTCAGAGTGAAGTCAAATCAGTTAAAATATTGTGCCCACTGTACTTGCATCAGGGACAGCTTGCAGGGAGTTTTCAGTGCCTCTACGTTTTTGTGATCAGTCCATACTTCAGAAGGCACTTTGCTCCCTTCCAAGTAGGGCTGCCAGTTTAATAGAGCCCAACGAATTGCAAAGGCTTCCTTCTCTCACACTGCCCACCTTCTCTCACAGTCAGTGAACTCTTTTGAGGTGTAGGCACAGGGCTGCAGGACCCCCTCATGTTTCTTTTGCAATAGTACATGTCTGCCAGCCACATCTCTGGCATCAGCTTGAATCACAAATGACTTCCCCAGACAGGGATGCTTTAGGACCAGCTCAACCGCAAATAGTCTTTTCAGGTTTTCAAAGCACTTTGACAGTTCATAGTCCAGGTTAGCGGCTTTCCCCCATCTTTGCTGGTTTTTAACAAGTCCGTGAGGGGTAAAGCAATGTTGGCAAATGAGGGGATGAATTGTCGGTAAAAGTTGGCGAATCCCAGAAAGCTTTGTAGCTGTTTGTGAGTCTTTGGGGGTTGACATTTAATTACGGCTCTCACTTTACTAGGATCCATTTCAATGCCCTCACTGGAAATTCTGTAGCCTAGATAATCCAGTTGGGTCTGATGGAATTCACACTTTGATAGTTTAACATATAGTTTAGCATTCAACAATTTCTTTAGCACTTCTTGCACTAGCTTCATGTGCTATATATCAGGATATCATCAAGATACACAAAAACCCCTTGTACAAATGATCATGTAGCACCTGGTTGATCAGCTGCATGAAGACAGCTGGAGCCTCCTGTAGTCCAAATGGCATAATTTTGAACTGATAGCTACCCATGGGACAGTTAAAAGTTGTCTTCCATTCATTTCCTTTTCTTATTCTCACTCGGTAATATGCTTCTCTTAGATCCAATTTAGTGAAGATGCTCCCCTTTACTAGATGGGTTCATAGGACTTTCAGGAGGGGGAGGGGGTACTTATTTTCTATGCTCACAGCATTTAGCCCCTTATAGTCTGTGCAGAGACAAAGCGACCCATCTTTTTTCTCTTTAAATAACACCAGAGCCCCCACCTGAGATTTGGCTGGCTCAATGAAGCCTCTTGCTAGGTTTCTATCCATTTATTGCTGCAGTTCATCCATTTTGAGGGCGGTCATGGCATACATCCTTGGCGGTGGGAGTTTAGCTCCCAGTAACAGTTCAATGGTGCAGTCATTGGGCCTATGGGGTGGCAGGATGTCACATTCTTTCTCACTAAACATCTCCGCTAGATCCTGGTATTTGCTGGGGATGAGTGGCTTGCCTGGTTGTGGCAGGGTAGCTATCTTTGCTAACTTGGTAGATGGCATAGGCTCACCAGTAACGTCAGCCAAATTAAGAGGGGGTTTGGGCCCTATAGGTAATCTCACAGTCCTCATCCCCTTTTCCCACCAAATAAAAGGCTTCCATTTGTCTAACCAGGCTAGACCTAGAATCACAGCCTCAGTCATCTTCATTGTCACCATGAAGTGAATGAACTCCCAATGTTCACCTATTTCTAAGCGTACAGATCAGTGGTGGCGAACCTTTTAGAGACCGAGTGCCCAAACTGCAACCCCAAACCCACTTATGCATTGCCAGGTGCCAGGTGGGCATAGCCACTGAGTGGACATGGCCACCGAGTGGGCATGGCTATGGTAGTCATGGCAGCATGGGTGGGCATGTCCAGGGTGGGTGTGGCCACCTCAATGTTGCTCCTGAGAAGGGATGCCTGTGGGGGCTGGGCAGGGTTTAGGGAGATCCAGGGGGTCTCTGGTAGGTGGGGCAGTGGGAAGGAGGCTCATTGTCTTGTTTTGGCAATGAGACAATCAGATCACAGTAGGATTCAGTTATTGATGTCATGTATTGAAGCTGAGAGGAGGACATTTGTCAGTGTGTTATGTGATCGCTATCAAGTTGGTTGGGGTTTTTTGTGTTCTTTCATTTAGTGAGCTTGTAAAATGTAATAAAATTAAAGTAATGGTGCAAAGAGTTGACTGGTTTCCAAGAAAGTGATGTAAAATAGTATTATTAAGTGAACAAGGCTGCAGTTATAAAGAAATTGGAAGAAAAACTGGTGGAAACTTAACCTAAGGTGGCATTTCTACTGTACACTTTTCCCAAAAGGTTTCCACAATTTTGGCCACTACTGTATGAGGGGAGAATTAAATAATGGAAGCACAGTGTCTTGGATTTTACAGGTTATTGGAAAAGTACTCATTCATTTTGCCAGATGCTGAAAATAACAGAAATCTGAAGCAGAATGCCTGTACTAGAATGCCTGGATGAAGAATGGTCAATAAAGCATTCTTGGTTGTCTATTTTATCTTTCCTAATAAGCTGTAACCAACTTCCTCACTTAACTTTGCAAAACCTGTGGGTCCCACGCCATTCCACATACCTGCAAGAAAGCAGCTGCAAACTGGGTACTCTAAATCAGGGCTTTTCCAGTTGCCTAGCAAGGTGTCAAAAACTTAATTTTTATTTTTTATTTTTTTATTTTAATCCCATTTATATCCCGCCCTTCTCCGAAGACTCAGGGCGGCTTAACAATCCAAAGCACAAATCAATGTGCTTAGCAATAGCCTTCATTCTATGTATATGCCTGCTTATTAGGGCTTTCGGCCCCCCCCCAAGCGGCATTATTACAAAGTCAGCTTATTGCCCCCAACAATCTGGGTCCTCATTTTACCTACCTTGGAAGGATGGAAGGCTGAGTCAACCTTGAAATGACCGCCCCCTCCCAAAAAAGGAAAAAAGTGATAAAGTACAGTAGTCCTCGACTTACAACAGTTAACTTAGTGACTGTTTGAAGTTACAAAGGCACTGAATAAAGAGGCTTATGACCATTTTTCACTTCTGACCGTTGCAGCATCCCCAGGGTCATGTGCCTCCCTCCTTCTCATTCCCATCTCCTTCCTTCCTTCCTTCCTTCCTTCCTTCCTTCCTTCCTTCCTTCCTTCCTTCCTTCCTTCCTTCCTTCCTTCCTTCCTTCCTTCCTTCCTTCCTTCCTTCCTTCCTTCCTTCCTTCCTTCCTTGCCTGTCACTCTTTCTCATTCCCATCTCCTTCCTTCTCCCTCCCCTCCTTCCCGCCTCTCTGTCTCTCTTCCTTTCTCCAAAGTACAAACACGCACGGGTCCTCCTCTCCCTGCCTACAGCGAGCTTCTGCAGAGCGCAAACAGGAGCTACGTTCCCCCTGCCTCCTCCAAAATGCAAACGTGCGCATCCTCCTCCCCCTGCCTACAGCGAGCTTCTCCAAAGTGCAAATGGGCACTACGTTCCCCCTGCCTCCTCCAAAGTGCAAACACATGTGCATCCTGCTCCCCCTGCCTACAGCAAGCTTCTGCAAAGCGCAAGTGGGTGCTACGTTTCCCCTGCCTCCTCTGAAGTGCAAACATGTGCCTCTTCCTCCCCCCACCCCCCGCTGCTGCCTACAAGGCTGATTGCACATGTGAGTGGGGCAGCTTCACAGGGCAGAGGCACTGCCTGGCCTCCCCTCTGGCCCAGCCAAAAGATGGGCATCCTGCCAGGCAGCTTGACCAAAGGCTTGGGGTACCTTCCCATGGTGGCCACAGTGGCAGGCTGAGGCTGCTGAAGAGGGGCAGGCCTGCCAGGAGCCCAGTGGCCAGCAAGATGGAGGACAAAGAGAATGAAGAGGAGGAGGAGGAGGAGGAGGAGGAGGAGGAGGAGGAGGAGGAGGCGGCAGGGGGTGGCAGCTGGTAGGTGGCAGCCGAGTAGAGCAGTGTCTTCATCTCGGCCATGCTGTGCAGGGCAGCCAGCAGCAGGCTGCTGAGCAGGAAGGCATTTGGCCAGGAGGAGCCATCCATCAGCCCCACTCCCAGCATCCCCAAGTTGGATGGCTGGGCAGGGTGGTGACGCCGACGGGCTGTTCCTCTTCTAGAGCCACAGAGCCTTCTTTAGACACGGCTTCTCCTGTGGACAAGTGTTGTCAAAACCCATTCCTATTTTATTTCATTTCATTTCTATTTCATTCCACATCTCCTGGGTTTTGCCATGCTTCCAAGGGGGAAGGGGGGATGTGCCTGCAGGTCTATTGCTTTCACTTCCTCCCCTCAGTACAATGTAATCCCTTATTTTGTTTATTGGTTCTGTATCCTGTTTCCCGCATTATCTCTCTCTCTCTGAACTCTATATTTTAAACTGTCAATTAAGAACAAAGAAGGAAATAAGGAATCTAACCTCAGTGCCTGGTTTATGTCTACGCTCCCAGAGAAAGGTGTGAAGAAGTGCTGCGTGAGCTGCAGATGGGCCGATATTATCTACCCAGTTCCCACAATGGACTTAACACTTGGGGATTGGCTATCCCACATTTGGGGGGGTGTCGATCTATGGGGTGGGGTCCTGCTTGGGGACAACATAATCTACTGCATTGTGTGGGAAATCTCAGATCCTGTCTATTATGCCTGCTATCTCCTATTCCTAATAACAGTTCCTGCTTGGAAGAAATTGTTTCCAAGAGTTCTGCTTTCTTAAGATGTGGGCTTGAAGTGGGTCCTGACATTAGAAATCAACAGGCTGTTTCAAATGTGGGAGAGAAGGCATTGCGCCTTAGAGTGCCATTCGAAAGTCCCTCCATGCAACCCAGACCGATCACTGGCCAGTAAGTCAGGGAAGTCCCCAGCCAAGCCACGAGAGCCCGCCATGAGGGCAACAGAGCTATAGAGTCCCCACCATCTGCCACGCATGGGGAGGGAACTCTGGCCTACCCTGCAGGGTTGGCATATACCTCGGATGACAACTCAGAAGATGAACCCCTGGTAAGTGGACCCATTGCATCCATCCTCAAGACAGTATATCCTCAAGACAGTATAATAGTCATATTAGCCCCCTCCATGCCTGAAGCTGTCAAAGTAAAAGCCTTAATAGACTCCGGTTGCACATGCTGCCTCATTAGCCTGAAGCTAGTGGGGAACATGCACATCTTGGTGAGGAGGCTGAGACAGCCAATCTCATTCAGCCAGTTAGATGGGTCAATAGCAGGGAGGGTGCCAGCTACCCTAGCCACTTTATCAATCCATCTATCCCTGGGGGACCATGAAGAAGACAAAATATTTGTAGTGAACCCAGGCATGGAATGCCCAAAGATCCTAGGGTTGGAGTGGCTATAGAGATGGAACCTCTGGGTAAATTGGAAGACAGCAGAGCTCAATTTCCTGGAGGGGGATTGTGCAAACATACCCCAAAGGGCCCCACAAATCCTAGGAGCAGAGAAAGCATCAGTGGGAGAAGAGAAGAGGTTACCAGAAATACTGGAAGAATACTCCATGAGCCCTAAAGAGACAGAGGAGATGGAAAGATTCATAAATAAAAATCTAGAAATGGATTTATCAAACCTGCCAAACCCGGTCCTCTTTAGGGAGAAGAATGGCATTTGTGTTTGTGCATGGATTACCGTGCCCTGAATGCAATCAGTGAAAGTAACCTGTATCCCCTACCTGTCACTTATCAAAAGGAAGGATTTTTTACCAAACTAGACATAAGAGAAGCGTACTACTGCATTAGGATTAAGGAAGGGGACGAATGGAAGACTGCATTTAATTGTCCAATGGGATGCTACCAATTCAAAGTTTTGCCATTCGGACTACAAGGGCAGTATTTATGCAATTAATTAATGAAGTGCTAAGGGAGCACTTATTTAAGGGGGTCCTGGTTTATTTAGATGACATCCTTATCTTCACCGAATCCAAAGAGGAGCATGTCAACCTAGTCAGAGCAGTTTTTTAAAAACTGTGAGCTGCCCACCTATATGCCAAGCTATCAAAATGTGAATTTCACCAGGAAAGAATAGACTACCTGGGATATTGCATATCTCCACGGGGCATCGAAATGGACCCCGAGAAGGTCAGGGCAGTACTAGAATGGGCACCATCCCACACAAGAAAGCAATTACAAAGTTTCCTGGGTTTTGCAAATTTCTACCACTAGTTCATTCACCCAAATAGCCCTGCCCCTCACAAACTTCTTAAAAATGAAGAGGGGGGCCTCAGTGAAACCAAGCCAGCCACTGAATTGGACGATGGAATGCCAAGCAACATTTGAGAGTTTAAAGAGACTTTTTTCTGCTGAACCCATACTGAGGCACCCAGACCCGAATAAACCCTTCAAAATATTGGCTGATGCAAGCGATGTGGCGGTGGGGGCTGTATTATTATGGGAAAATGACGACCGTGTGTGTATACTTCCAGGAAACTCACTGAGATGGAACAATGCTGTGCTGTGTGGGAGAAGGAAGTATACACTGTGAGGTGGTCATTACTTATGTGGCGCCATTTTCTTGAAGGGAATAAAATCCCCTTCCAGGTCTGGATGGACCACAAAAACTTGGGAGCACTAAAAACACCCAGGAAACTCACTCCTAAGCAAGCCCTCTGGTCTCACTACTTTCACCAATTCTGTTTAATGCTCAAACACTTGCTGGGGGGAAAGAACTTCCTCACATGCCCCAATATAACAGCACGCGAGCCACTGATTCTAAACCCCTACTGTCGGATCCACAACTGGCAGTGCCAATAACCACCAGGGCCCAAGCCAAAATAAAGCTGCAGCTGAATAGCCAAACCAGAATCGAATTCCAGAAAACTTGAGAAACAGACAAATGGTTCCAGAAAAATAGACACGTGTGCACGATCAAAGATGGACTGCCATGGGTGGGGGAAATGTTATATATACCAGCCACCCAGAGGGTCAATTTCATTCAGCTGTGTAGTGATACAGAATCAGCAGGGCATTTTGGATTTGTAAAAACTTTACATTTAATTAAAAGGCAATTTTGGTGGCCATCCATGAAAAAGGACATAGAAAGCTATGTGGCCAGCTGCCCAACCTGTGCAGCTGCCAAGAGGTTGCAAGGGAAATAGCCCGGACTGCTACAACCAGTGGCAAATCCCTCAGCCCCATGGAAGGAAATATCCATGGATTTTATAGTGGAATTACCAGAAAGCAATGGAAACACTGTTGTCTGGATGGTTATGGACCTCTTCTCAAAACAAGTACATTTTATCCCTTGCCAAAAGATCCCCACCGCAAAAACTTTAGGAGAGTGCAATTTACATCAGAATTCTGAAAACAGTTGGAGCTTCCTGTGATGTCACGGCGGAGCGGAGCAGGCTAGGGACTCTCTCCTGAAGCCAACAACTCAGTTTGCCGCGTTAAGCAATTTTCAACCCAACATTGTAGGCTAACACCATATGCCTAACATTCTCCCCTTTGGGTAGAATGATATATAACCCTTACAATCTTATGCACATTCTTTCACAATTAGCATTGTGTTTCACAGCACTTTGTACCTTCGTAAAATGGTCTGCAATATTTACATCAGATGAACAATACTCTAGCTGTATTAATTTATCTTTGACACATTGTCTTACATTTAAATAACGAAGATCAGTATGTTTGGATCTTGTTCTGACTGCAGCATTGTTTGCCATCTTTATTGCAGCTTGATTGTCCTCATACACAATAAATGGATCATTTACATTTAAACCCATATCTAACAATAATTGTTTGTACACTAGCAGTTCTGTACATAACACTGATAGACATGAAAATTCAGCCTCCATTGTAGATAAGCTTATGTGTTTTTGCCTAATGGACTTCCATCCAATTAAAGAATCACCCAACATTACAGCCAACCCTGAAGTAGATTTACGAGTGCTTGTATCAGAGGCAAAACTCGCATCTGCATATGCTGTGAGGATTAACTCACGATTTGGCTCTAAATATAACGAGTAGTGAATAGTCTGCTTCAAATACCTTAATACTCATTTAGCTGATTGCCAGTGTCTAACAGTTGGATTATTGTTGTACCTAGCTAATTGGTTTACACAGTAAGAAATATCAGGTCTAGTCCAATTACTCAGATACATAAGACTTCCTATCAAAGATTGGCACGTAGTCTTATCAAATACAGGACTCTCAACATTAGTGTCCTTAAAATCCATAGCCATCGGAGTTTTTGCTGGTTTACACATTTCCATATTGTATCTCTTTAATAACTGAGATATTTTACTGGCTTGCGACACCTTAAAACCCCTATTCGTTTTCACAATATCTAACCCCAAATAGTGGCTTATTTCCCCAAGATTCCTAATTGTGAATTTATTTTGCAATCTTGATATGATAGTTCGTGCTTCTAACTCAGTTTTTGTTATTATTGCAATATCATCTGTGAATAATAAAAGAAAAGATAATGCTCCGTTGTGTTCTCTTCTAAACAAACAAGGATCAGCATTACTGGCTACAAAACCTATTGCACTTAACTCATTAACTAAACATGTATTCCACTCATAACCTGATTGTTTCAATCCATAGAGGCTTTTCTTTAATTCCCAACAATCATGGTCTCTATCATTGGTCAATCCTGGTGGTATTCTTAAATAAATAGTATGTTGCAATGGAGTATGTAAATATGCAGTTTCAACATCTACATGGGTAACCATATATTGGTTTTTAGCCGCCCATACTAAAGCTGCTCTTAAAGTAGTTGCCCTCAGACTGGGTGCAAACACCTCATCATAATCCTCAGTAGTTTGGGCAAAACCTTGTGCAACCAAACGTGCCTTATGGGTTACGGTCCCATCTACACCCTTCTTTATTTTATATATCCATTTGCAACCTATAGCTTGCTCACCAGGTGGCAGTTTTGCTTTCTCATAGACCTTAAGATCCTGCAAAGACTTCAACTCCCTGTTCATTGCAGCTTTCCATGATGCCTGTTCCTTTTCAGGATAAATCCTGATCTCATCATAGTTAGTAGGTTCTAAACTAACTTGACATATTACACTTGCTTCATAGCGATCAGGTGGACGTCTGATGCGCGTTGAACGCCAAGAACTTACAGGGCTTTGAATTTCTGACTCCTTTCCTTCCTCTGATTCATTTTTTATCTCCCCTATCTCCTCTTCATCTTTTATATTTACAGGAGATGTATCATCATTACTAGTTACGTTATCAGAAGAGTCCTCAAACACTAGAGGATCAGTATTAACAGTTCCTTGCTCTAGCCTATCCCAACCAACGTGCTCAAGGAATTTGGCACTTGCACTGTTATATACATTAGTTGTGCCTTGTTCCCAGAAACGATAGGATCTGTGATTAGCTTCGTAACCTACGAAGTATAATTGCCTAGCCCTATGTTGGCCTTTACTCCTGAGTTGTGCAGGAATGTGAACCCAAACTGGGGTGCCAAACGTGTGCAGGTAATCAAGGTTTGGTTTTCTACCATGCCATATTGTGTATGGTATTTTACCAGTAGAAGTATTAACAACTATATTCAGAACATGGTTTGCACATTTTGCTGCCTCCCCCCACAGTCTATCTGTTAACCCAGAATCTTTTAACATGGTTCTCATCATGGCTTGTAACGTTTGCCCATGTCTCTCAACAAATGCATTATGTTGAGGCCTATAAGGGGCTGAATGTTTATGCTCAATGCCAGCAGATTCTAACATATCAACAAAATGCTTGTTTGTAAATTCAGTGCCATTATCAGTAATTATGCACTGAACCTTTCTCTTTGTTTTCCTCTCCACGAATTTCAGCCAGTTTGCAAATTGTTGGAAAGTGTCTGCCTTTGACTTAAGCAGATAACAAAATCCATATCGAGAGTAATGGTCAAGTATACTTAAAATATAACATGACCCTCCTAAACTTGGTTTCATGGGTCCAATTAAATCAGCAAACACAACTTCCAAAGGAACAGTTGTTTTGAAGCCGTTTAACCTGTTTGCAGGAGTTGCCTTACTCTTTTCCTGATTACAGGCATTGCAATCCAAATACTTACTACATGGCTTCAGTTTAATTCCTTCTACTAACTCAACTGTTTTACGTAGTGAGTTAAAGTTTACATGCCCTAACCGCCTATGCAATAAATGTATACATTCATCATGTGGCTTCTTGTTCTCACATATTGAGTTAGCTTTTACTGTACTAACCTGGTTACTTGTGAGAATGAATAAACCATTTTTCAAATTATTTATTTATTTATTTATTTATTGATGGGATTTATATCCCGCCCTATCTCCCGAAGGACTCAGGGCGGCTAACAACAAAACATATAATAAGTACAGAAATCAAGATAAAAATAAAATTGAAATCATCTGTGCAATAAATTAAAATTAAAGAAATTAAAAATAAATTAAAAATTCTAAATATAAATTAATTAAAGTGCTTGTCAGTCCAGGTCAGCCTGGTGGAACAGGAGTGTTTTGAGGCCGCGGCGAAAGGATTGGAGGTTTTGGGCCATCCGAAGCTCAGGGGGGAGCTGATTCCATAGGGCTGGCGCTCCCACAGAGAAGGCCCTCCCCCTGGGGGTCGCCAGCCGACATTGCCTAGCTGATGGTACCCTGAGGAGGCCTTCTCTGTGTGAGCGTACTGGACGATGGGAATTTGTTCCCGGCAGCAGATGGTCCTGCAAGTATCCCGAACCTAAGCCATGTAGGGCTTTAAAGGTAAGTACCAGCACCTTAAATCTCACCCGGAGGGCAACTGGTAGCCAATGCAGCTCATGCAGGAGGGGTGTAATATGGGAGTATCGGGGTGCTCCCATCACAACCCGTGCAGCTGCATTCTGCACCAGCTGAAGCCTCCGGGTGGTCTTCAAGGGCAGCCCCATGTAGAGAGCATTACAGTAATCAATGCGGGAGGTGACGAGTGCGTGGGTGACTGTACGTAGGGCATCTCGGTCCAAAAAGGGGCGCAATTGGTATATAAGACGAATCTGTGCAAATGCCCCCCTAGCCACGACTCCAATATGATCTTCCAAACTGAGTCGTGAGTCTAGGAGGACGCCCAGGTTGCGTGCTCTATCAATGGGAGGTAACATCGCTCCTCCTATAGTCAGAGATGGAACCTCTTGGACTAAATGAGATGACGGTATGTACAGCCACTCAGTCTTGGCCGGGTTGAGTCGAAGCCTGTTTTCTCCCATCCAAATCTGTACCGCTTCCAGGCAACGGGACATCACATCGAGGGCATCACTGGGTTGGTTCGGGGTGGAGATGAATAGCTGGGTATCATCAGCATATTGATGATATTTCACCCCGAAGTTACAGATGATCTCTCCCAGCGGCTTCATATAGATGTTGAACAGGAGGGGCGAGAGTACCAAACCCTGAGGCACTCCACAATTAAGAGGCCTAGGGCTTGACCTCTGCCCTCCTGCCAGCACCGTCTGCGAACGGTCCGAGAGGTAGGAGGAGAACCACCGCAGAACAGTGCCTCCCACTCCCAGCCCCTCAAGACGATGCAGTAAGATACCATGGTCGATAGTATCAAAAGCCGCTGATAGATCTAATAGGACCAGGACAGAGGAATAACCTCTATCTTGGGCCCACCAGAGATCATTCACCAGTGCGACCAATGCCGTCTCCATGCTGTGCCCGGGTCTGAAACCCGATTGGTACAGATCTAGATATTCAGCTTCCTCCAGGTTCAAAGGGAGCTGTCGTGCCACCACGCTCTCAACGACCTTCGCAAGGAAGCGAAGGTTGGAGACAGGACGGAAGTTGTTTAAAACAGCTGGGTCCAGTGCCGGTTTCTTGAGGAGGGGCCTTACCACCGCCTCTTTCAAGGCGGCAGGGAAGTACCCCTCACTCAGTGAGGCATTGATGACTGCTAGGAGCCAGCCTCGTGTAACCTCCCGGGATGCATAGACAAGCCAGGAGGGACACGGGTCCAACAAACATGTGGCGGCACTTAGTTTCCCCATGATCTTGTCCACTTCATCCGGAGTCACAGGATCGAACTCTTCCCAAATGTATTCGGCTAACTTCATCGTAAATTAGCAGTTACACAGGTTCCATTCCTTTCAATAGTGCATTGCTCCCCTCTGAATGTTACCACAAACCCAACTTTAACCAATTCCCTTACAGATAACAGGTTGAATCTTAGTTTAGGTATATATAACATAGGTAACTGTTCATCAATGCATGGACAATAGGAATTACCTTCACCAGAGGCCTTCATTCTCCAACCGTTTGCCAGTGAAACATATTGGTTGCTGTATTTCATATTAATAAACCTCTTTTTCACTTTAGTAATGCATTGTGAAGCCCCACTATCAACAACCCACAATTCATTATTTCAGTGTTCATCAGAAACAGCCAAACCAATGCTCTTCTTAGCCTTTCCACTGCTATTCACATTCTGTTTTCTACCCTTTCTACAGAATTTGGCTATATGCCCTCTAGCCCCACAAGAATAACATTTCTTGACATTGTAAGCAGTGGTGAATGGCTGCTCCTCTCGTGGTTGTGTCTCTCTCAGCTGGTCTCTGTCACACCTTCTTCTGGACTCTTCCAGCAGTCTCCCAGTAATGTTAGTCAATGTCAGTTCCTCTCTGGTCAGGACTTCCAAAGAAGAAACATACCCATCATAACTCTCATCCAAAGATGACAGAATAATGTAGACCTGATGCAACTCTGAAAAAATCAGCTCCTTTTCATGCAGCTCTTGAAAAGTTGCCTTCATGTAGTTTAAATGGGTCAGCATATCTCCATTCTTTTGCAGACGAGCCCTAAACAGCTTACGTGTAAGGTGTATATGTGCACCCACACTGTCACGAACATAAAGCCTTCGCAAAATGCCCCAACACCTAGCAGCAGACTCCTCACCACGAATATGGACAAGCTGCTGGTCATTCAGTGTTAGCCCAATAATGCAAAGTGCTTTCTCATTGCTATGTTTAAAGTCGTCTATCTTCTTTGCATCCTCTTTGTTATTTGCATCCCAAGCAGTAGTATCAGGTGGGTTATTTACTACAGTCCATAGTCCTTCCTTGCGCAAACGCAAGCAGCATTTCATGGACCAGGAAACATAGTTTGTCCCATCCAACCGGGTTATCCAGGAGATGCCTGACAACAGTTCTTGTGCCATTTTACACCAAATAGCTAACACAAACTCAGCTAGGAATACTGTGTGTACTAACTCTCAGTACAGGCCTGGGCCCATAACCAGTGTTAAGGAATTTGTTGTGCAGAGGTCTCCTTGTGCTACCAAAGAGTTGCACAGACAAGGAAGGGTACTGAGAGCAGTAAGAGTCACACACAGGAGTACACTGAGTTGTAAAAGCAAAAAGTATTTTACTTTTGAGGTGGTGTAAAAACAAAAATGCACAGTCAAAAATAAACAGTCCAAGTAGCAATCCAAAATACAAAGTCTTCTTACCGGTCTAGAGGTCAATACACAGTTCAGGTTTACAACAGTAGTAAACCAACAGCAGAGCAAAAACAGTAATAGTAGAGATCAGTGAATTCAGAGAGAGAAAGAAGCTACGTTCCTAGCTTCCTCTTTATGGCCATGAGAACACTTACACACCCACTGGCCAATTAACATCTTAAAGACATAACATCATGGTTAATATATTTTCAACCCAACATTGTAGGCTAACACCATATGCCTAACACTGCCGCCCCTGCCATAGCTCCAAGAGGCCGAGGCATAACCAGGTAGGCCGCCCCCCCCTCCATGCCTTTTGCTGCCTTTCGCTGCCACCATAGCTCCACGAGGCCAAGGCAAGGCAGCTTAACCAGGCAGGCTATCCCACCCACCCCTTGCGACTTTCACTGCCACCATTACTGCCCCCACCCCCCCTCATCCTCCTCCTCCACTGTGTGGCTGGCTGCTGAAACCTACGGCTGTTGGCTTGTGCTCGCTCGCTCACTGTCCGCTCCAACTAGTGCTTGTTCGCTCACTGTCTGCAGCAAATGCTGCTTCATCCGAAAGTTGCTACTTTTATAGCCTCTCATCTATTCCCAGATTATGCATGTGTGGAGAGCTGCACATGCATGAAGAGGAGGAGGCAGCAGCTTGGCCCAGCAATGGCTCGTGTGCCACCAGGGACGGCTCCGCATGCACCTGTGGCATGCCTGCCATAGGTTCGCCACCACAGGTATAGGTTGTGTCAGTTATGTGACTAAAGTTGCTCCCATTAAAGAGCCAACGGCTTCTTCAAATTTCATGGGCCTGGAGACCAACCTTGCCCATATATCCATTTTTAGGGCAAGTGGCAAGCTAATAACACACCAGGACCATCCCGAATCTACTAGCACTGTCAAATCCACTTGTACACCTGTCTTAGGGACTATGAGTTTTGCAGCGAGAGAAAAAGGTGGAACGGGTCGACTCACCATTGGGTCATTCTCTCCTCGTAGCTGTTGTAGGAGGGCAGAGCGGCCATCTGGCTTGCTTTAATTTCAGCCCGGCTTCTGGAGGTGGGGGCTTCTTGTAGCAAGCAAGCTTGGCGTCCAACCTTACTGCCACCTGATACCATTCCTGTAATTGATTAGGGACAGCCCAATAGACATAGGCCTGGGAAAGCCCCTCCTTGAAGTGATGCACAAGGGACTGCTCAGACCACTTTCTCTCTGACCTGCTACCTTGTGAAATTCTCATACGTATTCCAATGCAGGTCTGTTGTTGTTAGTTGCGAAGTTGTGTCTGACTCATTGTGACCCTATGGACAATGTTCCTCCAGGCCTTCCTTCCTCTACCATCTTCTGGAGTCCATTTAGGCTCACGCCTATTGCTTCAGTGACTCCATCCAGCCACCTCATTCTCTGTCGTCCTCTTCTTCTATTGCCCTCAGCCTTTCCCAGCATGAGGCTCTTCTCCAGTGAGTCCTTCCTTCTCATTAGGTGGCCAAAGTATTTGAGTTTTAGCTTCAGGATCTGGCCTTCTAAAGAGCAGTCAGGGTTGATCTCCTCTAGGACTGACCGGTTTGATCACCTTGCAGTCCAAGGGACTCGCAGGAGTCTTCTCCAGCACCATAGTTCAAAGGCCTCAATTCTTTGGTGCTCAGCCTTTCTTATGGTCCAACTTTCACAGCCATACATTGCAACTGGGACTTGACTATACACACTTTTTTTAAACTTTATTAAATTTATTATTTAAAACATTGGACACGGTACAAACGGACTGACATACCTTCTTGTCTACAATATTCATATATGTATATGTACACATAAAATACACTTAAGATACAAATCAATTATATATAATACAATACTTAGAACAATCAACCAATCTATAAATTCTAATAGAGACCTTCCTTTTGTTCCCGCCAAAGATAAAATTTATTCCAAATTTTGTAGTAACCTGATTGGTCTTTATTTTTAATTTCCAAAGTTAATTTATCCATTTCTGCGCATTCCCAAATTTTCCTTATTACCTCGTTTTCTACTGGAATTTCACTCCTTTTCCAATTCTGGGCAAATGACATTCTTGCTGCTGTAATAATATGGATCATCAGATACAACTCGTCTTTGGGGTATTTCTCTTTTGTTATGCCCAATAGGAAAAATTCTGGACTAAACTCAACTTCTTGTCTTAATATTTCTTTTAGCCATGTCCAAATCATTTGCCAAAATCTTTGTGACTTGCTACAGGACCACCACGTATGAAAATATGTACCTAATTCTTCGGAGCATTTCCAACATTTGGGAGATACTGTCTTATACATTTTGGCTAAACGTGCTGGAGGAAGATGCCATCGGTAGAACATTTTGAATAGGTTTTCTTTGTAAGATGAAGCCAGTGTTATTCTTTTATTTCTGTCCCAGAGCGTTTGCCATGTATCAAGGTCAATGCCATGTCCCAGATTTTTAGCCCAAGTCAACATAGGGTCCTTCACTTGTTCCTCGAACAGCTTATATCCCAGAAGCAGATTATATAATTTCTTTATCTGTTTATTATCTGGGCCCAATAATATTTTGTCCAAGGCCGTTTCCTGGGTGTTTATCCCCCATTCTTTTTTATCCTTCCCAAATCTTGATTGAATCTGTAAATAGGCCCACCAATCTAGTTTTATTCCTTGTAAATCTAATTCATTTCTAGACTTCAATTCCCCCTCATCATTCATGATATCCTTATATGAAATTATGTTGCCCAAATCGAATAGATTTGGATAAACAATTGCTTCGAGAGTGGATAGCCAGACTGGTACTTTAGTATAATTGTGAGTTCTAATTTTGTTCCAAATGTTAAATAATGCTTGCCTAATCCGATGTTTTTGAAAGTGTGAAAATAATCCTTGTTTCTCAGTCCTTAAAAAGGCGTGCCAACCAAATTGTAAATCATGACCTTCTAAAGTCAGTAATCTTCTATTTTTCAAAATTATCCATTCTCTAATCCAATTTAATGCCGCGGCATGGTAATATAACTCCCAGTCTGGCAATCCAAAACCCCCATTTTCCTTTGTATCCTGCAAGTGTTTCATTTTAATTCTTGGTTTTTTCCCTTGCCAAACAAAATTTAATGACAGTTTGTTCAGATTTTGGAAAAATTTTGAGTCAAGTTGTATTGGAATATTTTGGAACAAGAACAAGATTTTGGGCAGGACATTCATCTTGATAACCGCAATTCTCCCCAATAATGAAAGGTTCAGGTTTCCCCATCTTTCCAAATCACCTTTTATTTGATTCACTATTTTATCATAGTTATCTTCTTTAAGTGAAGTGCATCTAGCCGTGATATTGATTCCTAGATATTTTATTTTTTTGACTATTTCTATGTCCATAATTCCAGCCAATTTTTCTTTTTGTTTATTAGTCATATTTTTAACAATCATCTTAGTCTTATGTCTATTTATTCTCAATCCAGCAACTTCACCATATTTAATTAATTCTTCCAGTAATTTTTGTCCCGGACTATACACACTTTTGTTGGCAGGGTGATGTCTCTGCTTTTTAGTGTGCTGTCTAGATTTGCCATGGCTTTCCTCCCCAGGAGCAAGCGTCTTTTAATTTCTTGGCTACAGTCCGCATCTGCAGTGATCTTGGAGCCCAGGAAAATAAAATCTGTCACTACCTCCATTTCTTCCCCATCTATTTGCCAGGAATTGAGAGGGCCAGCTGCCATGATCTTGGTTTTCTTAATGTTAAGTTTCAACCCAACTTTTGCACTCTCCTTCTTCACCCGCAACAAGAGGCTCTTTAGTTCCTCTTCACTTTCTGCCATTAGAGTGGTATCATCTGCATATCTTAGGTTGTTGATATTTCTCCCGGCAATCTTAATTCCAACTTTTGATTCATTTAGCCCTGCCTTTCTCATGATGTGCTCTGCATATAAGTTAAATAGGCAGGGCGACAGTATACAGCCTTGGCGGACCCCTTTCCCAGTATTGAACCAATCAGTGGTTCCGTGTCCAGTTCTCACTGTTGCTTCTTGACCTGCATATAGGTTTCTCAAGAGACAAATAAGATGGTCTGGTACTCCCATCTCTTTAAGAACTTGCCACAGTTTGTTGTGATCCACACAATCAAATGCTTTAGCATAGTCAATGAAGCAGTAGATGTTTTTCTGGAACTCCCTAGCTTTCTCCATGATCCAGCGTATGTTGGCAATTTGATCTCTAGTTCCTCTGCCTCTTCAAAATCCTGCCTGTAGTTCTGGTAGTTCTCGATTCACATACTGCTGGAGTCTAGGTTGTAGGATTTTAAGCATAACTTTACTAGCATGTGAAATGAGTGACCTCAAATGCTGGTGGCTTTGAGGCTGGGGGAACTTCCTGCACTCTATCAGTGGGCCTGGGGCTTCTCTTAGGCACAGAGTGGTGTTGGCCCCACTGATCATCGTGTTCACTGGCATGTGAAGAGTGCGAAAGTTCTTCCCCGCTCCTCACCTCCAGCCCTACGAATCCCTCCACCAACCTCTCCACCAATTGGCTATGGACTGTGGACAGGTACTTCCATTGTCCAGAGTCCTCAGGGGTCACCAATCTTTTGGCTCCCCTACGGTCTGAGGAATGTGATCCTCAAGAAGCTCCTGCCTGCAAGTCGGCTTTGGACACTTTCAAAGAACCTGACTTTGGCAGGGTTGCCTTGAAGTGCTTGGATTTTCCACTGGGCAGTGTCCACTCCAATGACCAGATCAGGTTTCACGTCTTTGGTCTTGCCCCTTGCTTTAAGGCATCAAACGTTTCTTTCTCCGCTGGTGTGCTGGCTTGCGCTCCCTCCGCTGAGGCAGCAGCAATGGCCAGGGTGCTGGTTACAGGTGTTTCTTCCTTCTCCATGCTGAGATCTTCCCCAAGTCTTTGTCAGCCTATCCCCCGACTTAGGCAAGGTGACTGGAGCTCAGAACCCCAAGGTGGTTAAGGTAGAAAACTTAGTTTTGGGGTTAATGTCATGGTTCCAATAGATGAAACCCATCAAAAGAACTTCAAGGCAAAAATTCTTCCTTAAAGAACATTTTATTCAGGAAACAGAGTACCAGCACTACATAGATGAACCCAAAAAATAAATTCCCTTCCCCCAGATACAGAGTAACAATGTGCAATTCTCACCTACACTAAGCTGTCATAAATCACATTCTCCAATTAGCCTAAAACACAGGCTTTCTCCCCAGCTCCTCAGCCCGCCAAAATGTTATCAGCTCGTCTTTGAGTTCCCACAATGCAGCATTATTATTATGGCTAGCTGACCTCGAGTTTACATCCCAACCCCCCCCCCCTTCTGCACCTGAATTCTAAATACCAGAAAAAGCATGTTAAAGGGAAAGAGAAAATGGCTGCAATTTTCATCAATTGTCAGAGTGGGAACATCCAATGTTTACAGCGTTGACATCCACATTTCCCACATGAACACTTTTTATCTCAGAATCAGACTGTTGTGCACACTGTAGTATTCCTTCACGAAAAGGAAATCCAGGAAAAATCAAAAATCTCTTTCTTGTAGAATATACTTGCACAGAGATACACCCATACTTCACAATGTAAGAGAGGCTACTGTCTGTTACTAGGAAACACAGGCATTGTGTACATATGGAGTGAACCTGATTCCTCACTCCTTTAAATGTTGCATAAATAATGGAGTGTACCTCATGTATAGAAGGATGTGAAGACAGGAGAACAGTAAGTGAATAATAAAAGCTAGAGTGTAGCATTTTCAAAATGTATCATTGATCAAAAAGCAAGGCTAATGCAACATTTCTGGCAAAAAGAGTGGTCTAAAAAAGAAAAAGAGGCTCTAGAAATAAATGTCTACATGGAGAAAGATCTTCCATAATAAAATACATGAGTGAGCAACTTGAAGTGGGTTGATTTTTTTTCCTCATCCTAGCTCTTTTTAAAAGCAGGACTGTCTAGGTTGGCCATTGCATTTACACTGCATTTTCCCTCTCTCAGATTCTTTAAAGTGACTGAGATATTTTGTGAAGGGCATAATTTAATTGAAGAACAAGCACATCAATGATTGTGAAATCTTTTTTCCCTTTCCAGCTCAGATTTAATAAGTCCTATTTACTACAGTTACTAGACAAATTAGTCCATTTGAATGCATATCACATCACCAAAACTGCAAGAGGCTGCTTTATCTCAGTTTAGTGACATTTTAGGAGAATCATAAAGAGTATCAAGCCGGAATAACTGGCAACTTAAATCATTAGATGAGTTAAAACAAGAAAACATAAGTTACTCTTGGTTTCAATATACCCAATTGAAAGCTAGGTGGAAGTTGGATCAGAAGGTTGGCATCACAACTACAGATGAAAACTTAGTAAAACAAATTAGAGATTTAAATCGTGCGCATATAAAGAGGATATATAATGTTTTAATTGAATTGGATTCGGAAACAGAATTAGTTAAAGATTGTATGATAAAGTGGGCACAAAATATCCAGGAACCAATTCCATTGGGTATTTGGGAGGTAATCTGGGTTAGAAATGTTAAATTTACTCAGGCTCAAAATTTAAGAGAAATTTTTTATAAAATGTTTTATAGATGGCATTTGGATCCCAAAAAGATGTCTAACGTGTATCCTAACCTACAGTCTAAATGCTGGAGATGTGGTAGTTTAGATGTCACCTACTTTCATATGTGGTGGACTTGTAGAAATATAAAAGCTTTTTGGATTAAAATTTGGTGGAACATTCAAAAGATTTTTAAGATAAAGATAAAGTTCAAGATAAATCCTGGAAGAAGGATAGTTTGCCTACTATAGAAGAATGGGTACTTAAAGTATCGAATCTTGCAGAAATGTTTAAGATTTCTGCTTATTTGAAGGATCATTCACAAGAAAGATATATTTCAGTTTGGAGAAGATGGATAGATTATATTCAGAACAAATATGGGACTAAAAAGTTCCATTTAGCTTATGAGTAGATTTTAGAGGGATATTGTTATTAATTTTAGTATTAGTATTGATTATATTTTTGTTTAAGTTATTATTATTATGTTTTTAATAATTTGAATGTATCTATGTTAAAGGGGAGTTAAAGCACAGTATGAATTTGGTTAATTTTATAATGGATAATTTTAGTTAGAATATGATTATTATATCTACAACCCTGTATTCAGCTCTGGGAAGTGGAGGGGGAAGGGGGGTGGTTTGGGGTGGGTGGGTTTTGGGGATATGTATTGTAAAAAATTTTTTAAAACTCTTTAATAAAAAAAAGAGTATCAAGCCAGCATGAGAAACTCCCCTTGGGTAGGCTGTGCATGGCCATCTGTTCTTAAATCAGTTCTAGGTTTTGAACTCGATCTTTGGAACTTTTAAAGTTGTCTGTCTTGCTTCCCTATATTATGAGTACCTCATTCAAATCCAGAACTTAGAAATAAAAAAGAATTCCACAGATTTACCTGATGACAATGTTTAAAGCTCTGTGAAAAAATATTTCTTTTAAATTAAATTTTAAATTAAGTGATTATTTCTTTAAGACATTTGGTGTAAAATTAATTACATGGCAGTGCAGTGTGCTCTCAGAGATAGCCATTTGGCAAAGAAATATGAGCAGTGATCTGCAGCTTAAAAGAAAAACAGGAAGGAATATACTGGACAACTGTCCAACAAACGTCATTAAAAAGTTGGTGGGGAATCATCATTTTGCCTAAGTTACAGTTTCGATTCATGTTATGCATGGACTAGAATATAAATTTCAACCTATTTGCCTAGAATTTGGAGAAATCTAATATTGTATGATAAAAGCCCAAAGAGGAGCAGATCTAATCTCTTCCTGACTACTTAGATCCGTGGTGGTGAACCTATGGCAAGCGTGCCACAGGTGGCACACAGAGCCCTCTCTGTGGGCACGCATGCTGTCACTCCAGTCCTAGGCCTTCAGCTGGGTTTTATAAAACCTTTTTGCTTTAGGCCTCCACCACCATGTACCAAAAAAAAAGGTTCAATTAAACAATTTCAACTTCTCATGGGGAAAAAAAAAGTTCTCACAAAGTTGGAACTGATTGAACCTTTTAGTCCCACCCAGTCTGCAGCCACGCCCACCCAATTGGCCACACCCACCCAAAGGGCCATGCCCACCTGGCACCCGATGATTCATAAGTGGGTTTTGGGTTGCAGTTTAGGCACTCGGTCTCTAAAAGGTTCGCCATCACTGAATTAGATGCTTCAATAGATTAGGTACCATTCTATGGCTATGCCAGAAGAGGTTGTGAATTTCTGTGGTTCACACTCATCTCTTTCCATATGCCTAGAATATGTGGAGACCTGTTCCTGACGTAGTTCGTTCCTTTCCCATTGATATCAAGCATAAATGAACAGAAAGGATCAAATTATCTTTGTCAGACAAGAGGAAAAGGCAACCTTTGCACAATTTCATATTGTGTGCCAGTTGCAGCCTTTCCTGGATCAGGATTCCCTGTGCTCAGCCATTCAGTCCTAGTCATCTCATTGTTGGATTATTATAATGCATTCTACATGAGGCTACCCTTGAAGAGCATTCAGAAACTACAGCTGGTGCAGAGTGTGGCAATGCGGATAGTTTTGGGGATCCCAAAAATGGCCCCCATAACACCACTGCTCCACGAGCTGTATTGGTTGCCGATCTGCTTCGGAGTACAATTCAAGGTATTGGTGATCACCTTTAAAGCCCTTAATGGCATTAGTCCAGGTTATTTGAAGGACTATCTCACCTCACTGGGATTGGCCTGTCCTACTCATGCTGGCAGAGGAGGCATGCTGTGGGTCCCATCATCCCAATTATTTCAGCTGGTGGCTCCAGGAGGAGGGCCTTCTCTGCTGTTGCTTCTGCCCTCTGGAACATTTTGCCCCCCAATGTGAGGTTGGCCCCAACCCTTCCTTTTGTAAGGGCCTAAAAACATGGCTTTGCCAGTCGACTTGGGGATACAATGGGAGAACAGCACAGTGAAGGTTGTTGATTGATTAACAACAAATCCCACCTCCCCACACTACGCCTCTGGCCTCCCCACATGTCCTTAGATTTTAATGTTTGTTTTTAATTTATTTATGTTTTAAGGTATATGTATAGATATATTTTTATGACTATAAGCTGCCCAGAGTTATCCTATGGTAAGATGGGCAGGCAATAAATTTTATAAATAGATCAAATCACAGTCCTAGACCAAGTGTTGCTTCCTAGGACAACCCTGTAGTCCTTAGAACTACACTGTTTAAACTTTCTGCCCTGGCCATTAGGATTACTTTTGTTAAATGCTTTCTTGATTCTGAGCTCCTATCTTAAATTTGTACTTATTTGGGCTCTTCTATTTTTGTTGTTTAGGATGGTTTTCAAATCATTGGCCCATACTGTATATATGTAGAATACTAACAGCATTGTTCTTTTAGATTTTTCTTATTTATGGCAAATAATGCTGTACATATAAAAGTCATATGTTTTTTTAATGAGTGCTAGCCAATCCTAGTTTTCCTCTTTAATCTGAACTCTGAGAAATCCATATATTTTCAACTGTACTGGGGATCACTTTTTCAATCCACTTTGTATAAAATCAAAGATTATCTTGTATCTAGATTTGATTTGAAATGGATATAGAACACAACAGAAGATTTTTTTAGTAGAAAAGATGTTGAGACTCTAGAAAGGGTACAGAGAAGGGCAACAATGATGATTGGGGGACTGGAGGCTAAAACATATAGGGAACAGTTGCTGGAATTGGGTATGTGTAGTTTAATGAAGAGAAGGGTGAGGGGTGACATGATAGCAGTGTTCCAATATCTCAGTGCTGCCACAAAGAAGAGGGAGTCAAGCTATTCTCCAAAGCACCTGAAAGCAGGACAAGAAGCAATGGATGGAAACTAGTCAAGGAGAGAAGCAACCTAGAACTAAGGAGAAACTTCCTGACAGAACAATTAACCAGTGGAACAACCTGCCTCCAGAAGTGGTGAATGCTCTAACACTGGAAGTTTTTAAGAGGAGACTGGACAGCCATTTGCCTGAAATGGTATAAGGTTTCCTGCCTGAGCAGGGGGTTGGACTAGATGACCTCCAAGGGCCCTTCCAACTTACTTATTGTTATTATTATTAAATGTAAGAGCTTTATTTGGATCCAGCCAAGTTTAGCAACTTCAAAGGATGTTCAAAAGCTTGACCTATTTTTTTTCTGAAACTTTGAACATTCATATATTACCTTTCACTTTTCACCTGCTTGAATTTTTAATATTGGCTACTGTACATTTCCTTTTATGTTTTTAAATTATTTTAGATCGAATCATTCCCCTTCCTTTGTAAAGTAACAAGAAAGCCACTGATTCTTGGAATGAGAAAAAGCTTGTTGCCTTTAATCTACATTCACAATTTATGAAAAGCATTATCAGCTACCAGGCATTATATAAAAGCATCAGTAAAAATGAGATATCCTATTGATGGTGAATATGGCCAGATAAATATCAACATGGATTTGAAGGCACTCCCCAAAAGTCTACTGGGGGAAAGAAAGATTCTAAAGCTCATATAATTTCAGTTGCAATATTTGTCAAATCTGTTCCATAAGTGGCAATACCTGAATACTCCATATTCGAATGCCCCATACTACATACTCCATACATTAAGGCAGGACAAGAAGCAGTAGATGAAAACTAATCAAGGCAGAACCATCCTAGAATTTAGAAGAAATTTCCTGACAGTGAGAACAATTAAACAGTGGAATGGCTTGCTTCCAGAATTGTAGGTGTTCCATCACTAGAGATTTTTTTAATAAGAGGACAATCTTTTGAGTAGAACTTACTTCTAAGTATTTGACCAGTTTATGTTTGCCCATCCTATCCCTAATTTTAACCCTTTGTATATTGTGGAATCCCTAATGAGTATTTTACATAGTATTTTCTCATGTTCATTTTTTTATAATCATAATAGTAAAGTTGGAAGGGACCTTGGAGGTCATCTAGTCCAACCCCTTGCTCAGGTAGGAAACCCTATACCATTTTAGACAAATGGCTGTCCAGTCTCTTCTTCAAAACTTCCAGTGTTGGAGCATTCACAGCTTCTGGAGGCAGGTTGTTCCACTGGTTAATTGTTCTAACTGTCAGGAAGTTTCTCCTTTTCTTATATCTGTTTACATAGAGATTTTTCCATCTGCTAATCTCATCTAGATTTCTCTTGACAGATGGCTCATTGTAGAGCATGTCCTTTCTTTCCTAGGCAGTAGTTTATAGAAATTCACAAGATAGCCTAGTTTCCATGGTTTCCAGGAAGATCTGTAGGACTTAAAAAAGAAAGTTTAATTATCCACTCTCTCCAACTGTTTGGTTGTTAAAGTACATTAAGTTGTGAGCCTGTTTTTAAATATAAATGTTTTTACTTAACTATGCTGGAAATAGGTAATTTGGACATTCAGAAGTCTGAATGTTTAGAATGGAAAGTTATACCATGATGTACAGTATATTTACTTAATGGAAAATATTTAAAAGCAATTAAATAGTACTCTTCTACTCAGGACGTAGTAAGTTATGTGCTTTTTGTTCTTGCTCTAATTTAACTTTGTAATGTTACCTTATCAGTCAGATGTTGCTATATGATAAACAAATGTAGACTTAGGTTGTTGTTGTTAGCTGCGAAGTCATGTCCAACTCATCGCGACCCTATGGACAATGTTCCTCCAGGCCTTGGTAAGACTTAGGTAAGAAAGCATTATTTCATTCTACATAGTATTTTGGAAGAAGGGCAGACATGTTCATCACATTCAGATTCACTGTTGCCACATGCTATGCCCTTTTTATGACTGCTTGTTCATCTTTGGTCTCCACCTGACCCTCAGCAATCACTTGTGCCTCCAAATAGGTATAACATGTAGTGTATGCCTTTAAAGCATACACAGAAATGTCAGCACAGCAGGGGGCTGGACAGCTCCAGGCTATAACCGCTTTGGCGGGAAAGCCTGAATAGAGCGAGTCGTTGACATCCCCAGGGCATGGTCAGCTCTGGTGGGAAGCCAGGGTTTAAATCCATTGGCCACCTGCACTGGCAGGAAGCCCAGGTTTAAATCTATTGGTCACCATTCACCTGGGCAGGTATAAAGAGATGCCAGGTAACCCCTTTGCTCCAGCTTCATTTCTGACTCAATAAAGAAATACTACACAGCTCAAGTGTCCGTCTCTCCGTTCAACCACGCGACATTGCACTGGTGATGAGGATGGGATTCTGCACCGGACAACGCTAGCCGCAGATGGAATCCAATCGGCAGCCCCGGACCAAGACGCAGGACGACCGAGACGGCGGAATGGCACAACTGGGTCAGTATCCCCTTTTCAATAGCAACCGCCCAGAGGAGTGGGAAGCCTTCCTAGGGCAGCTCGAGTGCTACCTACGGGCAAACGGGGTGAAAGATGACCGGCAGAGAGCGGCGGCGCTACTCTGCAGCTGCGGCACAGAAACGTACCAGCTGGCGGTCGGTCTCTGCACTCCCGACGACATCCACTCCGTCGGGTACAACGAGTTGCTGGCAAAACTGACCGAGCACTTCAAGCCCGAGACGTCCGAGATCGCCTGGCGGTATCGTTTCAAGAAGCAGGACCAGCGGCCGGGTGAGTCCGCCAAGCAATACATGGCAGCCCTGAGGCAGGCAGCTCGCCTCTGTAATTTTGAGAATTTAGAGATCCGGCTGCGGGATCGGATCGTCTGCGGGTTGAGGGACAGGAAGCTGCACCAGAATATTTTTGCAAAGCAGAAGCTGACCCTGAGGGATGTCCAAGAGGAATTCCTAGCCTGGGACACGGCCGAGGAGTCCGACGCGAGGGAAGGCGGATCCATCCACCAGTTGAGCGGTTGCAGCGATGCAGACGGGGCAGAGTTGGAAGTGGACGCCATCCACCGACAACAGCAACCCATCACCTCCAACCGAGACAATGTGAGGGAGCTGAGACCAGCCGTGCCGGATGCAAGAGGCCAGGAGTGCAGGTGCGGAGCGAACGGGCCCCGGTCTACCCAACTCCACGGCTACAACGCGAATCGGCCCCGGTCTACCCAGCATTGCGGTTGCGGCCCCCGGTCTACCCAGCACAGCGGCTGCGGACAACCCCGGTCTACCCAGTGTTCCGGCTACGGCGCAAACAGCTCCTGGTCTACCCATTGCGCCAGCTGTGGAGGACAGCATCCCTTTCCTACAGAGTAAGGGTGGAGGGGGGACTCCTTTGGAAAAGGTAACTGGATCAGCTGAGGAAAAGGGCTCCTGAAAGGGTTATAGAGGACACACTGTGGGTGGAGGAGGAAGAGCCAACACAAACGCAAATGCAAACACCCAGGAGGGTTACCAGAGGGGCACAGTGGCAACCCCATCCCAGGCAGGAGACAGACAGAGAAACCAGGCAGTCACCAGAACCCAGCAGAACACAAAACCCGGGCACCGCAACACACACACACACACACACACACACCACAATCCACCACAACATTCACAACAAGGAAGAGAGCCTAGACATAGCACCACACCACCAGGTGAACCAGTCCCAAGAAGATCAAGCAGGCCACACAAGGCTCCAAGCTACCTCGCGGACTATGTGCATTCTTAGGGGGGGTGGAGTAGCAACCGAGGGATAACATTGTAAACTCTTGTATATGTAAGATTTGTGTATAGTGTAAATAAGTGTATATAGTTATGGAGACAGAATGACAGAGGGTAATTCCTCACTATGGGGGAAGGGATGTAGTGTATGCCTTTAAAGCATACATGGAAATGTCAGCACAGCAGGGGGCTGGACAGCTCCAGGCTATAACCGCTTTGGCGGGAAAGCCTGAATAGAGCGAGTCGTTGACAGCCCCAGGGCATGGTCAGCTCTGGCGGGAAGCCAGGGTTTAAATCCATTGGCCACCTGCACTGGCGGGAAGCCCAGGTTTAAATCTATTGGTCACCATTCACCTGGGCAGGTATAAAGAGACGCCAGGTAACCCCTTTGCTCCAGCTTCATTTCTGACTCAATAAAGAAATACTACACAGCTCAAGTGTCCGTCTCTCTGTTCAACCACGCGACATTGCATAACACATCCAGCGGCCAAAACCCAATAAACCTTCTTGGCATATAGACCAGAGCAGGTGAGGGTAGCTGATGGTTCTTCAACTCTCAATGAGCTAGGGGGGTTGTCTATTCTAGCATCTGAAGACTAGCTCTGGCAGATTGACTGGGTAAGACTCATCAATAATTTTACAGTCAAGAAGACAGGCACAGCAGCATTATGGAGTGCTAAGAACACAACAAGACACTTAGATGTCCCGATCATTCAAAGCACTGGGAAAGATCTCCTGCCGTTAGGATACACTTTGATGGGAAAGGCACATTTGATGTTCCTGCACTTGGTTTCACTTGGTATAACTGAGATGAAAGAACACTGTTTTAGTCATTTATTATTAGAGACAGTCATATTGATATATGTCCCTTACCTGGACCTTTTGTTTTACTGCAAGATTAGAAAACAGAAAGCCTGAATGCTGAACCTTCCCTGAAATATGTTGAGTCTCCTGAAATATTAGGCCTGGATTTATTCTCTTGAGACCTAGCTGGGCCTAAAAACATAATTAACAGAAGTTACCTCTTGATCTTCTCTTTGATGGTTGCTGATGGTTGTGTAGACCAGCCTTTCTGAACCTGGAGTCCTCCAGATAGGTTGAGCTTCAATTTTCAGAATTTTCAGCCATCACAGTTTATTTTATTTATTTTATTTATTTATTTTATTTTATTTTATTAGACTTATATACCGCCCTTCTCCCGTAGGACTCAGGGCGGTTCACAAGGTTTTTTAAAACAATACAATAAATTACAAAAATTAAAAACAATTAAAATGATTACATTAACCTTGAGATAAAAACCCCAATTAAAATACAATTGAAACCCCAGTTAATACTCTCAGTCCAGGCCAGAAAGCTCAAAGAGCCAGGTCTTCAGGTCCCGGCGGAATGAGCGAAGGTCAGGGGCAGTTCTAAGCTCTACAGGCAGCTGGTTCCAAAGGGCCGGCGCACCCAGAGAAGGCCCTCCCCCTGGGTATTGTCCACCGGCAGTCTTTCACCGGCGGTACCCTGAGAAGACCCTCCCTGTGGGAGCGCACAGGACGAAGGGAGCTTGATGCCAGCAGCAGGTGTTCCCTCAGATATCCCGGACCCAAGCTTTTTAGGGCTTTATAGGTCATCACCAGTTATTATGCTGGTGGAAGGAGTTGTAATCTAATGTTGATGTGGGTTTATGAAAGTTTTTGTGTGGTTAACCTAGTTATAGAAGATGCATGGATAAATGTGTGTGTGTGTGTGTGTAGATAGCCATTTCAACTATACTGTGTAACATATCAGATATGAGAAACAGATTGCATGGCTGGTCTAAGAGGCATGCTTAGTGAATGTAGTTGTCAGAATCCATTTATATTTCATTTCTAACTATCTCCTCTGTGCAAAAACCAAATCTCATCTTCATCTGGATTCTGCCATTCCCAAGGGGGAGAGGGAACAAGCATGGGGCTTTATTGCTTTCACTTCCTTCATTAACTGTAACCTTTTGTTTATTCTGCCTGTCTGCTAGGCATTCTCTCTGAACTTACTGGGCAACTAGAAAAGGGGGTGGGGAGAAGAATTAAAACCCTCTGGGATCTGGTGTCAGGACCCACCCCAAACCACGTCTTAGGAAGACAAAACTCTTGGAGCCAAATCTTAGTCCAAAAGGAATCTTTACTATGACATGCTTGGTTGTAGGAGGCGAGACAGGACTTAATATTTCCACGAAGTAAACCCTTATAAAGAGTTCCTGGTTTAACCCCCCTTAATCCCCATTTGGTCAGTCCCCCATCCTTCCTCTCGTATCATCCATCTCGTGGGAAAAAGGAAGTTAGGACCCTTTTGTTTATTGCTGTCTTCCGTGACAAAAGCCAGATGCTAGCCCCCCCTTTTGTTTCCCCAGTTCAAAAGGCTTCTCCTTTCCTTTGAAATGCCTATTGCCGGTTCAATACACATCTATCCTCTTCTCTTCGGGAGATGGCAGAATCCATGGGATAATGTTTGAAACATTCCATTTATGAATATGATATAAATGGATTCTGACAGTCCGCTCTCCTTAGAAAAAAGATGTGTCCATCTGTAGGGGGAGAAAAGAAAAGAGAAGAAAAAAAACATGTGTAAATGTTTACTTGGTTTGTTTGGATATTCTGTATGAAATCTCTTAAGCAGCTTTGGTGCTTTAACGTGGTGTTTGCTGACCCATTCATTTTCTGAGGAGGGGAGGTGTTTCCAAGCCACTAGATATTGAGTTGTTCCATGATGTTTCCTGGAATCCAGATTTTCCTTCACCTCGAAATGTTGTTCTCCTTCCACCATGATGGGAGGTGGTGGTGGTGGAATTTTTGTTCGTAGGGGAGATTGTTGTTCTCTCTTTATTAGACTGCAGTGAAAGATTGGGTGTATTCGTCTAAGATTTTTAGGTAGTTCTAATTCAACTGTTACTGGGTTTATGATTCTTTTAATTGGAAAAGGTCCAATGTATTTTGGTCCTAGTTTTTTACAGGGTTGGAGAGACTTAAGGTATTTTGTAGACAGATATACCATCTCTCCCACCTTGAACGGTGTGGGATCGGCTCTTTTCTTGTCTGCCTGTGTCTTGTGTGCTAATCTAGCTTCTGTTAATGCTTTTTCTGACAATAGGCCAGGTTGGCAGTTTGGCGGGTCGAATCCCGAGTGCCGCGTAACAGAGTGAGCGCCTGTTACTCGTCCCAGCTTCTGCCCACCTAGCAGTTCGAAAGCACGTAAAAATGCAAGTAGAAAAATAGGGACCACTCCGGTGGGAAGGTAACAGCGTTCCGTGCGCCTTTGGCGTCTAGTCATGCCGGCCACATGACCACGGAGACGTCCTCGGACAAACGCTGGCTCTTCGGCTATGAAACGGAGATGAGCACCGGCCCCTAGAGTCGGAAACGACTAGCACGCATGTGCGGGGGAACCTTTACCTTTACCTTTATTGTAACTGAGCAATCCATTCCTTTAGTTCTGGAATTACCGGTTCTTTTGGAGTTAGATCAGGTATGGGGTTGAAGCTCTGGCCTGTGGCTACTTGAAAAGGAGTGTAACCTGTGCTGGAGTGAATTGCGTTGTTATATGCCACTTCTGCGAAAGGCAGCAGGTCTGTCCAATTGTTCTGCTGAAAATGTACATAACATCTTAAATATTGCTCAAGTACAGAGTTAGCCCTTTCCGCTTGCCCGTTACCCTGAGGATGATGACTAGATGTCAGTCCTTGGGTAGTTCCTAACAGAGATAAAAATTCCTTCCAGAATGCTGAGGTAAATTGCACCCCCCTGTCAGATATGATGCGTTGTGGTGCCCCATGCAATCTGTAAATATGTTGTACAAAAAGTTTTGCTAATGCTTTTGCAGTTGGAATTTTTGGGCAAGGTATGAAATGGACTTGCTTAGAGAACAGATCAGTAACAGTCCAGATAACGGTGTTTCCGTTGCTTTCTGGTAGTTCCACAATAAAATCCATGGCTATTTCTTTCCATGGGGCTGAGGGATTCGCCACTGGTTGTAACAGTCCTGGCGATTTCCCTTGTAACCTCTTGGCCATTGCGCAAATTTGACAACTACCCACATAGCTTTCTATGTCCTTTTTCATAGATGGCCACCAAAATTGCCTTTTAGTTAAGTGTAAGGTTTTTACAAAGCCAAAGTGTCCTGCTGATTTTGTATCATGGCACAGTTGCATGAAATTGATTCTCTGTGAGGCTGGTATATATAGCTTCTCCCCCACCCATGGCAGTCCATCTTTAATTGTGCACACATGTTTATTTTTCTGGAACCATTCATCACTTTCCAAAGATTTCCTGAATTCTATTCCAGTTTGGCTATCTACCTTCGGCTTCATTTTTTCTTGTGCCCTGGTGGTGACTGGTGCTGCCAGTTGTTGTTCCAGTACAAGTGGTTTAAAGTCAGTAACTCTTGGGCTGTTATATTGGGGCATGCGGGATAATGCATCTGCCAGGAAGTTCTTTCCCCCCGGTAAGTGTTTGAGAGTGAAATTGAATCGGTGAAAGTGTTGGGACCAGCGGGCTTGCTTAGGAGTGAGCTTCCTGGGCGTTTTTAGTGCTTCTAAATTTTTGTGGTCAGTCCAGACCTGGAAAGGTATTTTATTTCCTTCCAAAAATTGATGCCAAGTTAATAATGACCACCTTAATGAGAATGCTTCCTTCTCCCATATTGGCCATCGTTGTTCAGTTTCTGTAAGTTTCCTGGATGTATATGTGCAAGGTTGCAACGCCCCCTCATCATTTTCCTGTAGTAATACGGCTCCGACTGCTACGTCGCTCGCATCTGCCTGTATTACAAAAGGTTTGTTGGGATCTGGGTGTTTAAGTACAGGTTCCGCAGAAAAGAGTCTCTTTAGCCTCTCAAATGCTGCTTGACATTCCATTGACCATTTTAGAGGCTGGCTGGGTTTCACGGGTGACCCCCCCTTCATTTTCAACAAATTTGTGAGGGGCATGGCTATTTGGCCAAATGCGGGGATGAATTGGCGGTAGAAATTTGCAAACCCCAGGAAACTTTGCAATTGCTTCCGTGTGCGGGGGGGTGCCCACTCTAGTACTGCCCTGACCTTCTCTGGGTCCATTTCGATGCCCTCTGGGGATATGCGATATCCCAGGTAGTCGATTTTTTCCTGATGGAATTCACACTTCGATAATTTAGCATATAAATGGGCAGCTCGCAATTTCTTCAGGACTGCTCTGACTAGTTTGATATGTTCCTCTTTGGTTTCTGTGAAGATAAGGATGTCATTGAGGTAAACCAGGACCCCCTTATATAGGTGCTCTCTCAGTACGTCATTAATTAATTGCATAAAGACTGCGGGGGCCCCTTGCAGTCCGAATGGCAATACTTTGAATTGATAGCACCCCATTGGGCAGTTGAATGCAGTTTTCCATTCGTCTCCTTCCTTAATCCTAATACGGTAGTATGCTTCCCTCAGGTCTAGTTTGGTAAAAATCTTTCCTTTCGATAGGTGGGATAGCATATCCTTCATTAGGGGAAGGGGGTACAGATTACATTCACTAATTGTATTTAGGTTTTGGTAATCTACGCACAAGCGAAAAGACCCATCCTTCTTCTCCCTGAACAGAACCGGGGCGGCTACTTTGGGTTTGGCGGGCTCAATAAATCCTCTTTCTAGGTTTTTCTTTATGAATCTTTCCATTTCTGCCATTTCCCTTGGGCTCATGGCATACATCCTGGGTTTTGGGAGTTTTGCCCCAGGTTTGAATTCTATGGTGCAGTCTGTGGGGCGGTGGGGGGGAAGCTCATCTGCTCTTTCCTCACTGAAAACCTCAGCCAGGTCCCTGTATTCCTCTGGTATCTCTGTTAGCCCCTTCTCTTCCCCCACTGCTGCTGTTTCCTCCCTCTGGGTTGGGGGGGGTGTTTGGGGGTTTTACGTTTTCCTGTTCCCCTTTTGGGAAGTTGAGTTCTGCAGTCCTCCAGTTTATCCCGGGGTTCCATTTCTTCAGCCATTCCAGTCCTAAAATCATTGGGCATTCCATGCCTGGGGCCACTATAAACATTATGTCTTCCTCATGGGACCCCAGGGACATGTGGAGTGGTAGAGTGGCTAGGGTAGCTGGTCCCCCCTGCTATAGACCCGTCTAATTGACTGAAGGAGATTGGTTGTTTTAGCGTCCTCACTGGGATGCTTAGTTCCTCCACCAGCGTTGGGCTGATGAGGCAGCGGATGCAGCCAGAGTCTATCAGAGCGTTTATTTCATTGGCTTTTGGTGCAGAGGAAGCTAATATAGTCACTGTCTTAAGTATGGGTGGAAGAGGTCCACTTACCAAAGGTTCTCCCTCTGAGCTGTCTTCCGAGGTGTCCACCGCCCCTGCAGTGTAGGCCGGAGTCCAATCCCAGGTTTTGGCAGGAATTGTGGACTCTACAGCCTCTGTCCCCTTCATGGAAGATTCTTTTGGGTTGCCTTGAGACTTCCCCAGCTTTTTGGAAGATGGTGCCTCTGTTTTGCGTGGAGGGGCTTTCGAACGACATTCTGCAGCACGGTGGCCCTCTCTCCCGCAATTGAAACATCCCTTTGATTTTTTAGCCGTGGCCGGTGGGTTTTCTCCCTCACGTGTTTGCTCGAGTGGCGGGCGGCCCCATGGTTTTCCTCTGTGTTGTCTCTTCAATAGGTCTATTTCCACTTCCTCTGCCAGGACATACCAGTCATCGAGATGGTAGGGGTCTCCCCGAGGCAGGCAAGCGTCATACAGGTCGTAGTTTAGACCGTCTTTGAAATGGCTGAGGAGGATGTCTTCTGGCCACTTCAGCTTGCTGGCGATAGCTCGGAATTCTTGGGTATATTCGGCCACTGTTCTCCTACCCTGCCTCACCGTCTTGATTCTCTCCCGGGCCTTCCAGTCAGCCAAAGGGTCCTCAAATCGTCGCCTCAAGGATGACATGAATTGGTTGAAGTCGTTGAGTTCTGGGACGTTGGAGTCATGCAGGTTCACCACCCAGTCTGCAGCCATCCCGTCCAGGGCAGATTGCACAATTCGGATGCGTGTTTTGTCACTGGGGATGTCCCGTCCGTACTCTTCCATGTAGCTGAGGACTTGGATTAGGAAAAATCCCAGTCATGCTGGCTCCCCCTTGAACTTTGCTTCCAGGGGTGGGAATCTTTGGCTGGAGCGTTGTCTGTGCCGCAGAGTGTATCGCTCCTCATCTCGATCCCCGTCTGTGGGTCTGGGGGGGTGGGTACCGCTGAGTCAGTGGCTCCTGTTCCATTGGACAGCCCTGGGGTTTCAGGTGTTGGATCCCTTCCGTTACCCCTCCAGTTGCGACCCCAGGTGTTGTGTCGGTTGCGGTTTCCAGCTCTCTCCTCCCTTAGTGAGCTCAGGGTTGTTTTCATCAAGTCAATAGCTTTTTCCAGAATCCACTCTTCCTCACTGGTGTGCAGGGAGTTCTCCATCTCTTGTTTCCATTCCGGTTGGTGGTTGCTCCGTCTCAGGGTCACTTCTCTCGAAGCCTTTTCCCACTCACATTTCCTTCCAACGCCCATCGACCACCGGGGTTTTCGTTCGTGCTGCTCCGCTGTTTCCTCCCAAGAGGAATATGATGCTTCAGCTTCCCAATGTTTCTGGGAGTTCGGCTGGGAGGAAGGCTCCTTCTCCGTGAGGCTTCCTTCCCTTCTTGCTTCATCGTCAGACATCATATTTATTTGCAAAGTCCCCTGGTAAGGTTCTTCTTCCCGGGTTGACTTTCAGTGCAAGTCCTGTCTAATGTCAGGACCCACCCCAAACCACGTCTTAGGAAGACAAAACTCTTGGAGCCAAATCTTAGTCCAAAAGGAATCTTTACTATGACATGCTTGGTTGTAGGAGGCGAGACAGGACTTAATATTTCCACGAAGTAAACCCTTATAAAGAGTTCCTGGTTTAACCCCCCTTAATCCCCATTTGGTCAGTCCCCCATCCTTCCTCTCGTATCATCCATCTCGTGGGAAAAAGGAAGTTAGGACCCTTTTGTTTATTGCTGTCTTCCGTGACAAAAGCCAGATGCTAGCCCCCCCTTTTGTTTCCCCAGTTCAAAAGGCTTCTCCTTTCCTTTGAAATGCCTATTGCCGGTTCAATACACATCTATCCTCTTCTCTTCGGGAGATGGCAGAATCCATGGGATAATGTTTGAAACATTCCATTTATGAATATGATATAAATGGATTCTGACATCTGGGTTGTTTCTCCAAAGGAAGTGTGAGGAGCTGTGGAAATGATCATGCTGCAAACAGATTTTTATCTTTCTTTTTCCATGATGGACTTACCACCTGAAGATTGGCTGATCTGGAACTGACCAAATGAATTGTGGGGGAAGTTTGCTTGGGGGCACTTTAAAATTGTTGAGATGTAAGAGAATGCCTCAGATCCTGTCTATTATGCCTGCTATCTCCTATTTCTTAGTAAAAGATCCTGCTTGGAAAACCCTGTCTCCAAGAGTGCTGCTTTCTTAAAAAGTGGGAAGAGGTGGGTACTGACAGCAGTAATGCATTTCTTTAGAGATCTCCCTGGTATGTCATTTGTTATCTTTTTTCTGTTGGAGCAAAATCTTTTCATTCTCTCTTTTAATTTTTATACTGCTGCTGGTATTATTAGTAGTTTGGTCTCTGTTGCTGTTATTTATTGTTATTTAATCAGTTTATTTTATTGTGTTCCATTTTTGTATGGCACCTAACAGCTTTTAGCAAAAAGGTAATAAAAACATTAAAAAGAAAAGCAAAATGTGTACTTGGCATATTTGGGAAGCATTTTTTTCTTAGAAAAAGGAATTTAAAAACTTTATCTTTGAATTCCTATGCAAATGATGTAAGCAACAGTTTTATGTGTTTAAGCTACTTAAGTAAGGTTTTTGAGTTCCTGTAAAATAAGTGTAAGGTCCTGCCTCAGCTGTTTCCCTCAAGAAAGCAGAACTCTTGAAACTAGCAGCACTTCTTCTGTTTCTTTCAATCTTACTTTAGTTTTCTTTCTTTGCCAACTAACTTTCCAAGTCACTGCATTTGGATCATCAAATAATTCTTCCTCTATTTTATATATATATATATATATTATTTGGAACAAGAGAAACAATTTGGTTAAAATGTTTTTGGAAGAGCTAGCTCATTGATATTTATTAAACCACCTCCCTTCTTCTATGGTTCCCCACAGTTCTATTAACAACTTTATCTTCCATTCCATCAGTTCTCTTTCCTTGTCATCCAGTATATTCTGAAACCTTGATTTGTAAAATGTCTTTTCTGTTTCCAATATTATCGTTATATCTTCTGAGTTTTCATTTATCTGAGTCTGGTCATTTGTTTTCTCCTTTGGATCATCAATGTTTGTGTCAGCATTCTCTAGTTTTCCTTCTATTTTCTAGGTTGCTGGTTCCTTCTCTGTAGTTGTCTTATGTGTTTTTTTTTAAATTCCATTTATATCCCGCCCTTCTCCGAAGACTCAGGGCGGCTTACAAGCTTAGCAGTAGCCTTCATTCTATGTATATGCCTGCTTATTAGGGCTTTCACACAAACCCCAAGCGGCATTATTACAAAGTCAGCTTAATTGCCCCCAACAATCTGGGTCCTCATTTTACCTACCTCGGAAGGATGGAAGGCTGAGTCAACCTTGAGCCTGGTGGGACTCGAACCTGCACTAATTGCAGGCAGCTGGTGTTACTTAAGGAGGTTTGCAGATTTGAATTAGAAAATTGTTCTTTTATCTCCTTTGTGTTACTAGTAATCTGCTCACAAGCTAGAATAATTGTTTTTTGTATTAATTTCAGCATGGAGAGAATTTCTTTCTGTGTTTCATCAGTATTTTCTTGATGATATGGCAAGTTAAGGCTGCTGGGAACAGATGTTAAAGATGATGTTTTACTATTTAATGCTGAGTATGAAACATCTATTTTATTTTATTTTTTATTTTATTTTTATAAGTAGCCTTTATAGATTTATCCAACCGACTATCCATTCCTGAATCTCCCCTAAGCAGATATAAGTAAAGTTGAAATTATTCTGTCCAATAAAAAAATATATATCCTTTCTGTCCAGGGAGAGAGAAGAATCTTTGAGGGTTGTTTAACAATCAAGATTTATAATCCAAAGTGTTCCAAAAAAAAATCCACAATGCAATTCTGAAAGTCAGTATTTATGTTCAAAATTCAGACAGGCCAAATTTAAAATGTTTGCCATCTCTGCCACATAGATAAGCAGCCCCCAATCCTGTTCCTTTTTTTTTCCTCAACTGTAATTCTCAGTAATAAAATGGTTCCAAGGCCAGCCAAAATCTTATCTAGTTCTGGGCTTTAAGCCAGGTTTCTTTTAGGCATAAATAAGCTGTAGTGCCATAGTTCACCACTAGATGTCATCAACACCACTTTCCAGTTTTTAGATCCTTAAATTGTTAAACTTATATTGTTAAACTTTTCAAATCTTTTTCTATAAAAAATAAATAAAAAGGTCTTAAAAACACTTTTGATCTCCAAATTTTCAAGCTGTAAGTATATTTTAATTCCAGATAAGTCTTATATGTCAATGCTGCTAACATCGAATGTTATTGCTTGACAAGAGATGAAGAAGTAGCTATTTCATATGTTAAACTTGTGTATTGCTTTAAGACATTAAGGTTGGGAGGGGGGACGAGTAGGATTGCACCTTTCAAGGCCATCTCTAACTAAGAAGATAAGGCCTTGGCAGGTTTTCTAATGGAAGGGAAGCTGATTTTTTAAATTAATTGGAGAATATGATTAATGACAAAATTAGAAAGGTGGAGAATTGTGTTTTAATATATATATTTATTTATTTTATTTTTATTACATTTATGTCCCGCCCTTCTCCGAAGACTCAGGGCGGCTTACAAGCTTAGCAGTAGCCTTCATTCTATGTATATGCCTGCTTGTTAGGGCTTTCACACACACCCCAAGCGGCATTATTACAAAGTCAGCTTATTGCCCCCAACAATCTGGGTCCTCATTTTACCTACCTTGGAAGGATGGAAGGCTGAGTCAACCTTGAGCCTGGTGGGATGTGAACCTGCACTAATTGCAGGCAGCTGGTGTTACTTAAGGAGGCATTAGCCCACTGCTCCACCAAGGCTCTTGTGAAAGTGGCGGAGATTTCAGATTCCAGCTTCTTTCGAGCAAGCATTTGCCGGTGTATTAGGCTAATAAAGGACTTTTAAGGTAAACAATGCCTCAGAGTCACTTGAAAAGCCCATACATTGGAAACTTCACATCATAGGTTTTGCTAGTGTCCCCAAGTATTAATTCACTGCTTTTCTTTTCTGAAGGAGTGGGGCAGAAATTCCCTTTCCCTCTTTCATCAGGGGAGAGGATGCTTTGGGCAGATTTTCAGGAAGAGGTCTTAAAATCATGAAGAAAGGATAAGGTTTCACCCAGTTTCATCCATGTTGCTGTAAAGTTGCTTGGTAGTGCTTGTTGACTTCCGTTGCCCGCAGCTTCAGACTGGCTACACAAATGCAGCCAGTCTTTCCTCCACCAGTTTGGAGGGCTTCCTTGTATCAAACAGGGAGGCTGCCACCCCCCTACAATCAACAAGAGTCCCCTCCTTGTTTGTGACTTTCGACCCTTTCCAGGGTCCCCCAGCGGGGTGAAACCAGACGTGAAAGACGGAGCCTCATCTTCCTGCGTCTGCATTGTCCTGAGATCCCAACCGGAAGTCTCAAAAGGAACTTTTATTGAGAGATAGTGAAAGCAAGAGAAGGCAGGCAGAATATGAAGTTCCTGCCTGAAATTATTAGGTTAAAATCGATTGTTCAAAACCCCTCCCAACTGCCCATTCCACAGAAGCCAATCCAGAGGTCTTAAGATGTTGTAAGAACTCTGGGCAGAAACTGCGATGAGAAGATGTTCCCAGGCATCTCTTTTCTTAGTGAGGTGAAGCAGATGGCCTCAGGCATTTCCCTCCCCCCTGACATTGTCCAGAAAGGTACATCAAAGCGTAGTGGCACAGAGAAAACTGAAGTAAAGCTAAACACATCACAGAAGAGCTCCAAGGTCCCCCCTCTTATCAGAATGGCAGCATCCTGATAGAACACCATAGGGACCTGGCATACTGCCCCCCTAGAAGAAAGAGAAATCCACTTGGAGCAGAGCAAAATAATAAAGAGGAGAGAACAAAATAATGCAATAGTTAGGTTTATCCAGATAAAATGTGTGGAAATGTTTGAGCAGTCTAACGACTCTAACATATTTCTTGTGAATCCATTTGCTTTGAGATGCAATGAGGTATTGTGTTGTTCCATGGTGTTTGCATGAATCAAGGATCTCTTTAATTTCAAAATGTTGTTCGCCTTCAACCATGATAGGTTGTGGCCTTGGGGCCTCTACTGGTTGTAAAGGTGAAGTTATTTCAGGTTTTAAAAGGTTGCAATGAAACACAGGGTGTCTCAAAATTTTTGTTAGCTCTAGTTCTACCATGATGGGGTTTATAATATGTGTGATGGAGAAAGGTCCCACACATTTTGGGCCTAATTTCTTAGAGGGTCATAGGGACTGGAGATATGAAGTAAACAGGTAGACTTGGTCTCCAACATGGAATGGTTTAGGTTCCACTCGGTTTTTCTCTGCTTGTGCCTTGTAGGCTGCTCTGGTTTCATCTAGGGCTTTGTGAACAACTGGCCAGGTATTTTTCAACTGATCAATCCATTCTTTCAATGAGAGAATGGTGGCCTCATTGGCTGGCAACTCAGGCATAGGTTTAAAGTCTTGCCTAGTGGCCACTCTGAAATGAGTAAAGCCAGTGCTAGTGTGTACAGTGTCATGGTTCCGATAAATGAGACAGTTCAAACAAAATTCAGGCTTGTCAATGTTTGCAGCATTGGCATCCAGCATTGTTGTAAGCCAGGGCTTTTCAACCTTTTCAGAGATTGTACTACTTTTAAGACATGATAATATTTGAGTATCACCAGTGCTTAACAAGGTGTCAAAAACTTAACTAAAAAAAAGAGAGGGGATTTTGGGTTTTAATGTTAGATTCATTTGTTGTTATAGAAATGGCTAGTTTATAATATTATGGAAAAGTAAAAAGTTGAGGTTTCATGTTAATGCTTCCTTCTACTGCAACAGAGAAAGTTGGAAGTCAATGCCTTTTCTTTTTCCCTTCTCCCCCTCACTTTTTCCCTTTTTTCTTTCATCCTTCATTCACAAAAACCCCTTGCTCTCTCTTACACATTCCCAGAAAGCCTTTCCTCTCTCACACACACACTTGTCCCAAAAAGTCTTTCCTCTGTCTCTCTCACACACATTCTCCCAGAAAGCCTTTCCTCCATCTCTCTCATACATTCTCCCAGAAAGCCTTTTCTCTGTCTCTCTCACATATTCTCCCAGATATCCTTTCCTCCATCTCTCTCATACACTTCTCCCAGATATCCTTTCCTCCATCTCTCTCATACACTTCTCCCAGAAAGCCTTTCCTTCATCTCTCTCACACATTCACCCAGAAAGCCTTTCCTCTGTCTCTCTCATACACTTCTCCCAGAAAGCCTATCCTCTGTCTCTCTCACACACTTCTCCCAGAAAGCCTTTCTTTCATCTCTCACACATTTCTCCCAGAAAGCCTTTCCTCTGTATCTCTTTCACAGTTCTCCCAGAAAGCCTTTCTTCCATCTCTCATACACATTCTCTCAGAAAGCCTTTCCTTTGTCTCTCTCACACACTTCTCCCAGAAAGCCTTTCTTCCATCTCTCTCATACACTTCTCCCAGAAAGCTGGGCTCACTCTTCCCCCAAAAACATGCCACTCGCTAAACAGGCTGCTTGCTAACTCACCCTTCCCCTGAAAATACGCTGCTCACTCACTCACCCTTCCTCCAAAAACAGGCTGTTCACTCGGTTGCCCTTCCTCTGAAAACAGGCTGCTCACTCTATCTCTCCTCACTGCTTTGGTAAGAAAAGCCTCTTCTCTTCTTGCTCTGCACCTTTTATACTTCTCTCTGCCCTCCTCCTTTTCTCTTCCAATTACTATGTCACCACATGCGCCAATCCTGGGGCTTCTGCCAAGCTCTGCAGCTCCAGCTGATCTCCTCCAGGTCTGTGTGGCACTGCTTTAGCTGGTTCCCTCCCCTGCTACACTTGGCTAGTGGTAGGCTAGTACCTACCACTAGCCAGGTACTAAAGTACCATTGGTTGTATGCAGTGCTTTTTTTTGTAAAAGAAAAAGGTGCCGGAACTCACACATGTCATACAGCCCGCATTGCCTATCCTACAAGGTTCCATCCAAAAAAGGTGCCGGAACTCCGTTCTGAGCGTTCTATGACAAAAAAAGCCCTGGTTGTACGCGTATCACCAGTTGAAAAGCCTGTTGTAAGCAATCTCCCCAAAAGGCAAGAGGTCAGTCCAGTTATCATGGTTGTCATGCTTCTCATGTTTCTTGCTCGCCTTTTCCAGGTAGGCTGCAGTTCCTTGCGTTTTTAGGTTTTGAAATGCTTCCATCATGAAGTGTACGGCTTGCTTCATGAGGCAGTCAGCATGGTCCGGCTCTTCATCTCATTTGTCATCTTCATAGAGTGATTCCTCCATTTTGTGTTTTCAGTCACGATGGGTGCCACAGGTGAGGGTGATTGCTTTAGCTTTGTTTGATGGTTCCCCAAGGTAAGGTTGGTGCCTCTCCAGGTTGACCACTTTTCAGATTCTGCCTAATGTAAGGTCCTGCCTCAGCTGATTCCCTCAAGAAAGCAGAACTCTTGAAACTGACAGCATTTCAAAAGGAACTTTTATTGAGAGATAGTGAAAGCAAAAGAAGGCAGGCACAATATAAAGTTCCCACCTGAAATCATTAGGTTAAAATCCATTGTTCAAAACCCCTCCCAACTTCCCAGTCCATAGGAGCCAATCCAAAGGTCTTAAGATATTGCTAAGATGTTGTGAGAACTCTGAACGGAAGCTGCGATAAAAAGATGTTCCCAGGTGTTTCTTGGTGGCGCAAAGCAGATGGCCTCGGGCACTTCCCTTCCCCCTGACCTTCCCCAGAAAGGTACATCAAAATGTAGAGGCACAGACTCAACAAAAGCAAAGCTAAACACATCACAGGAGAGCTCCAAGGTCTCCCCTCCCATCATTGCTAGAGCATCATAGGGACCTGACAATAAGTCTACAACAATTTAAAGAAAAAACATGCTCATAAAAAAAATAAGATACATTAGTCTATATATCTATATAACTAGTTCTGTGAAAGTTTAGCATCTGGTAAGTCCCTGCTTAATACCTGTGAAATCATTCCAACCTTATATAAAGACAACAAGGGAACAAACATTATTCAGCATTAATCATTTGAATGATACTGGTGAGGAAATTGAACAACATCTAGAAGATGATTTGTAACCCATCTCTGCTCTACTGTGTAAAACTGAGTGACCTCAACTTAGCACTGACCCCCAAAAGCATATAAACTCATGTTTAGCATAGTGAAAATCAAATTGGAGAGCATGGGGTTGACAGGGATAGAGAGCAGAATCTGGAATAGTGGTATGAAAAAGGAAAAAAGATGAGAAAAAAGATTAACTTCAGACTTAAATCCATATCTGCTAAAGTTAACATTCAAGTGCAATTAGTATAGTGCAATTGTCTAATCCGGAGTTTCTCAATTTTAATAACTTTAAGGTGTGGACTTGAACTCCCAGAATTTCCTAATCAGCTATTCCCCATCTAATCTGTTGATTGAACATGCAGGTCTACAGTCTTTCTTGATTTGAGCTTCTGAATTCCATTTTTACAACAATACATATTATAGTGCTTGACTAGTAACAATACACAAATAACCTGTAAAAATAACATATAGCTGTCATAGATAGCTTTTATTTTTCAGGATCTATTTTAAAATATTAAAGGGCAGCTCTTCCATGGTGTGATCTACACTGTAGCACAGAATTACTTAATCTACAGGCCACTTCGACCTTATTATAAGAATTTTACTATTTTACTTCTAGGTTCACATTTCCAAATGATTAACTACAAGGATAAATTCTAAAATTTATTCAGTCACAAACCTATTGTTTTGAAGCATTTAATTAAAATTTCATTGTGAAATTAATTGGAAAGGCTTACAACTTATTTTTCCTACTGACTTTGCATGTACTATTTGTTGTAGTTGTAAACAGGGATTTTCTAATTATTGTCCTTTTGTTTCTGCCACAGGCAAATGGTTTAATTATGGGATTATATTTCTTGTTTTAATCTTGGATCTGAATATGTGGAAGAATCAAATATTTTACAAGCCACATGAATATGGTCAATATATTGGTCCTGGACAGAAAATTTATACTGTGGAAGACTTAGAAAGCTTAAAGGACGTCAATAGAACCAAACTTTCTTGGGAGTGGCGGTCGAACAACACAAACCCTTTGACCAACAGGACCTATACTGAAGATGATATGTTTCTACATAGCTGATACGTTGGTGCAAGCCTAGATGTCAAATGCTTGGCCTTCATTCCGTCTTTATTAGCATTTGCTTTGTTTGGATTCTTCATCTGGTTCTTTGGACGTTTTCACAAAACTGATCAAGGCATGGAAAATCTTGACAAATCATACACACAAATGAAAAAGAAATCACCATCTGAGGAGGGAATGACACGAGAGAACACACTAGTTTTAGCTGAGGAGTCTTTAAGCTCTGAAGATCCCCATTTGATATGTATCAAATCTGACTTGAGTGATATTGTCTTTAATTCCTCACTCTTAACATCTGAAAATTTTAGCTTCCATCTAGATGATCAGCCAAGTCCATTGCAACCAGTAAGGGAGTCCACCATGCCAAAGAATAATCCTTTACCTAATAAGTAACAACTTCCCTCTTAGAAACAGCAAAACAAAGAAATATTGTGAGATTTCACTGAGATTTTTTTGTAAGTGACAGTTTACATAGTCTTTAGAACAGGAGAAATACATCAATGGTGCTCAACATGCTTTTTTCTATGGCATTGTTTTCTACTTATATTATAATGACTGTGCCTACTGTATTAGAGTAAACATTCTTTTATAGATTGCTACTAATAATTGCAGTAGTGAACTAGATGGTTCCTTGCAGGTAGAAAATGCTGTTTTGGTGGTGCCTTCAAATATTTAATTCAAACATATATGGGTCTCCTTGTTAGGTATTCAAATATTATTTCAAACAAAATGATTTAGAACTTGGCTAGAGAGTGTTTTATTTTTCAACTGAACATGATGGTCTCATTACCAGACCTCTTTCCTTATCTTTAGATAATAAGACATTGTGCAGCAGCAGAGCAGACTGTTTTCTGTAGTGATGGCAAAACCTATGGAAGATGCCATGTATCCAACAGACTATAGAAGCTCACTAGATGGGGTGCAGTTTGCAGCACAAAAAGATGTACATTCTTAAAAAGGAAAGGTTTTCAATAAATAGCACCAACGATAGTGATTTTATGTTACTGATTTAGAGAGTGACTGACTTTAATAGTTAAATTCTAAAGCTAAGACAGATTCATAATTCTGTAAAATCATAGTGATAAGGTAACATGACTTAAACATGTAACTTTCTCTAGTAGTAATTGGAATTAGGTAATGATAACTAATTAGATTTTTATATCTAAAGTCAAAATACTACTTGATTAAAGAAAAATACTTTCCCATTTTAAGAGAAAGAGGATAAAAAGCAATACTTGTGCAACAGCTAGATGTCCAGATGAAATCTATGCAGTGCCAATATCCATAATATTGGGGATATTAAGGATAATAGGACTCTCTCTTTGCAGTGTTTGTTAAGGGGTAAGGTAAGGGTTCCCCCACACATGCGTGCTAGTCATTTCCGACTCTAGGGGCCGGTGCTCATCTCCGTTTCAAAGCCAAAGAGCCAGCGTTTGTCCGAGGACGTCTCCGTGGTCAAGTTGCCCGCATGACTAGATGCCAAAGGCGCACGGAACGCTGTTACCTTCCCACCGGAGTGGTCCCTATTTTTCTACTTGCATTTTTTTTACGTGCTTTCGAACTGCTAGGTTGGCAGAAGCTGGGACGAGTAACAGGCGCTCACTCTGTTACACAGCACTCGGGATTCGACCCACCAAACTGCCGACCTTCTGATCGACAAGCTCAGCGTTCTAACCCACTGAGCCACCGCGTCCCTGCAGTGTTTGTTACTGTAGCATAAATATGAATTAGAAAGTAATTCTAATTGGTACTTGGGGAATAGGCTATGGACAGGAGTTGTGAACACGAGTGAATGCATGAAATCAAACAGCAAGTACTATGTTTTCTTACCTTGAAGAATTAACACTGTATTCACTAATTAAAAAGATTCCAACAGAGACATGGAATCAAGTATTGTATTTGTTTTTCTGTGCTTTCCTTTCTCCTGGATTTTGCTTTGTCAGGAGAATTTATGATATGGCCTTTTGCAGTCTTTATCTCCCCATATACTCAAGGTGCCTTAATTGTAAACTTAAAAATGGCTGTAACAATAATTATCTTTAGTCATCTGCTAATAGTTGCATATTTTACTTGCTTTCTAAAATTTTTCCACAGTAAAATCAGCATGCATGGTTGAACTACAAATTTACTGCAAATTTACTGTGTTGAGAGCCACATTTATTCAACATTCAATAGCAGATAAAGCTATATTTAAAGCCAATAGTGGTTTGATATTGTGGTTTGATATTTGCTGCAGGAAAAGAGTTTTAAATGCTGCCACAATGTCCTTGCAACACTGATGTAATGTCAGAATTTGTAAATGATGCACTATGATAGCTGTGCTCCATTTTAAGCATTTCTCTGCTGGCACAGAAAGTCTAGGCATCAGGCTATCGGGATCATAAATATTACTGGTTGTTGGAAGAAAAATGTGCAGATGCATGAGGATCACAGTAATCCCACTTTGCCTTCAAAATGCTTAATATTTTAACTGGAGAAAGTTTTACTCACACACATTTTTTATCCCTTAGAGACTGCAACTCTCATTAGTGTTTGGTATGTACAAACATATTCAATGAGTAAAAAATATAATCCACACTGGCAATCCAATGATTGCAGGCTATTTAATTCCTTATTAGAAAACAGAAATTTGCTTTTGCTATGCAGCAGATATTACTGTTTTTTATCTGCAACATTTTTTTATCCACAATATGTTGGATGAATAATGCAGCCAAGTTGTTCTAGTGGTTAAGGTACCATGCTTGATACCAGGACACTATGAGGTCTAGTCTTAATCCTCTCCTTTTGCAATCCTCCCTTATTAATAAATGAAGTAATTAATTTTATTGTTTTAAACATGGGAGAAAATGAAAATGGACTTGATCCTTGATGTTCATAGAGCTTTATGATTAGAAGACAATGTTTATTAAGCCAAAATCTCCATTTATAGTTCCATTAAGCAAATTATTGCTAATTATTGCTAAGCACATTGATTTGTGCTTTAAATTGTAAGCCGCCCTGAGTCTTCGGAGAAGGGCGGGATATAAATGGGATTAAAAAAAATTAATATTCCAAAGACATCACAAAATAAGTAAATAAAAAAGCCTAGCAATCATCAGAACATCTAGTAATCCTGAGATGTGTAAGAAGCTCCATTTTAATAGTGAAAAAATACAAGGTTTAGATTTAGAACATAAGAAAGATTTCAGGAACTTAACTGCAAGTGGCTACAGTTAAGTCTTTTGAGGTTCCTACTATTGACAAGAACTCCAAACAGGAGTTCTGTTATGCATGTACTCAACCAATCTGAATACAAATGTATTATCTTATAGAGATAGATGGCTGCAGCAGTACTTGTTGTTATTGTCAGTTTTAGTATCCATCCTGAGCTATTTCTAGATTTAGCAATTTTATTGGTATGTGTGTCTCCATGAATGGCATGGTGGCCTAGTGGTGAAGATGCATGACTCCCACTCTGAAGATTGATTTCAGTCCTTGGTAGCAGCAGATGTTTCCCTCCTAGAGCACAAAGAAAAAATATCTGCAAAATCCATGTGGCATCTGGCCAGTAAACACTTAGCTTCATCCACTTGCCCTGACTCTACCCCAAATTAAGGGATCGCAGGGTCGTAAAAAGGAAATTTTATTTGAATGTGTGTCTCGTCTTGACTCCTGGCAACTACTTGGACAAGTCTCTACAGTTTTTGTTGACAAGTTTTGGAAGTAGCATACCAGAGTTGAGAGACAGTGACTGCCCAAGTCACCCTATTGGCTTTGTGCCTAAATTGGGACTAGAACTCAGGATCGTCTGGTGTCTTAACTACTACATTAACACAATCAGCTCTCAGATTTAGCACAGACCTGCAAAAATGGTGATCCAAAAATGGTGATCCAAAAGCCAAACACAGACTTGCTTTACTCTAATTTACAGGGAAAAAATAATTTTCTTGTCTTGCAGTAGAACAAAGGTTCTGGTCCATCTCTACTCTGCCATTATTATTTGAGGTTCCAGTAGCAATAACCAAATATGAATAATCATATCTTTATTCATATTTCAATATGGCATATGATTTCAACTGATACCAATGCCAATGGGGTTTATATCGTGAATCGCTAGATCAGTGTTTCATAACTTCAGCAACTTTAAGGTGCATGAACTTCATTTTAGGTAAAGAATAACTGGGCTGAATCTGCTGATATCAGAAATGACAACAAGTAATTGAAATAGGAACATTTCAGTTCATACTGAATCCAAATCTGCCTTTGAATTTTTCAAAAATTTTCATTCTCTGTAAAAGGCTCAGCTTCTTTATTTTTGTTTTATAATATTTGTTGGACTTAACAATTCCTTTCAGATTTATTTTGCTGGCATTTTTGAGGTTGCTTTTTTGTTGTATACTAAATAATGGTCAGATATGTCAGATATGAATTAAATCATATCCCTGTTGAATATACAGTAGAGGTGACAAATAGATTTAAGGAATTAGATCTGATAGACAGGGTGCCTGAAAAACTATGGACAGAGGTTCGCAACATTGTACAACAGGTAGCAACCAAAACCATCCCAAAGAAAAAGAAATGCAAGAAAGCAAAATGGCTGTCTGAGGAAGCTTTGCAAATAGCTGAGGAAAGGAGGGAAGCGAAAGGCAAGGGAGAAAAAGAAATGCCCAATTGAATGCAGAATTCCAGAGAATAGCTAGAAGAGATAAGAATGCCTTCTTAAATGAACAGTGCAAAGAAATAGAAGAAAACAATAGAATAGGGAGGACCAGAGATCTTTTCAAGAAAATTGGAGAGATGAAGGGAACGTTCAATGCAAAAATGGGCATGATAAAGGACCAAAATGGCAGGGACCTAACAGAGGCAGAAGAGATTAAGAAGAGATGGCAAAATTACACAGAAGAACTATACAAGAATGAGCTTAATGTCCCTGATAATCACAATGAGGTGGTCACTGACCTCGAGCCAGACATCCTAGAATGTGAAGTGAAGTGGGCCTTAGAAAAGCTGAGCAACAACAAAGCTAGTGGAGGTGACAGTATTCCAGCTGAGCTATTCAAAATTTTAAAAGATGATGCAGTAAAAGTGCTACACTCAATTTGCCAGCAAATTTGGAAAACTCAACAGTGGCCACAGGATTGGAAAAGATCAGTTTACATTCCAATTCCAAAGAAAGGCAGTGCCAAAGAATGTTCAAACTATCGCACCATTGCACTCATTTCTCATGCTAGTAAAGTTATGCTTAAAATCCTACAAGCTAGACTCCAGCAGTATGTGGATCGAGAACTACCAGAAGTACAGGCAGGATTTCGAAGAGGCAGAGGAACTAGAGATCAAATTGCCAACATACGCTGGATCATGGAGAAAGCTAGAGAGTTCCAGAAAAACATCTACTTCTGCTTCATTGACTATGCTAAAGCCTTTGATTGTGTGGATCATAACAAACTGTGGCAAGTCCTTAAAGAGATGGGCGTACCAGACCATCTTATTTGTCTCTTCAGAAACCTATATGCGGGCCAAGAAGCAACAGTGAGAACTGGACACGGAACCACTGATTGGTTCAAAATTGGGAAAGGAGTCCGGCAAGGCTGTATACTGTCACCTTGCCTATTTAACTTATATGCAGAGCACATCATGAGAAAGGCAGGGCTAGATGAATCAAAACTTGGAATTAAGATTGCTGGAAGAAATATCAACAACCTAAGATATGCAGATGATACCACTCTAATGGCAGAAAGTGAAGAGGAACTGAAGAGTCTCTTGTTGCGGGTGAAGAAGGAAAGTGCAAAAGTTGGGTTGAAACTAAACATTAAGAAAACCAAGATCATGGCATCTGGCCTTCTCAATTCCTGGCAAATAGATGGGGAAGAAATGGAGGTAGTGACAGATTTTATTTTCCTGGGCTCCAAGATCACTGCAGATGGGGACTGTAGCCAAGAAATTAAAAGACGCTTGCTCCTCGGGAGGAAAGCTATGGCAAATCTAGACAGCACACTAAAAAGCAGAGACATCACCCTGTCAACAAAAGTGCGTATAGTCAAGGCTATGGTCTTCCCAGTTGCAATGTATGGCAGTGAAAGTTGGACCATAAAAAAGGCTGAGCGCCAAAGAATTGAGGCCTTTGAACTGTGGTGCTGGAGAAGACTCCTGCGAGTCCCTTGGACTGCAAGGCGATCAAACCGGTCAGTCCTAGAGGAGATCAACCTTGACTGCTCTTTAGAAGGCCAGATCCTGAAGCTAAAATTCAAATACTTTGGCCATCTAATGAGAAGGAAGGACTCACTGGAGAAGAGCCTAATGCTGGGAAAGATTGAGGGCAATAGAAGAAGGGGACGACAGAGAATGAGGTGGCTGGATGGAGTTACTGAAGCAGTAGGCGTGAGCTTAAATGGACTCCAGAAGATGGTAGAGGACAGGAAGGCCTGGAGGAACGCTGTCCATAGGGTCGCGATGGGTCGGACACGACTTCGCAACTAACAACAACAACAAAATAATGGTTGAGGCACAACTGCTAGTATTATTGTATTTTTTTACATGTCTTGCCAACACTAGAGCATCCCTAGATTGTCCACGCTATTCAGTAAGAAAAGACCCACTGAAAACAAGGGATTTCCTTCATGATATCAGAAAGCTGCAGACCCATTGGAAATAAGATTGTATGATAAAGGACTCTGAAGTTTCTCACACACTCTCTCACACACAAAAACCCCACAAAAGCCATTGTGTGTCCAAATGTACAAGAGCATTACTGAAATTATATTTTCCTTTGAATGACATTTCATAAGCAAAATCTGTTCAGTTCCTAGTACACAATAGCCCTGACCTTAAATAAATTTAAATCTCTTCACTATAAAGAAAGAAATTACAGAGTTCAGCTTCATTGTATAACACCTGAGTTAGAATTTATTAGGTGATTTAATTCTAGAGTTATGGATTAAACAGGGACCAAGAAAACATTGCACTGTTTTTAATATACCCATCAGAGCAAAATGTTCAACTCTTTTGTGAATTGTTATTATTTATCTGTGATTCTCATGATTTCTAACTTCTTATTTCACTACTACTCTTTGTTACCTTATTATATTTAACATTAAGGATCTAATAACTTTTTTAAAAATCTGTATGTCAGAGAATCTAAGGTTTCTGGGAAAGGCAGTCCCATGTGGAACTGTTAATCAATCCTTGAGATGCTAAGATTTGGTCCTCCAGAAAGAGGTACCACTTTCTATTGCACTTTCTTTTTTTTATTGAAAAGTTTTAGAATACATTTTAAGTATACTCCATCCCTCCCCCCCTCCCCCAACCCTCCCCTCCCCTCCCCCCTCCCCGACTTCCCAGACCTGAATACAGGGTATAAACTTACAAATTTAAGCTAAAATATGCTAACAACAAAAATAAAACATTAAATTCTATCGCACTTTAACTCTCCGTAAACATAACTATATTACTAACAAATAAGAAATAACTAATAATACATCATATAAAACCACTACTTACCGTATTTTCCGGCGTATAAGACGACTGGGCGTATAAGACGACCCCCTACATTTCCTGTTAAATTATAGGGTTTGGGCTATACTCGCTGTATAAGACTACCCCTCTTCCAATGCACACCAAATAAAAATTAAAAAACATCAGATTTGATTTTAATATGGTAATTTTAATTCAAATGCTTATGACATGCAGGTGCTTAGTAGGAAAACTGTCACTTATAAACATAAGGCTGTTTGTCATCAAACATGTAAACATAAAACAGTGCAAGTGGATTAAAGAAGAAGAAGAAGAAGAAGAAGAAGAAGAAGAAGAAGAAGAAGAAGAAGAAGAAGAAGAAGAAGAAGAAGAAGAAGAAGAAGAAGAAGAAGAAGAAGAAGAAGAAGAAGAAGAAGAAGTTGGAGGGGACCTTGGAGGTCATCTAGTCCAACCCCCTGCTAAGGCAGGAAACCCTATACCATTTCAGACAAATGGCTGTCCAGTCTCTTCTTAAAAACTTCCAGTGTTGGAGCATTCACCACTTCTGGAGGCAGGTTGTTCCACTGGTTAATTGTTCTAACTGTCAGGAAGTTTCTCCTTAGTTCTAGGTTGCTTCTCTCCTTGATTAGTTTCCATCCATTACTTCTTGTCCTGCTTTCAGGTGCTTTGGAGAATAGCTTGACTCCCTCTTCTTTGTGGCAGCCCCTGATTCCAGCAACCATTCCCTATTTTCCTAATTCACTTTTTCACTTTTCCTAATTCACTCTAAAGCTTTCCCTGCGCAGAGCCTTAAGTAACACAAGCTGCCTGCAATTAGTGCAGGTTCGCATCCCACCAGGCTCAAGGTTGACTCAGCTTTCCATTCTTCCAAGGTAGGTAAAATGAGGACCCAGATTGTTGGGGGCAATAAGCTGACTTTGTAATAATGCTGCTTGGGGGGGGGGTGAAAGCCCTAATAAACAGGCATATACACAGAATGAAGGCTATTGCTAAGCACATTGATTGGTGCTTTAAATTGTAAGCCACCCTGAGTCTTTGGAGAAGGGCAGGATATAAATGGGATTTAAAAAAAAAAAGACCAAATGGGAGATCCGCTCCAGGTTTTCCAGCCAGCCCGCCCAGTTCCTGAGTCAAATGTGTCCTTAGAGCTAAGCCGCTGCTCTGGCTGCTGCCTTCCCCACCTGCCTTTCAAGTTGGGATATACTACAACTGCTCTTCAACTTTAGAAGAAAAGACGCCCAGACCCCAGCCTGTAAAAAATCACAGACTGCAGCTTCTTCTCCAATTGGTCCCGCTTTCCCTGCGCAGACTAAATGGGAGATCCGCTCCAGGTTTTCCAGCCAGCCCTGTCCCTAAATTGTCAGCACCCAGCGTATAAGACGACCCCTGACTTTTGAGAAGATTTTCATGGGTTAAAAAGTAGTCTTATACGCCGGAAACTACGGTATTCAAATGCTAAATGAAACTTTTTAGTCCCATATTTATTCTGAATATATTCAATCCATCTTCTCCATTCCACAATATATCTATGTTGCGATTGTTCTTTCAAGTATGCTGAAATCTTTGCCATTTCCGCCAAGTTAGAAACTTTCAAAGTCCACTCTTCTATAGTAGACAGTTCCTCCTTCTTCCAATATTGTGCTACTAAAAGTCTTGCTGCCGTAATTAAATTCAACATCAATTTAGTATCTATAACAGTAAAATCTGTAATAATACCCAACAAAAACAACTGCGGAGAAAACCTTATCTTTTTCTTAAATATCTTTTGCATATTCCACCAAATTTTAATCCAAAAAGCTTTAACTTTTTTACAAGTCCACCACATGTGATAATACGTTGCATCCTCACAACCACACCTCCAACATTTGGGCTGGCAGTTCGGATACATACTTGCTAGTTTTTTAGGGTCTAAGTGCCACCTATAAAACATTTTATAAAAATTTTCTCTTAAATTTTGGGCCTGTGTAAATTTTACGTTTCTAACCCAAATCTTTTCCCAAGTATCCATTGTTATAACCTCCTGAAAGTTCTGGGCCCACTTTATCATACAATCTTTAACAAGTTCCGTTTCTGAGTCAATTTCTATCAATGCATTATATATTCTTCTTATATGTGCTTGACCTTGATCTCTAATTTGTTTTACCAAATTTCCATCAGATATCAAGATACCAACTTTCTGATCTTCTTTCCATCTTGCTTGTAACTGCCCATACTGAAACCAAGTTTGCACAATCTTTTCTTCTTTTAAAATATTATATGGCTTTAATTGCCATACATTCCTTTCTATCCTTAAAATTTCTTTATATGTAGTCTCATCATGTTTAAATCCAACATTTATATTTTCTATTGCATGTTTAGGTATTGCCCAAATTGGTATCTTATAATTTAACTTATGTCTATATTTTTTCCATACTTGCAACAGAGCATACCTTAATATATGTATCTTAAATACATTATCCACTTTCTTATCATACAATAAATATGCATGCCAACCAAATAACAAATCATAACCCTCAAGATTTAATAATCTTCCTTGTGTTAAATTAAACCAATCACTTATTGACGATGAAGCAGCAGCCTCATAATATAGTTTAAGATTAGGCATTTTAAGACCACCTCTTTCACGTGTATCTTGCGTTATCTTAAATTTGACTCGTGGCTGTTTCCCTGCCCAAACAAATTTATTAATACCTTCCTGCCATTCCTCCAAATTTAAATCCTTTTTAAGTATAGGTATCATTTGAAACAAAAATAAAAATTTTGGCAAAACATTCATTTTTACTGCTGCAATTCTTCCCAATAAAGATAATTGTAATTTTTTCCAACCATCTAGCTCTTTTTGTATTTTTAACCATAACAATCCATAATTATTTTTATATAATTTCACATTTGAGGCTGAGAGATAAACCCCCAAATATTTAGTCTTTTTAACTATTTCAAATCCTGTTAACTCTTCTTTTTTTTTATTGAAGAGTTTTACAAAAACAAAATTTTACAATATATCCCCAAATCCCTCCCACCCCAAACCCCCCCACTCCCCCCCCCACTTCCCAGAGCTAAATACAGGATTATAGTTACAATAATCATATTCTAAATAAAAATTATGCATAATATACAATTAACCAAATTCATAATGCGCTTTAACTCTCTTTTAACATAACTACAAACAACGTATCAATAACAATATCCCACTAAAACCTACTCATAAGCTAAATGATACTTTTTAGTCCCATATTTGTTTTGAATATAATTTATCCATCTCCTCCAAACTGAAATATATCTTTCCTGTGAATGATCCTTTAGATAAGCAGAAATCTTAGACATTTCTGCAAGATTCGAAACTTTAAACACCCATTCTTCTACAGTGGGCAAACTATCCTTCTTCCAATATTGTCCCACCAGTAACTGTGCTGCCGTTATCATGTTCAACATCAAGTTAGTTTCTTTAACATCACAATCTACAACAATGCCCAATAAAAACAATTGCGGGGAAAACTTTATCTTTCTCTTAAAAATCTTTTGAATGTTCCACCAAATTTTAATCCAAAAAGCTTTTATATTTCTACAAGTCCACCACATGTGAAAATAAGTAGCTTCTAAACTACCACACCTCCAACATTTAGACTGTAAATTAGGATACATGTTGGACAACTTCTTGGGATCCAGATGCCATCTATAGAACATTTTATAAAAATTTTCTCTTAAGTTTTGAGCCTGAGTAAATTTAACATTTCTGACCCAAATTATCTCCCAGGTGTCCAATGAAATTGGTTCCTGAATATTTTGTGCCCACTTTATCATGCAGTCTTTAACCAGTTCCGTTTCCGAATCCAATTCAATTAAAGCATTATATATCCTCTTTATATGTGCACAATTTGAATCTCTAATTTGCTTTACTAAATTTTGATCTGTAGTTGTGATGCCAACCTTTTGATCTGACTTCCACCTAGCTTTCAATTGGGTATATTGAAACCAAGAGTAACTTATGTTTTCTTGTCTTAACTCCTCTCCTGGTTTAAGTTGCCAATCATTCCCTTGCAATCTAAGTAATTCCTTATAAGAAACCATATCCATACTCACTCCCATAGATACGCCCTCTATCGCGTGTCCAGGAATTCCCCAAATCGGTATTTTATAATTTAACTTATAATAATACTTTTTCCAGACACGCAATAAAGCACTTCTAAGAATATGGGATTTAAAAGCCCTGTCTACCTTCTTATTATAAAGCAAGTATGCATGCCATCCATATACCAAATCCCATCCCTCAAGATGAAGTATTCTCTTGTTAGTTAGATTAAGCCAATCACTAACCCAGGTCAAGGCAACCGCATCATAGTACAATTTCAAATTCGGCGCCTTGAGTCCCCCTCTTTCCCTGGCATCTTGTAAAATCTTGAATTTAACTCTTGGTTTTTTCCCCGCCCAGATAAATTTGTTAATACCCTTCTGCCATTGATCAAGGTTGGCATCCTTTTTCAATATAGGTATCATCTGAAACAGAAAGAGAAACTTTGGTAGAACATTCATTTTAACAACTGCAATTCTTCCCAGTAATGATAATTGTAATTTTTTCCAATTATTTAAGTCCCTTTGTACCTTCAACCATAGTGTTTAATAATTAAAGGTAAAGGTTCCCCCGCACATGCGTGCTAGTCGTTTCCGACTCTAGGGGCCGGTGCTCATCTCCGTTTCATAGCCGAAGAGCCAGCGTTTGTCCGAGGACGTCTCCGTGGTCATGTGGCCGGCATGACTAGACGCCAAAGGCGCACGGAACGCTGTTACCTTCCCACCGGAGTGGTCCCTATTTTTCTACTTGCATTTTTTACGTGCTTTCGAACTGCTAGGTGGTGTTCTGAACCAGCCCTCTTCTCGTAACCCCTAATTAAGAGACGAGTCTGGAAAGCGTCCAAGGCTAAAAGGCTTCTGCCAAGATTTAATTACGCAGATAACAAAACACAAGAGCTTGTCTTCTCAAAAGGAAAAGTTGCTTTCAGCAACTAGCCCCTCCCCAAACACTTCTTTTATAGAGAGCTCAGGGCGTGGTCTCCCTGTGCCTCCTCCCGAGGAGTCCCATAGTCTTTCTTTGTTTGTCCCTGCTCGTCTGCCTCCTACGTCGGGCGTCCTTGAACAGGGCCAGCTGTGGGTCATCATCCTCCGCACTCTCGGGCTCACACAGCTGAGAAGAGGTCCCCGGCTGAGGACTCTGCAAAGCCTCCAAATCATCATCAGCCGGTTCGTTTCCCTCCTCCCCCACATCTGAGTCCTCCGATACATCGGACCCGGCTGTCGGACCCACCGGCTGGCCCTGAGTCACAACACTATCCCGCACCGCAGGGCCCTTCCCTCGGGTCTGCCGATCCGGATGCGGTCGGGATGGGAACTGTTCGTGAAAAGCAGTCACCAACGCAGGGGCATGAACGGCGGTCGCGTCTTCCCATGTGAAGTCCTCCGGCCCGTACCCTTTCCACTCGATCAGGTACTGGAAGCGACCTTTCAGCCAGCGGGAATCCCTGATGCTGGCGACCTCGTACTCGGGGGTGCTGCCTCCATCACGAGTTCCTGATGGGGGAGGTTCCGCTTGGCGAAGTGGACAAGCCGGTTGTTCGGGGACCAACAAGGACCGATGGAAGACGGGTTGCACGCGCAGGGAACGTGGCAGAGTTAAACGATAGGCGACCGGGTTAATGACGGCCTCGACTGGGAACGGTCCAAGGTAACGGTGGTCCAGCTTCCTCGCCGGCCGAGTGGATGGTAGGTTCCTGGTAGACAGCCAGACCCGATCCCCCACCGACAGTGGAGGCGTATCCCTTCTCGACCGATCGGCGAACCTCTTATAGTCGGCCTTGGCCTTCTCCAGCTGCCGTCGCACCAACCGATGGATCGCCTGTAACTCCGCCATGAATTCGTTCGCTGCCGGCTCCGGTGAGTCCACGGGCGAAAGGGGGAAAAACCGGGGGTGATAACCCACGTTGGCCAAGAACGGTGTCATCTGCGTGGAGGTGTGCTGCGAGTTGTTAAAGGCAAACTCGGCTATGGCCAAATAGTCCACCCAATTGTCCTGCTGCAGGTTAACGTAGCAGCGCAGATACTGCTCTAAGATGCCGATGACCTTCTCGGTACCCCCGTCGGTCTGAGGATGATGCGCGGACGAGAGGCAAACCTTAATGTCCAACGCCCGCATCAACTCCTGCCAGAAGCGGGCTGTAAACTGGGCCCCCCTATCGGAGACGACTCTATCGGGGAGGCCGTGCAGCCGGAACACCTGTTGGATGAACATGCGACTAGTGGCGCGAGCTGACGGTAAGCCGCGACAGGGGATGAAGTGCGCCATCTTGGTCAACATGTCCACCACCACAAACACTGTCGTGAAGCCGGAGGATGGGGGTAGATCCGTCAGAAAGTCCATGGACACAGCCCCCCAGGGTCTCTTGGGCGTTGGCAAAGGCTGCAGTAAACCAGGCGGGGCCCCTGTCGCTGACTTGGCCTGCCTGCATGGAACGCAGGAGGTGACATAAGACTGGACATCGTGTCGGACTCGGGGCCACCAGAAAGTACGGGAGACCAGGTTCAGAGTCTTGAACAGGCCAAAATGCCCCGCAGCCGGGTTATCATGACACTGGCTGAGGACGAGTCCCCTGAGTGGCCCTCCTGGAACATAGAGCCGGTCATGATAATACAGGAGTCCATCCGTGACCGACCAAGGCGAATCTGGCCCCACCTCTTCCTTCCGCTGAGCCACCCACGCCTCCTGCTGCTGCGCCTCCCGGATCCGAGCCCGTATATCCACCGGCTCCCGTACCGCAGCAAAAGACTCGACGGGGATCACTGTCCTGGGCGGAAGCTTGTCTTCCACTCGGGTGTACTCGGGCTTCCTGGACAGAGCATCCGCTCTCTGGTTGTGCCCGCTTGGTATGTACCGCACCCGAAAGTCAAACCTCGCAAAGAAGAGGGACCACCGGATCTGGCGTTGGTTCAAATTCCGAGCGGTCTGCAGGCTTTCCAGATTCTTGTGGTCCGTCCGGACCTCGATTTGATGCCGCGCCCCCTCCAGATGATGCCTCCAAGCCTCGAACGCCGCCTTGATGGCCAGCAGCTCCTTCTCCCAGATGGTATAGTTGCGCTCCGAGGGATTCAATTTCCGAGAGTGATACGCGCAAGGGAAAAGGGTACCGCTGGGCGTCGCTGCCTGGAGTAACACGGCCCCAATGGCAATGTCGGAGGCGTCCGCCTCCACGACAAACGGCCGTTGCGGGTCAGGATGCTTCAAGATGGGCTCCTTCATGAAGGCGTCCTTCAAAGCTCGGAACGCCTGTTGTTCGGGGGCGTTCCACTGGAACCGAGTCTTCTTCTGCAGGAGCCGGGTGAGGGGGGCTGTCAAGGCAGCAAAGCCAGGGATGAATGTCCGATAGTAGTTGGCAAATCCAAGAAGTCGCTGAACATCCTTCACGCGACGCGGGGGTTGCCAACTCTGCAACGACTCAACTTTACTCGGTTCCATGGCGATGCCCTCAGGAGAAATGTGGTGACCCAGGAAATCGATGGTCACCTGGTAGAACTGGCACTTCTCCAACTTGGCAAACAGCCGATGTTTCCGGAGGCGCTGCAGGACCTGACGGAGATGCTGATGATGCACTTCACGCGACGGGGAGTAAATCAGGATGTCGTCCAGGTAAATCACGACAAACTGGTCCAACAGATCTCGAAAGATGTCGTTCATAAAATGCTGAAACACAGCGGGGGCGTTGGTCAGGCCAAACGGCATCACCGTGTACTCGAAATGTCCATAGCGAGTACCAAACGCCGTCTTCCACTCATCACCCGGCCGAACCCTGACGAGGTTGTAAGCTCCACGCAGATCCAGTTTCGTGAAGATCTTAGCCTCCCGGAGTCGGTCCAAGAGCTCGGGGATGAGGGGCAGCGGGTAGCGGTTACGCACCGTGATGGCGTTGAGTTTCCGGTAGTCACAGCAAAGCCGTAACTCGCCCGACTTCTTTTTGACGAAGAGCACGGGCGCAGACACTGGCGAGGACGAGGGCCGGATGAAACCACGAGCCAAATTCTTTGTCAGGAAGTCCCGCAATGCGGCCAACTCGGGCTCCGACATGGAGTACAAACGCCCCACTGGGAGAGGCGCATCAGGGACTAGGTCAATGGAGCAGTCGTAGGGCCTGTGCGGGGGTAATTGGTCCGCCTCTGACTCGCTGAACACGTCAGCAAAGTCGGACAGTACGGGAGGCAAGGAAACTCCTGAGGAACCCTCCACCTGGCCGGCACAGATATGGCGGGTGTGGTCCACGCACTGCAAACTTGGGAAGGTGACCAAGTTCTGAGACCAATAGATCTGTGGATCATGCGCCCGGAGCCACGCCAGTCCCAAGACCACGGGGAAGTGCAGATCCGAAGTGACGTAAAACTGAATGGCCTCCACATGGGTACTGATGGCCATACACACGGGTTGCGTGGCGGCCGTGATAGGCCCGGACAGGAGCACTCGACCATCGATGGTCTCCACAAGCATGGGCGGATCCACCGGACACTGGGGAACAGCCCATTTGGCCACAAAGGCCGAATCCATAAAGTTAGTGGTAGCCCCAGAGTCAATTAAGGCATGGACCGGAATCCCCTCTGGCTTGCCAGGAAGGATCAGTCGTGCCTCCAGAATCAAATGCCGTGGTGGTTCACAGGCACCTTCGGAACGGCGTCGCTCGGTGTGGTCGTTGTGGGTCGCCCGATCTCTCACACCGTCTAGATCGGGCTCGGGCCGTTTCCCGATAGCAAAGCAGGGGACTTTCTCGGGGCAGGCTTGGTCACTGACGCCCGCTGACGCTTCTTCGGGCAAGAAGCAGCCAAATGTCCAGGGTCCCCACAGTAAAAACACAACCCCTCCGATCGTCGTCTGTCCATTTCCGTCACCGATAGACGGGACCTGGCGGCACCCAGCTCCATTGGCTCCTCCCTCTGGACTGGGGGCTCACGCACAACAGGGGCGGCAGGGGTCTGTGGGGTGGCACGGCGACTCTTACGCTGCTGCAGCCGGGCATCGATCCGCAGACAAAGATGGATCAGCCCATTCAGATCTGAGGGAATGTCCACGCGGGCCAGCTCATCCAACATCTCCTCTGACAAGCCATCCTGAAAGGCATCCACGAGCGCAGCCTCATTCCAGGCGGAATCCTGGCTAAGCAGCCGGAAATCGCTGATATAGGCCTGTAGAGGGCGCTGACCCTGCCTCAAAGCTTTCAGACGTCGGGTGGCGGTCTGCGCCTTAATCGGGTCCTCGTACATGAGGCGCATATGGTCACAAAACCCCCCAAAGTTATCCAACAAAGGGCTAGGCTGTGCCAACAGAGGCGTGCCCCAACGAGCTGCATCTCCCGACAGAAGGCTCAACACGAATCCCACCTTATCACGGTCAGTGGGGAAATCAGCTGCTCTCACGCTGATATAAAGCTGGCATTGTCCCAGGAAGGCAGGAAACAGTTCTGGATTACCAGCAAATTTATCCGGCATAGCTAACTGACATTTCCTCCTGGGTGGGGGGGGAGCATGTACCTGAGCCTGCAGTTGTGCCACCTGAGTGGCCAGCAAGGTGAGTTGCTGGGTGAGCTGGGCATTCTCGGCAAGAAGCTGCTCCATCGTAGTATTAAGGGGTGGGTGGCTGAAAGCAAACTGTTCTGAACCAGCCCTCTTCTCGTAACCCCTAATTAAGAGACGAGTCTGGAAAGCGTCCAAGGCTAAAAGGCTTCTGCCAAGATTTAATTACGCAGATAACAAAACACAAGAGCTTGTCTTCTCAAAAGGAAAAGTTGCTTTCAGCAACTAGCCCCTCCCCAAACACTTCTTTTATAGAGAGCTCAGGGCGTGGTCTCCCTGTGCCTCCTCCCGAGGAGTCCCATAGTCTTTCTTTGTTTGTCCCTGCTCGTCTGCCTCCTACGTCGGGCGTCCTTGAACAGGGCCAGCTGTGGGTCATCATCCTCCGCACTCTCGGGCTCACACAGCTGAGAAGAGGTCCCCGGCTGAGGACTCTGCAAAGCCTCCAAATCATCATCAGCCGGTTCGTTTCCCTCCTCCCCCACATCTGAGTCCTCCGATACATCGGACCCGGCTGTCGGACCCACCGGCTGGCCCTGAGTCACAACAGGTGGGCAGAAGCTGGGACGAGTAACAGGCGCTCACTCTGTTATGCGGCACTCGGGATTCGACCCGCCAAACTGCCGACCTTCTGATCGACAAGCTCAGCGTCCTAACCCACTGAGCCACCGCGTCCCTGTTTCATAATTATTCTTATACAATTTTACATTTGAGGCTGCAATATATACTCCTAGATATTTAACCTTCTTCACTATTTCAAAACCTGTTAATTCAGATAACATATCCCTTTCACTCATAGATAAATTCTTGGATAATATCTTAGTCTTATTACTATTCACCTTAAACCCAGAGACCTTACCATACTGAGTTATAATTTCCATCAAGTCTATAACCGACTGTAACGGTTGGGATATTGTCACAACCAAGTCATCAGCAAAAGCTCTCAATCTATAATCAAATCCTGTTAACTCTTCTAAAACAACATTTTGTTCTATAGTCATATTTTTAGACAATATTTTAGTTTTTTGCGTATTTATCTTAAATCCAGAAACTTTCCCATATGACATTATTATCTCCATCAACTCTACTACTGAGTAAGTCGGTTGACTTACTGTAATAACCAGGTCATCCGCAAACGCTCACAATCTATAATCTTGATCTCTTATTTTAATTCCCTTAATTTTATTTGAGTCTCGTATTTTAATCAATAATATTTCCAGTGTTAAAACAAACAGCAAAGGTGACAACGGACACCCCTGTCTTGTACCCTTTTCAATATTACATGTTTCTGTCAAGCTACCATTAACTATTATTTGAGCTTTTTGCTTCTGATATATTGCTCTAATAGATTGTAAAAAATGTTCCCCAAACTCCATTTTCTCCAATGCCTTAAATAAAAATTGCCAATCCAATTGATCAAAAGCTTTTTCAGCATCCAAAAAGATCAACGCTGCAGAAACCTGGTTATTTCCATCCAAAAATTCCAATGTCTACAATATGTCTCACATTATTCTTCATTTGTCTACCACTTATAAATCCAGTTTGGTCACTATGAATCATTTGCTGCATTACCTTCATTAATCTATTTGCTAAAATTTTTGCAAATATCTTGTAATCAGTATTTAAAAGCGATATTGGCCTGTAGTTTTTAGCTTGAGTAGCATCTTGATCTTTCTTCGGAATCAGCGAAATAAAAGCTGTTTTCCACGATGGAGGCACTTCTCCTAATTGAATTGTCCTAAACAATTCTCTTAAAGGTTCCACCATTTCTAACTGTAACTTTTTATAGTAGATGGCAGTCAAACCGTCTGTTCCTGGTACTTTACCCACCTTTAATTGCTTAATTGCTCGAATAATTTTTTCATCATGTATCAATTGATTCATCCCTTCCCTTTGTTCTTGTGTAAAAACAGGAATGTTAACTTCTTGCAGATATCTATCTATTTCTACATCTTGAATCTTGTCTCTAACATACAACTTAGAGTAAAAATCAACAAAAGCCTTTTTAATAAGATTCTGTTGATTCACCACTTTACCCTTGTGTTGTATTCTATCTATATTACGTTTTTTTTAAATCCCATTTATATCCTGCCCTTCTCCGAAAACTCAGGGCGGCTTACAATTTTAAGCACAAACCAATGTGCTTAGCAATAGCCTTCATTCTATGTATATGCCTGCTTATTAGGGCTTTCGCCCCCCCAAGCGGCATTATTACAAAGTCAGCTTATTGCCCCCAACAATCTGGGTCCTCATTTTACCTACCTTGGAAGGATGGAAGGCTGAGTCAACCTTGAGCGTGGTGGGATGCGAACCTGCACTAATTGCAGGCAGCTGGTGTTACTTTAGGAGGCATTAGCCTACTGCTCCACCAAGGCTCTTACGTGACCTTTGTTTCTTCCTTAACAAGTAAGCTAACCACCTACCTGGCTTATTAGCATTGCAAAAGGTGTTATGTTTAGCATACCGTAAGTTGGTTGCCACTTGATCTGCCATCAACATATCAAACTGGCCTCTTAGTAAAGTAACTACCTCTTTAATCTTCCCATCAGATGGATTCAAAATTAAAGCCTTCTCTTTTCTCTTAATTTCCTCCTCTAATTCTTTCCGCCTATGTTCCAGTATACATCTATATTTATTATTCAAATATATTAACACTCCTCTCATATAAGCTTTACTTGCATCCCAAACCATCTCAATAGAAGTACCCTTATGCATATTCATATTAAAAAATTCTTTCATCTGTTTTTTACACTCTTCCACATTTTCTTGATATCTAAACAAATTTTCATTTAGTCGCCAAGACCGTCTATCTCCATTATCTTTTTCTATTTCCAACCATACTGGACTATGATCTGATATAGTTCCTGGACATATTTTAATCTTCTTAATCCTAGAAAAAAAAATTAGTAATTAGTACAAAATCAATCCTGGATAAAGATTGATGCCTATCAGAGAAAAAAGTGAAGTCCTTTTCTTGCAAGTGTCTTTCTCTCCAAACATCTCTCAATTCCAAGTCGTCCTTCATGTCAAAAAAAGATTTAGGCAATCTAGCATTACTTGGTGTACTTCTAAAAAGCCCTTTTTTGTCCATTTGTATGTCCAAAACTCCATTCCAATCTCCCAAAAAAATACAAGATTTGTAATCTAACTGGATGATCTTGCTATGTAATAATTTATAAAATTCTCTTTACTCTTGATTAGGAGCATATAATCCAACCAAAAGTGTTTTCTTGCCTTCTAGTAATAGTTCAATTATAACATATCTTCCTTGTTTATCTGTTTCAATTAAGCTAGCTGATAAAGTGTTCTTAACATAAATAACAACTCCATTTTTCTTATCAGGAGCAGAGGCAATAAACTGTGTGCCCAGCCTAAAGTTTATCAAATACTTTTGATCAGCTGCTCGAATATGCGTTTCCTGTAAGCAAATAGCATCATTTTTAAATTGTTTTAGATATTGAAATACTTTCCTTCTCTTATTCGGTGAATTTAATCCATTAACATTCCAAGTTAGAAGCTTTGTCGCCATCTTTTGCAACCTGAAGCTTTTGGAGCGCCTCTTCCAAAATCACCTGCACTCTCTTCAGTTTCGCTCCTCCCACTGCTTCACTATAAGTAGGTTTTGAGATGTAATTATGGCTTTCTGTTGTTCTTGTTCTTGTCTCATTCATCTGGTTGCAACCCGTGTCACTCTTTGTTCTCTAACCTCTTCCATTGGTACCGGAATCTGGTCCACTCCTGTAGTTTGCTGGGATTCTCTATCTTTCTGCTGAATAGTTCCTTCAGCTCCTTGTATACTCTCCATTCGTGACTGATGCTCTCCTTCACCATTCCTCCTTTTAAATTCTGAAGATGGCGGAGACCCTGCCTTCAAAATATTGGCATAAAAATCTTGTGCCTGCAAAACTGTGTTAAGACGATATCTCATGCCTGCGTGCGTCACCACCATACCTACTGGAATCTCCCATCTGAACTGAATCTCCCATTTCCTTAATTCTTCTGCCAAGAAAGCAAATTCTTTTCTTTTCCTTAAAATTCTTGGAGGGATCTCTCAGAATTAAAACTTCTTGCTCAGCAACTGTAAATCTATTATTATAAAAGGCTTGAATAACCTCATTTCTGATTGCTCTCTTTGTAAAGTAAACCACCACATCTCTAGGTAACTTTCTTTGTCTTGCAATCCAAGAATTAACACGAAATATTTTATCTATATCCCCCATAATATCTTCTGCTGAACGCTCCAAAACCTGTTCAAAAGCCTGTGCCAATATTTCTTTCAAATTTTCCTTAGGATCTTCTTTCAAACCTCTGATTCTCACAGCAAATTCCATGTCGCGGTATTGTAGCATGACTACATCATCATCAATCTTTTCCATCACATTTTCAGCATCCAGCATTTTAGCATCTAATCTCATGTTATTTTGACTAAGTTCTTCCACGCGGTCATCCAGACGCTCAATACACACTGCCAGTCCTTGAAATGCAGCCAAAATGTCTGCTCTTATTTCAGTATTCTTCTCCTCAATAAGTTCAGCTATTTGTTGGGATTGTATTTTTAAAGCATCCTGCAAATCTTTTATTGTTAAAGCTGGTGCTGGTGCGGGTGCCGCTGGAGGAGGCATCAAAGCCTGTAATGAAGACTGCTGAACTGGCGAAGCACCAGCACATCTAGGAACTTTAGTTGGTTTGGAAGCCATTTTAACCCCGTTTTTTCTGTTGCGCACTTTCACTTTCCGCACCGCTTACAACTTTTTCCACAAAATACTCTGAGTTAAAGTTCAAATACTTGCTATTACAGCATTCTCCTGCACAGCTCTGCCTGCATCCAAGTAATCCACGATTGACTATCGATAGCAGGGATGGTTGCAGCATCCTGCTCTGCTCCAAAGCCTTGGAGCAGAGGTGTCCCAGAGTCCGGAGCAAACTCAGGCTTCGGGGGGGCTCACATGCTTCAACCACCAGAGTTAAAACTCTGGTGGTCTAGGGGAGCTCTACCCCTGCCTAAGCGCTCACCCCCTCCTCTTCTCCCGAGGAGCAGGTTTCCAAGCCGCCAAACAGCTGATCGTTGCTGTTTCTGGCAGCTCTACAGAAAGCAGCGGGACTGACGGCCGAAATGGCTGCCATCAATGGAGCCTTGCCACCCGGAAGTCCCCTCTATTGCACTTTCTTATTTCTGTATTTATAATTATACTGTATTATGAATTGGATGCAAAAGTAATAGTGTATAATTGATTTATTTGGAAGTTCTCTTATTTTTTTCAAATCATACTAATATTTAAGAAGCACACTAAATATTAAATTGATAAACAACCACAGCTGCTGAATCTCAGCACTGGGAGAATCTGAATCTGAAAAAAGCTCTCCAAGGATCATCTTAGAACAGGGGTGTCAAACCCGCAATGTCACGTGACATGTTACGAATGTATCGCGCCTTTTTCCATTGCCAGCAATGCGGTGAGTGCGGTTTCGGCATAATGCATATGGCCACAGACTGGCAGTTTTACACCCTTGTCTTAGAACAATATAGGAAGAAGTTGGATATCTGTTTTAAAGTAATAAGAACAACTCAGTCTTCAGTCTTCTACATTTGTGAACAAAAATGATGTTTCACAGAGGAGCACTGGCACCATTGATATTGCTCTGATATTGGGAGTAATTAATATAAAAGAACCTTCACCAAAAATGCCACATGCTAACTTGTGAGATAAGACATTAGCAACAGAGCTACATCATTTCCAGCTAAAATAAGGAGCAACCAATTTACATAATATTTCATACGCATTCTGGATAGTAGCTCGCTGAAGCATTATGGAATTCTTGGCTCTACAAGTTAGATTTGCTTTCTTAGTATAATTATCCAGAGAGAATCATAAATAATAGACAACAATTCATAGATAACATAAACTCCCTTTTTATGACCTTGTAATCATTTAATTTGAGTAGAATTGGAATGACTGGATGGAGCTAAGCATTTAGTAGCCAGATGCCCTTCCTAACACCACACTGAGTTCAGAGCAGGTTTGTTGTTGTTTTTTACATACTAGGAGAAAAATATCTGACATTAACTAGGATTGAATTCTCAACCTTCCAAGTGGGAAGTCACTAAGCCACAATGTCACTCATTCACAAATAACTTACAACAAACAGAAATAATGTATTCAACCTCTTGATACAATTGTCCTGGTCTAAATAAACTTCCTTCCATATTTTCTCCATCACCATCTTCAAAAACCTGTATTTGTTGACTATTTAATTCTTCTGCCAATGTATTTAATTGTTCAATTTCTTCTGTTGAATTCTGTCCCAGTAAAATATTAGTTGTAGTCACAGTTTGAATTTGAGTTTGTTTCATCGAGATACTTTCTAGTTCTTTCCCAAAAGCTCTTATTTCATCGTCAGCTGTAGAAAGGAGCTGATAAGTTTGGTAAGACATTTCCCACAGAGCATGAATTTCTTTTTGAAACTCTTCCATTGTAAACTTTCACATCTGGTGTTCAAGGTTACTCTTTATCTTGTTTTCTTAAATATTTTCTTGTTTTTTTTAAAGAGAAAATCAGAATTCAGAATTGCAATTTCAAATTTAGCCACTGAGTGTCCCCCAAGTACTTTAAATGTTCTTTTCTTTTGTTATTTCTTTCTTAAACATTCTTTTGTTTCCAAAAAACAACCCTGGATTTGTTCACTGCCTTCCAAAGGGAGGGTTAAAATCTTCCTCCCTCTCCACAGGGGGGAAAGTACTTAGCAGCTTAATTAGGTGAAAAAAAGATGATTAAGGTACAAGAGAGGAATCTTACCCTCATCTCTTCCATGCTGCTTTAATGTTGCCTGATGGTGATTTGACTTCGGCTGTCTGCAGCCTAGGAGCTGGCCATATTCCTATGGTCAGTCTTTTGTCCGCCGGTACAAAGGGAATGCAGGCACTAACAGGGGCTTGCTGCCCCCCCCCGAGTTTCTGCAAAAGCCCCTTCTGTCTGGACACCCCTCCAGGGCAACTCTTTTGTTGTATATTAATCGTTCATAACATTAACCGAGTTCTCCCCCTCACACGTTGTGAGGAGAATCGCAGCAGCCTGTTGACAGCTGTCAAAAGGGCTGCCGCTCTCCCTTCCACGCAAGCGCGACGAACGGCTGACTTTGACAGCTGTCAAGCAGCCGCGCAAGCGCAGAGCGCTGACAGCTGTCAAAGTTGCCAGGGCTGTGCATGCGCAGTAACCACCGACCTATCAACATCGCCAGCTGGCCGAAGAAGCAGCAGGCTGACAGCTCGCGGTTGCCAGCAGGCAACAGCGCCTGATTGGCCGCCGCCTCGCGGCGGGAGAACACCGCACGCTGATTGGTTACAAGTTTACAAGTTACTGTATAAATAGCGGGGAATCCCGGCGGTGTTTCGCCCGGGATGCCTTCCCTAATAAAGAGCTGAAACTGTGCCTGCTGTCTCCTGGTCTTCCCTCAAGCTAAACCACCTGGCGACGAGGATGGGATCCGGGTCTGCTTAGTACGAGCTGAAGTCAAGAGCTGAAGTCACGAGCTGAAGGAGGGAAGCCGTCCCACCAGCCGATACCGCTGAAGTCGCCGCTGGTCAGGGAGAGCCCTCTACCCACTCGAACGTAAAGCAGACCCGGGGACCTGGACAGCATGGCTACCCTCGGGCACATTAGGGAATTTGACGTCTCCCAGCCAGAAGGCTGGGAATCTCATCTCGGGCAGGTCGAGGGATACCTCCTCGTTAACAAAATCTTTGAAGACCGCCCCAGAGCCGCGGCGCTCCTTTGCCTCAGCGGGCCAGCCGTATATGACGTCGCCATAGGGCTCTGCAGCCCAGACCCAGTGGCTGCCATACCCTACGCTGAATTAGTCGACCGCCTCAACTGGCACTTCACGCCAAGACGGTCTGAGCTCTATTGGTGGCTGAATTTCGCCCGTCGATTCCAACGGCCGGGCGAGTCAGCCAAATCCTTCATTGCTGAGGTCCAACAGGCAGCCCGCCGTTGCCATTTCCCTGACCTGGAAGACCGCATCAGAGACCAGGTCATTGTGGGTCTGCGGAACGAAAAACTACAAAAAAAGATCGTCACCAAGCCCACGATGGACCTTGCTGAACTGACGCTCGAGATCATGGCCTATGAGGGCTGACATAGGGAGGACACAACCCCACAAGGGAACTCCCTCAGTGGGTCAGTCCACCATGACCACCTCAGGAACCCCGACTCTGGAGCACCTGTGGAAAAATTCAAAGTGGACGCTATTCGTCCGAGACCCGGCAACCCCCAGGCTCACCGTGATACCAACAGGAGACCAGACAGACCTGTCGCGGGCACCAAAAGCTCCCCACCTAATCACACCAAATGTGCCAGCTGCGGCGGAAACCACGCAAGAGCGTCCTGTAGATTCCGCAATGCCAAGTGCCATGGCTGCGGAAAAACGGGTCACATCCGCTCCACCTGTCGCAGCACAAACCGAGAGACCCTCAACGAACTGGAAGTCGGCCCGGAAGGTAGGACATCCCCTCCCAAATTGGCCAGGGAAACCCAGAGGTCATCTATCTTGACCATCCTTTCGGACCAGGGGCCCTTACTCACTAACCACATCAAGCCCAAGGTAAAAATCCGAATACAAATACAGGGAGTCCCATGCGAAATGGAGGTGGACTCTGGGTCCTCAGTCTCCATCTTGTCCTGGGACACACTCCAGGAAATCGCGCGTCGCTGCGGACGCCGCTTTTCCCTGAGCCCCTCACAAATATTATTAGCTGATTTCCAAGGAGCCCCGATTAAATTAAGGGGGGAAGCCAAGCTTAAGGTCGATTATAAACATTTTCACGGGGAGCTCTCTGCCCAAATTGCCTCAGGAAGACGAGCCTCCCTCATTGGCCTCGATTGGTTCGACCCCCTGGGCATAAAAATCACCAGGATCAATCAGTCACAGCCCCGTCACTTAGAAGCAGTCTGTCACCAATACGCAGACGTATTCGACGGGACTCTAGGGAAGTACAACGGCCCTCCCATAGAATTAAAATTAAACCCTGAAGTTCTGCCAGTCAGAATTAAAGCCAGAAGGGTTCCCTTCGCTCTCAAAGCCAAAATTGAAACGGAACTTGACAGGCTGGTAAGCCTAGGGGTGTTAGAACCTACGGAAGGGGGCACTTGGGAGACCCCTATAGTCACCCCAGTAAAGCCCAACGGGGAAGTCCGCCTCTGTGCAGACTATAAAGCCACCTTAAACCGAGCATTAAATCCACACGCCTACCCAGTCCCAGCAGTTAAGGATGTCCTGTCAGCCATCCAAACAGGCACAATCTTTGCCAAACTTGATCTGGCTCATGCCTTTTTTACAATTGCCGGTCTCAGAAAGGACAGCGGACGCCCAAACCATTGTCACCCACCGCGGGGCGTTCAAAGTTAACCGCCTGCAATTCGGAATAGCTGTGGCACCTGGCATATTCCAGGAGGCCATGGAAAAAACCCTCAAAGGAATTCCCGGAGTCTGCCCCTACTTTGATGATGTGCTCATCGCAGGGGAGACCGAGGAAATTCTAGCAGAAAGGCTGCAGGAGGTGTTGCACAGATTATGCACTGCTGGCCTTAAATTGAAAAAAGAAAAATGCTCCATTGGAGTCCCTGCCACCAAATTCCTGGGCTACAGAATTGATGCCCAAGGAATACACCCCACAGACTCCAAGATTCAGGCCATTAAGGCAGCCCCACCCCCAAAAAATAAAGTGGAATTACAAGCCTTTTTAGGGCTCCTCAATTTCTATCATGCCTTCCTCCCTCAGAAGGCAACCATTGCAGAACCCCTTCACAGGCTGCTCGACAAAGGAGCCCCCTGGAAGTGGGACCAAGTCCATAATGACAGTTTCCAGAGGCTGAAACAACTCCTCTCCAACAAATCCACCGTCACCCATTACAGGGAGAGGATGCCCCTCTGAGTCGCGTGCGACGCCTCCCCCTACGGCATAGGCGCAGTCCTCAGCCACCTCCACACAGATGAGACACAGTCTCCCATCGCTTATTACTCCAGGACCCTTTCCAGGGCAGAGCGGAATTACGCTCAAATCGACAAAGAAGCCCTAGCAATAGTTGCAAGCGCGAAAAAATTTCACGATTATCTATACGGCCGCCCCTTTACGATCTACACAGATCACAAGCCCCTGCTAGGGCTCTTCACCTGGAACAAATTGACACCCCAAATCCTATCCCCTAGGATGCTGCGCTGGACTACATTCTTGGCTGCCTATTCCTTCAGGCTTGAACACAAGCCAGGAAAGGAAATGGGCCACGCTGATGGCTTAAGCAGATTGCCCTTACCCACAATCGAGCCGGACCCAGCCCCAGCCGGCCACATCCTGGCAATTCAAGAATTGCCAGATTGTCCCTTGTCCACTAAGGACATCGCCCTAGCAACTAGCAAGGACAAGACCCTAGGCAGAGTACTCTACTGGGTCATGACAGGCTGGCAGTCCACCTGTCCCAGGCCAGACTTCCAACCCTATTATCTCAGACGGCACGAGCTGTCTGCTCACCTAGGCTGCATCCTCTGGGGAAGCCGAGTCATTATTCCAAGCCCCCACAGATCCCAAGATCCCCACAGATCCCTTCACTCCCTCCATGAAGGCCACCCAGGGGTGGTTAAAATGAAATCTCTCACACGCAGCTACCTATGGTGGCCAGGATTGGATGGGGACATAGAGAAACATGTAGCCGGATGCTACATGTGTCAGCAAACCAGACCCCCCCGCCACACGCTCCCATCCACAAATGGGAAATGACTAAGAACCCCTGGTCCAGGGTGCATGTCGACTATGCTGGCCCATTCCAAGGCCAAAATTTCTTGATAATAGTCGACAGTTTCTCAAAATGGCTGGAGGTCATCCCTGTCTCCAGCACAACCACAGCTGCCACCATCAGGGGGTTAAGGAGGGTCTTTGCCACTCACGGGTTACCCGACGTCCTAGTAACTGACAATGGACCCCAATTTACCTCTCAGGACTTCCAGATTTTCACCAGGGACAACTCAATTAGGCACACTACGTCCGCGCCCTTCCACCCATCTTCGAACGGCCTTGCAGAAGTCATGGTGAAGGCCACCAAGGACTCCCTAAAGAAAATTATATCTGGGGACTGGCATTGCCGACTGGCACAATTCCTCCTTGCGCAGCATTCAACCCCCTGTTCCACCACCAGAAAATCGCCGGCTGAACTCCGTTGGGGCCGCCGACTTGTCACAAAGCTCGACCGTCTACACCCCGACAGGGCAGCTGCAGAGACCGATCACACACCTCCGGTCAAAACCTTCCCTCCCGGACAACTCATTTGGGCAAGGAACTTCGGGGCCGGTGACAAATGGGTTCAGGGCGTCGTCCTGAGTCAAACCGGACCAGTATCTTATCTGATTGACTTGGGGGGAGGTAAGCACATCAGGAGGCACTCGGACCAGTTAAGACTCAGGGGGCCTCAAAACCAACCCCTACAAGCTCCAACCACTCTGCAGCACGACCCTATGCCACTGCAGCCGAGCCCAAGTCCGCCGCCCCACAATCCCGATTCCCCTGCCGCACCTGAAGCTCCACACCCTTCAACTTCCACCGACGGGGGAAAGGGAGACCAGCCCGGCGGAAACCTCCGCCGCTCCACCAGACAGCGGAAAACCCCGGCATACCTAGCCGACTACAAGTGGGCAGGAAGCAGGAGCATCGGAGACCAACAAAGTTAAAGAGACTAACAGAGGAGGGGGGAAAGGGGTGTTGTATATTAATCGTTCATAACATTAACCGAGTTCTCCCCCTCACACGTTGTGAGGAGAATCGCGGCAGCCCGTTGACAGCTGTCAAAAGGGCTGCCGCTCTCCCTTCTGCGCAAGCGCGATGAACGGCTGACTTTGACAGCTGTCAAGCAGCTGCGCAAGCGCAGAGCGCTGACAGCTGTCAAAGTTGCCGGGGCCGCGCATGCGCAGTAACCACCGACCTGTCAACATCACCAGCTGGCTGAAGAAGCAGCAGGCTGACAGCTCGCGGCTGCCAGCAGGCAACAGCGCCTGATTGGCCACCGCCTCGTGGCAGGAGAACACCGCACGCTGATTGGTTACAAGTTTACAAGTTACTGTATAAATAGCAGGGAATCCCGGCGGTGTTTCGCCCAGGATGCCTTCCCTAATAAAGAGCTGAAACTGTGCCTGCTGTCTCCTGGTCTTCCCTCAAGCTAAACCACTTTGGTCCTTTTAGGACCCCTAGTGATGCGAATCTGGACACGGAAGACGGGAGCCATCCTCCAGGCATCCATTTATGGCTGTTGGCAAGAGGTGAAAATAATAAGATTTGGTGTTGTTGGCAGATTTTTTAAATCTTCAAAGGTGGAGACTGGGGGTCCACTTCAATATGATATAGTAATACAAGAATGCATTGATGACCCTGAGGCAAAGAAGCATAAATTGACATGGCAAAGGAAGAAAGCAAGAATAAGATTGAAGAAATATGAACATTTTTAAGAGGCTTGAAATAGATAATATTAAAATAGACAGGATGGTACTGGGATTACGAGAATGTTTTGATGAGTAGATAAAAATATTGATTAACTAATAAAATAATAATAATAAAAAAACAAAATACAAATGTATGAATATTAACATTGAAATATTGAGTTTTTCTAAATAATATGGGTTAAGATGTATATATGCTAAGAATGATAGAATGTAGCTAATATATTTGGATGCAGAGACATGAAGGATGTATTGAATGTTAAAATGGAACAAATTTTGGTTAATTTTTAAATATGTGGAAACTATAAATGAGAAACAAGAATATTTTATTGTCCTCCTCTTTACTTTTACTTTTTTCTTTCTTCTTTTTTTCTCTTTTTTCCTCTTCTTTTTCTCCTCCTTGCGATTTGTATCTTAATGACTATTACTTTAAATAGTGTATAATTGATATAGATATGGAAATGAGATAAATGAGAACTGGACTACATTACTAAGTATTGAAGAGAATTGTATAAAGGAAAAAGAGGTCATTTTGTAATATGAAATTGAGAAATCTTAAACGTTTTAATTTTAATATTAATGTAAAATTAAAGCTAGAAAAAGTAGATAAGGTGTTTGATGTTTTAAAGATGGAATGTTAAAATATGAAATATACTAAAAGATTGATGGATATGTATTCAAAAAATAAAATAAAATAAACTATTAAATGATTGATTGATAGCAATAAGAAATATGTCAATCTAGATAAGAGATAGTATATATCGAAGAAAAAAGAGAGAGGAAGTATTGGTTATAATAATGTGAAGATTTGTAATAATATGTATTTGCAGGGCTTTTTTTCTCATAGAACGCTCAGAATGGCGTTCCGGCACCTTTTTTTGCAAAAAAACAAAACAAAACCAGCTCCCTTATTGGCTTTCCTAAGCCTATTGCAGGGCTAGCAATCTTGGCTCTTTTTTATGACTCATGGACTTCAACTCCCAGAAATCCTGAGCCAGCCATGCTGAGGGGAAAGGGAGAGGTTTCCAAGCTGAGCCATGCTGGCTCAGGAATTCTGGGAGTTGAAGTCCTTGAGTCATAAAAGAGCCTGCACTAGAGGAGGACATTAAAATTATTTACAGGATTACTTCTTTAGGAACTAAACTTTTAGAATCTAAAACAGCTAATTCAAAAAAGCCAACAGGAAAGAACCTCACATTTTTCATCTGCTCCTGTCTTTTGGAAGGTAAAATTAGATAACAAAATAATCTACTTCTTATGTTAACATCTCTGCAATCAAATCAAAGGCAACAGGAAAGAAATGAGAAACATTTTTCTCAATGTAATATGACTAATTTAGCTGATGTTAGAAAAAATAGTATCTTTTGTACACTCTTGAAAACTATTTTGAATCTAAACAATTCTTAAGAATGAAATATTCTTAATTTGGACTTTACTTTTACTGTTTGGACTGTTGTGTGTTTTGAAAAATAGATTATTTAGAATCTAGTTATGTTTCACTTTAGTCTTTAAATAATTAACCTAGTATATACATAACAATATATGATGTTTTCCCTGGTGAGCTTAACATCAATAACAACATTTATTAAAAAGGCTAAAATAATTTCTGGTGGTATTATCTGTATATTAAAATTTTGGACAAGCAGTGATCATATATCCTAGCAAAAGATGTTACATATGTGCATAAGCGTAGTCAGTAGCATATGCTTTTTTAAAAATATCAAACATGCAAAGAAACAAAAATAAGTCCAAAATATCTGTATTACATCCAGAAATGCCAACTTTGCAACCAATATTTCTCATCCATAACTATGGCACTCTAAGGATACCTGCATACATGCAAATGCTTCTCTGGGATCAGTAACACAGCAGGGATTGCTTTTTCCTTCCAGTAACATATACCTAAAACCAATTTATCACATTTGGCAATTGTACTAAAAAAAATCATTGCCAATCAATATAATTCATTTAATTTGAAATCAAGTGAAAAATTGATTTAAATTATTTTATTAAAACAAATTAATGGCAATTCTTTTATAAAAAGTTGCCTCAAACAAAATGAGTTTGACATGCCTGCTCTAGATAGTTGAATGCTCCAAAATAAATTCTAGACCAGGCCTGTACATGTAGCCTACCAAGCACCCTTGGACAGAGCACAGACTTTAAAAAAAAAAGTAATAAAATCACCACCACTGCCCTGAAAGTCATGTTGCCTAGTGCCTCCATGGCTTACCATGACCACAAGCTCCAACACTGTAGATGCTCCTCTAGTCACCAAATCATTGATTAGCCCACCAGCATTCCTTTGCAGACCACAAAGATTTTTAATTTATTAGTGTGGGCTTTTCCCTTCTACAAGTTGCACAGATCTCTTCTAGAGTTTCCTTTTGCCTTTCTGAGTTAACTCCTTGGTCTGTCATTGAGCAAGAATTGACTTTGTAGGAAAGCATATTATCATTTGATGTATATTTAACATATGTTCTACCTTTATTTACCAATTGTATAATATTTCTATGCAATCCACATGGCGAGGTTTGGGGCAATTTATGATAGAAAAAAAATATTTTTAAAATCATAAAATTAAAACATAAAAGCAGGGCTTTTTTCTCATAGAATACTCAGAATGGCATTCCGGCACCTTTTTTTGCACAAAAAAAAAAGCTTTTGCACAAGCTATGCTACTCCCTCTATTGGCTTTCAAAAGCCAATAGGAATTGCTTCTGAGTGCGCCAAAAGACCTGGCTGGCAAACGTTGCACTGGCTAGTTGTCTGCAGCAAAAGCGAGTAGGCAGGAACTTTGCATCCCTCCCTGCTGCCCAACTACACCATCTCAACTAGGTAAGTAAGAGAGGACAAGGAGTGGGAGGTGGGTTCTTCAGAGTCCATGTGCACTCCTTCCTTGTGATCACCCAGGCTGGTGGCCTACCTGGTGCTGGACCTGTGCCACCCTTGCCTCACCCTATGTGCCTAAGTGGCTGCCCTGCATCGCCTGGCCCGCACCGCCTCTGCTGCACACCCCGTACAGCCCCACCATATAGAGCAGGCCCTGCTGCTCCCACAGCACCAGCTGCGCCGGCTCTGGCCCCAGGGGGGAGCCTGCCGCCAACACCCCTCACACCCGTGACTGCAGCAGCGCCGCCCCACCCCACCCACCCCCACCTCCTGCACCTGCCAAGATGAGAGTTCTGGCACCTTTTTATTTTTATTTTTTAGAAAAAAAGCACTGTGTATTTGTCTGAAATGGAACTATTGTAACTCGGATACCACGTTGCTTTTTAAAGATATTATTGTAAATATTGGAAAACTAATAAAATATTATATAAAAAAAGAAATAATGTATTCAAGCTGTCACTATCCTCTGATTGTGCTTGGAGTCTGTGAGGGCATGGATGTAGAACAGCAGGCTTTAGCTGAACCTGATTTGGTGAACTGGTGTAAAGAAAATAGCCTAGTTTTAAACATTGGAAGCATATTCAGTTTTAAATTTCTCTTTCAATATTAAAATTTTTGAAGACCTTTCATTTACTTCTATCAAATCCCCCCTTTTAATTTTTATTGCACTTAAAGGTCTTTATTATCATGCTTATAAAATCTTATAACCATTAACTGTATAATTTCTTCTCTTCCTAAGGCTTTCCTAAAAGCTTTTCCTACAGCTTTGGTTAAATTAGATGCACATAGAGGAATACATTGCAGACATGCACAGCACATATGTCCTACACGTATTTGTTTTAGCCATCCAAAATTGAGAAGCCAATTAGTTAATCAACTCCAATCACTCCACATATTTTCATACTTTTGTTCAGAAGCTTTAGCCACTTTCCTAATTTTTTTTGCAATATCCTTTACTGCTTCATGATTGTCATCTACCTTTAAATCCCACAAAAAAAATTACCTTTATTTCCCAGGCTGCTCTGTTGTGTTGTCTTCAGTAATATTAGAATTAGAATCCACCCCTCAATACTATTTCACAGTATTTCACACCCACAAATTGATCCACAATCACAACAGCAATAACAGCAACAGCAGTTACACTGGCAATAACAAAATAATATATACATTTACCACCTAATTCTTACAATTTACAATTCTACATTTTCAGTTTCTAATGGTGTGACTTCTGTCTCAGTTATTGGTTTTATTTGTAACAAACTACTTTTACCTCTCTCATGATCATCACCAACTACTTTGTTCTTCATCTGGGGTCACCTGAAATTCTAATAGAGATATTTAAAATAGGTAGGGGTTCTGGTCCACTACCCATTCAAGTTCTTTTAAGCGTGGCTTTCAGTCCTTGTCCTGGAATGACCATCCAGCCTCTTTCAGGTCCAGTCATTACCTTTGCTCATATGTAGTGAGGCCAATCCTTCTCAGCCCTCCGGACAGCAGATTCAATATAAGGAACTTCCCCTCTTTGGTTGTAGAAGTTCCTCCTTCCATTTACTGTCCTGGCTGGATCTTATGGACTGGAAATTTCAAGGGAGCTGTTTGCACCACCAAGCCTTCCTGTCAAAGAGAAAACAGAGACCCCAGTACTTGTTCTACATATAGCTGTTGGTCTCCCTTCTTTGGGAGCCTTAACTCTTTTACATATCAAAAATCCCTCTGTAGCCCTTTGGGCTATCACATAAATTCCAAGGGTAGCATAGAATTTCAAATACATTTCTACCTATGATTTAATTCCCCAATGACTCCCCTCATATAGTTTTTGGATCAACATTCTTGCAGTACCTTGTGATAACCACAGAATCTCCTTTAAAACCATTTTTATTGTTTGATTAATTATAAATCTACTATAGCCTCAATCCCTTTACTATCTATTTTCCTTTCCCCTTCAACTATAATATATCCTAGATATTTTACCTTCTTATTTGCTAAACACCCTCAATCCTTTCTTCTACCAAAAAGTTGCTTTCCCATTTCTTGATAATTCCCAGAATAAGATCTTACAAAACTGGGAAGCTACATAAGAATGTATTTGCTTCCACAGCTTAAAAGTGGAAGAAAGAAAGACTATACTTGTTCAAGGAAGCTCTATCAAAAATTGTCACATTTTTCTTTCTCCTCCCCCTTTCACCCTGATTAGATACCATGTTACAAAAAAATATAACTGAATAAACTTATTGTAAATAACACATTCAGGATTTTAAAAGGTAAAGCACCAATCAGTATTGGGCTAACATTTCTGGGATGCCTTTTGTCTCAGGGAGATAATATTCAAATCACTCTTGTGGCAGCACATCAGAGAACAACAGGATAGATAAGAAGACAAAAGATTGTCTCCCCCTTCCCCCATTCACCAAACCAGACAGAGTAAAAATTTACACAGAAACTTTGCTTTCAGAGAACTTGAAACAGCCCTCAGGAGGAAAAAAATGCCATAACATTTACAGAAGTGGCTTGCCAAAACCTCCCTCCCAGGGCTGAACAAAAATAAAGCAGCCGCAAAACACTCGGCTATCCCTCATGGCCAAATCAGGATTTGAACTCAAATCCAGCCTTGCAGCCTGTGGCTATAAGCCTGAAATCAAACTGGTTTTCTAAAAAGGTTTCCTTTCCCTTCCTTGGCTCCAAGAAAAAGGAAAACAAATTGAACACACACAATATGCAGCCATTAGTCATCTCTTTCGCAGTAGCAAGGAGTCCCAAAGACACATATTTATCAGATGTTAAATAAAACATCATAGGATTGTTCCTTTTTTGACAAGAATACCCTCAAATGCATTATTAAGAATAAATCAAAACTAAAATGCAAAGGAAAATCACTGAAGCATGCCACATATACAAAAACAGTATATCAGAGTTGGATGGGACATTAGAGGTCCTCTAGTCCAACTCTATCCATTCCAGACCCTATCAATTTCTAACCTCCTCCCAAAAACCTTCAATAATGAAGCATCCACAGTTTCTGGAGACAATTATCCCTCTCATTAATTATTCTTACAGTAAGGAAATTTTACCCAATTCCTATTCTTTAAAACAAACAAAAAAACCCCAAACATGCAGATAGAAACTGCCTCCCCCGCTTTAATTTTCTTTCTTTTTTTTCTGCATCTCTTACTTTTCCAAGGCAGAAATTCTTGGGTTAAAAAAGTAACAAACTAAACATGTTTAAAAGGATTGCTCAAAAATTTCACCCCCCTTTAATAGCCCTTCCAAAATGGTCTTTCCAATGTAATGTTATATACTGTTTCTGGTGAATTACTTCATCAGGGTTCTTTAAAGTCACTTTTAAATGATCCATGTTTCCCCTCTTCTATTGCCCTCTTGGGCCCATATAAGAGGTTCCACATTTTCTTGAGCTTCCTCGCTCAAGGCCATAATTTTTACAATTATTTCTCTTTCATTCCCCATAATAACAACCCCCAATTTACCAATTAAGTACCTCCTGGCAAAATTGCAACTCCCTTCAATACAAAGTTGCACCATAGTTCAGGTCCTTTTGCTACTCTTGACCATCGCAGATTTAAATTTAAAGCCCACATAGCTTTCTATGTCCTTTCTCATGGATGGCCAGCAAAATTGCCTTTTAGTTAAGTGTAAGGTTTTTACAAACCCGAAATGTCCTGCTGATTTTGTATCATGGCACAGTTGCATGAAATGGATCCTCTGGGTGGCAGGTATGTATAACTTCTCACCCACCCAAGGTAGCCCATCTTTAATTGTGCACACATGTCTATTTTTCTGGAACCATTCATCGCTTTCCAAAGACTTTTGGAATTCTATTCCAGTTTGGCTATCTACCTTCGGCTTCATTTTTACTTGTGCCCTGGTGGTGACTGGTGCTGCCAGTTGTTGTTCAGGCACAAGTGCTTTAAAGTCAGTAACCCGTATGCTGTTATACTGGGGCATGCGAGATAATGCGTCTGCCAGGAAGTTCTTCCACCCTGGTAAGTGTTTGAGAGTGAAATTGAATCGGTGAAAATGTTGGGTACAGCAGGCTTGCTTAGGAGTGAGTTTCCTGGGTGTTTTTAGTGCTTCCAAATTTTTGTGATCTGTCCAGACGTTGAAGGGCCATTCCTCTGTCCTAGTCTTATTAGACCTCTCGGCGGCTTTCGATACCATCGACCATGGTATCTTGCTGCGTCGCCTCAGGGGACTGGGAGTGGGAGGCACGGTTCTGCGTTGGTTCTCCTCCTTTCTCCAGGGTCGCTCGCAGTCGGTGTTGGCAGGGGGACAGAGGTCGACCCCGAGGCCTCTCGCTTGCGGAGTCCCTCAGGGGTCGGTCCTCTCGCCTCTCCTGTTCAACATCTACATGAAACCGCTGGGCGAGATCATTCGCAGCTTTGGAGTAGGGTACCATCAGTATGCTGATGACACCCAGCTTTTCATCTCAACTCCAAACAACATCAGTGATGCCCTCGACGTGATGTCCCGCTGCCTGAAAGCGGTCCGGGAATGGATGGGGAGGAACAGGCTTCAACTGAACCCGGACAAGACTGAATGGCTGTACGTACCGGCAAGCCAGGATACTCAGAACATCCCATCCCTTAACATCGGGGACAAGTTACTACCCCCTGTTGATAGGGCCCGCAACCTGGGTGTCCTCCTTGACTCGCAGCTCTCCCTGGATGATCACATAGGAGCTGTGACCAAGGGGGCCTTCTCCCGGGTTCGACTAGTTCGCCAATTACGGCCTTATCTGGACCTGGATGCCTTACGTACAGTCACCCATGCTCTTGTGACCTCTCGCCTAGACTACTGTAACGCTCTCTACTTGGGGCTGCCCTTGAGATCCACTCGGAAGCTTCAACTGGTGCAAAGTGCAGCGGCACGGACACTCTTGGGAGCCTCCCGATACTCCCATATCACACCTCTCCTCCGTGCGCTGCACTGGCTTCCAGTTGCCTTCCGTGTGAAGTTCAAGGTGCTAACAATGACATACAAAGCCCTACATGGCATGGGTCCGGACTACCTACGGGAGCACCTTCTGCCAATGTCAGCACCCCACCGTCCTGTGCGCTCCCACAGAGAGGGCCTCCTCAGGGTGCCACCGCTCAAGGAATGTCGGCTGGTGGCCCCCAGGGGGAGGGCATTCTCAGTGGGTGCGCCAGCCCTCTGGAACAGCTTACCAACCGAAATCCGGATGGCCCCCGACCTCCGCACCTTCCGGCGCGAATTAAAAACTTACCTGTTCCAGCAGTCCGGCCTGGCCTGATAGCTCTAATTGGGGTCCCAGTTTGTATTTTACTATTGTTTGTTTTCACTATTGTTCATTCTGTATGCCTACCTTATTCTGTACACCGCCCCGAGTCCCTCGGGAGAAGGGCGGTTTATAAAAACAAACAAATAAATAAATAAATAAACTGCCGCCATGTGATTAATGCCCATCTCAATGAGAACGCTTCCTTTTCCCATATGGGCCAACGTTGTTCCATTTCCGTGAGTTTTCTGGATGTATATGTGCATGGTTGCAACGTCCCCTCATTTTCCTGTAGTAATACAGCTCCTACCACTACATCGCTCGCATCTGCCTGTATTACAAAAGGTTTGTTGGGATCTGGATGCCTCAGGAAAGGTTCAGCAGAAAAAAGTCTCTTTAGCCTCTCAAATGCTGCTTGACATTCCATTGTCCACTTCAGAGGCTGGCTGGCTTTCACAGGGGACCCCCCTTTCGTTTTCAACAAGTTTGTGAGGGGCATGGCTATTTGGCCAAATGAAGGGATGAATTGGCGGTAGAAATTTGCAAACCCCAGGAAGCTTTGCAATTGCTTCCGTGTGCGGGGGGGGTGCCCATTCTAATACTGCCCTGACTTTCTCAGAGTCCATTTCTATGCCCTCTGGGGATATGCGATATCCCAGATAGTCAATTCTTTCCTGGTGGAATTCACACTTCGATAATTTAGCATATACTGTAGGTGGGCCGCTCGCAACTTTTTCAGGACTGCTCTGACTAGGTTAATATGTTCCTCTTTGGTCTCAGTGAAGATAAGGCTGTCATCTAGGTAAACCAGGATCCCCTTATATAGGTGCTCTCTTAGCACATCATTATTTAATTTAGTAGCAACCCAATGGGCAGTTGAATGCAGTCTTCCATTCTTCCATAATCCTAATACAGTAATATGCTTTCCTCAGGTCTAGTTTAGTAAAAATCCTTCCTTTTGATAGGTGGGATAGCATGTCCTTCATTAGGGGTAAGGGGTACAGATTACATTTGCTAATTGTGTTCAAATTTCTGTAATCTATACAACAGCGGTAAGAACCATTCTCCTTCTCCCTGAGCAGAACCGTGGCGGCCACTTTGGGTCTGGCAGGCTCGATAAAACCTCTTTCTAAGTTTGTCTTTATGAATCTTTCCATTTCTGCCATTTCCTTTGGGCTCATGGCGTACATCCTGGCCTTTGGGAGTTTTGCCCCGGGTTTGAATTTTATAGCACAGTCTATAGGGCGGTGGGGGGGGAAAAGCTCATCTGCCCGTTCCTCACTGAAAACCTCAGCAAGGTCCATGTATTCCTCTGGTATCTCTGGTAACCCCCTTCTCTTCCCCCACTGATGCTGTCTCCTCTCTCCGGGTTGGGGGATGCTTTGGGGTTTTAACCTTTTCTGCTCCCCCTCTGGAAAATAGAGTTCAGTTGTCCTCCAATTTATCCCGGGGTTCCATTTCTTCAACCATTCCAGTCCTAAAATCAATGGGCATTCCATGCCTGGGGCCACTATAAACGTTATGTCTTCCTCATGAGACCCCAGGGATAGGTGAATTGGTAAAGTGGCTAGGGTAGCTGGTTCCCCCCCCCCGCTATTGACCCATCTAATTGACTAAAGGAGATTGGTTGTTTTAGCCTCCTAACTGGGATGCTGAATCTCCCCACCAGTGTTGGGCTGATGAGGCAGCGGGTGCAACCAGAGTCTATTAGTGCTTTTACTTTGACAGCTTCAGGCATACAGGAAGCTAATATAGTCACTGTCTTAAGAATGGGTGGAATGGATCCACTTACCAATGGTTCTCCCTCTGAGCTGTCTTCTGAGGTGTCCACCACCCCTGCGGTGTAGGTCGGAATCCAATCCCAGTTCTTGGCAGGGGTTGTGGACTCTACAGCCTCTGTCCCCTTCATGGAAGATTCTTTAGGGTTGCCTTGGGACTTCCCTAACTTCTTGGGAAGTGATGCCTCTGTTTTATGCTGTGGGGTTTTTGAGCAACATTCTGCGGCGTGGTGGCCCTCTCTCCCGCAATTGAAACAGCCCGTTAACTTTTTAGCTGTGGATGGTGGGTTTTCCCCCTCATGTGTTTTCTTGGGTGGCGGGCGGCCCCATGGTTTCCCTCAGCGGTGTCTCTTCAGTAGGTCTATTTCCACCTCCTCCGCCAGGACATACCAGTCATTGAGATGGTGTGGGTCTCCTCGAGGCAAGCAAGCATTGTACAGGTTGTAGTTTAGCCCATCTTTGAAATGGCTAAGGAGGATATCTTCTGGCCAGTTCAGCTTGTTGGCAATGGCTCGGAATTCTTGGGTATATTCAGCCACCGCCTGTCCGCCCTGCCTCACCATTTTGATTCTCACTCACTTTTCCTTCCAATGCCCATCGACCATCGGGGTTTTTGGGGTTTTCGGTCATGCTGCTCCCCCACTTCTTCCCCAGAGGAATATGACGCTTCAGCTTCCCACTGTTCCTGGGATTTTGTTTGGGAGGAAGACTCCCTTTCAGTGGGGCTTCCCTCCTCTCTTGCTTCATCGTCAAACATTGTATTTATTGCAAAGTCCCCTGGTAAGGTTTTCCCTTCCAGGTTGACTCTTATAGCAGATCCTGTCTACTGTCAGGACCCACCCCAATCCACATCTTAGGAAAGTAAAGAACTCTTGGAGCCAGGTCTTGTCCAAAAGGAGTTTTTACTAGGACATGATCGGTTGTGGAAATACAAGACAGGATCTGGCATTGTGTTACACTTTGATACTTTATAAAGAGTTCCTGGTTCAACCCCCTCCCCTCAAACCCATTTGGTCAGACCCACATCAATTTAACTTAGGTGTCAAACCCTTTTGTGGGAAAGAGGGATCTTTCTGTGTCTTTATGACTCTTGCCTCCTTCCTTTTCAGATTCAAATGGAGATACAAATCAGATCTCCTTCTCCCTTCCCTCCCTTTGTTGTCCTCAGTTCAAAAGGTTTTCCCTGGTCTTTGAAGACAGCCTACAGGCAGGCTGAATAAACATCTTCTCTTCTCCCCTCAGGAAAATGGCAGAATCCAGGGAGGGGTGTAATATTTTAGACATACATTTATGAATGGGATATAAATGGATTCTGACACATTGCTTCTACTACATGTCCCTAATTCCCTGATCCTTAATCTTTCCTTTCCCAATTTGCATTCCTGGAGGTAAATCTGGTGGCTCCAGAATCCATCGAGTACCCTTTCCTCCTCCAGGGGTCCAACCTTTAAGGTTTATCAGGGGTTCCTAAAAAGCTGGACCAGAAAACAGCTGGACCTGACACCCCTAATCCTCAAAATTCACCAAATTTGCTAGTTCTTCCCCCTCCTTCCTCTTAAGGCACTCATTTTCCCAGTGTCCTTCTTCCTTACCATAGGCACATTTATTTATTTATTTATTTATACGGACTGGGGAATATTTTTTTCCTGGTGGTTTATATCTCCTGGCGCCAAATGGCTGTCCTTGCCCCCAGCCTAGAGCTCTCCCAAGACCCTACTGATTTCCTGTTTACTACTCCCCATCCTCTTTGCTGGCCTGTTTGCACCAATTGAGCCATCATTTTTATCTTATCTTACGCTTATCTCTCTCCTCTTCTCTCTTTGTATATACTTTCTGAGCCTCTCTTACTGGTAATAAATCTTCTATTGTTTTCATTTTCCATGTGTCTAATTTCTGCATTTTTACCCTAATATCTTCCCATGCTTTCCCTACAAATTGATATTTCAAAATCATTTGATGTCCTGAATTACCAGGATCCAAATGTACATACTTTTGAAGTTGGCTTTTTAACCTCTCTAGCCATTCAGTCATACTTCCTCCTTTCCTTGTTCTAATCATAGTGCCTTCTGAATGTTAAGACTCTGAGGCACTACATATTTAAATACCTTCTATCCCTTATAATCAGCCATAGCATTCCTCTCTGTCCTTCTGTTATCATCCCACTTTGGATCTGCATCAGGGATCTCAGCCTGTTCATTCTTTTTGTGAAAACTTTTTCTTACACTATTCCCTAGCTACTCACCTAATCATCCCATTCTCTTCTGGTGTAAACATGGTAAAAATGGATTGCATTTCTCCCCATGAATATTCCATTGGTCCTAAAAACATTTCTACCCTGTTTTCCTACTTCAATAGGATCTTCTATTAGTTTGTGCAATTCTTTCCTAAATTGCCTGATTTCAAAAGCTGTTAGGGAGGGCAACTTTTTCCCCCCTTGGAGAGGGATTTCCCCCTCTTTTGTCATCTTCCAAATTATAGGAACCTCAAAAAATACATAGCTTTCCACTTAACTCTCTCACACAAAATAGCAGAACAGAGTTCTTGCCTTTCATCCTGGCCAGGCATAAAACTTCACACAGCTCCTTTCTTTCTCTCTCTCCCTCTCCCCCTCTCTCTTCCATCTGATTATTTCCATTCTTTTAACACCTTCTATTGTTCTTCTAATTACTAAGAAACTAGCCTTCTTCATCCTTTCTTGCATTTACACCAGACACAAAAAATTTCCAAATACTTTACCTCAGGCAAAATGATCATTATTTTCAAGGAGCTTTTTCACAAGCCAATTTCCCAAATTTCCTTTTGGAATAAGGCCTTGTTGTTTTGTATATTACTGTTAGAGGGTCTCTCCCCTTATCCCCCAGTCTTTATGAATGAGCCAACACAAACACACAAACACAGAGACCCTTAAACATCACTTTCAGACCTTTGGAGGTTTGTGTCCCTTTAAATTTCCACTTTTACTCTTTTGGGGCAACTTGTAGCTTTTTCTTCAGGCAGTGGGGAAATGCAAGGAGCGTTTCTGATAGACCACTGCCTATCCATTTCCCACCCCTCTAAGGCAAACTGAGAAGCCCAATTTAATTTATTGGCTCTCCAAACATGTACTTAGGCCAGATATATACCGTAATGTATCATCCTTCCTCTGTTCAAATGCCTTGTTTAAAGCACTGACTTTAAATACTTCAACATTCTCCCTAAGGGTTTTCCATCTCCCTAAAGAGGTTCATTTCAGAATGTAAATACCTTTCCTTTTTTCCTTATTGGCTGGCACACTGGCCAGGGAAGCATCCCTCCTCTTCAAACTCTTATTGCCATGGATACCCCTCTGTTATCTTACCTGTCAGGCTGAGTTGAAGTCCTTCCTCTAGTTGGCCGACTTTCCCTTAGGTTTTCACTGGGTCCTGGCTTTCCGTCTCAGGATTTCTGATTCCTCTTTGTTTGAGGGGGCAATCCGACCTTTAGGGCTGGGGGGGAAAAAACTTCCCCTTTCGAATATCCCCGGCTGGCAAAGATGGAACAGATGCAAATCCCGGAGGAGCCCCCAAGCTGTTATGTGCTCCTGGCCACTTTCCTTCATAACCAGAGGCAAGCTTGCCTGACCAATAACCAGCCAAGAGTCAGTGAAGCCCTTTTGTTTCATTTATTGCAACAAGAGGGGAGAGAAGCTATCAAAACTTGGTTCTCTCCAAAGTTCAACCCAAAATATTCCCATTTTTATACATCCCTGGCCCTGGCCACACATCTCTCCTCTTTCCCCATTGGCTGAGGTACTATGAGGTTACACTCTTTCTGACCGCCTCCTACATATTTCCAGCTACATACTAAATCATACATCCATGCACATTAAAATTAAGAGATAATTTATGCAAGGTGTGTCAGTTAATATTAATCAACTAATTGCACATACACAATTGCTTGAGTTCTAGCCCCCTTTTTATGACCTTTTAGAAAAAAATAGGTTCTTTCCTGTTTTGCTAGTTATCTTCTCTTACAGATGTTTTTATAGCTTGTCTTCTTCCTTTCCCACTCTTAAGACCTAGCTAATTTTTGCCTACATGTTTCACTTACATCTTTTCTTTTTGCTCTCCTTTCCTGGTTCTCATCTTCTCCATTCACCTAGTAAATTTCCACTGCAGCATATTCAGTTTTAAATTTCTCTTTCAATATTAAAATTTTTGAAGACCTTTCATTTACTTCTATCACTCCTCTGTGCATTAATGATTCACCTGTGGAGATGGTTACTAGCATCAAATTCCTGCAGTTAACAAGTAGGCTGGCTTGGTCGCTCAACAGCAAGACACTGGTGAAGCGGGCACAGCAGCACCTGCATTTTCTGCATCGCATGAGAAAAGCACATCTTCCTTCCCCTATTCTTACTGCTTTCTACAGAGGGATGATCGAGAGCATCCTGTCATACAGCATCACAGTCTGGTTTGGAATCATCACTGCTTCAGACAGGAAGGTGGTGCAGATAATGGTGAGGATGGCTGAAAAGATTATTGGCAGGACATAGCATATAAGAGTTGCTTGAGCAGGGTCCGCAAGATAGTTTGGGACACTACACATCCTCTTCACAACCTGTTTTCCTTGTTACCTTCTGTGAGAAGGTTTTGTAGTATTTGAAGCAGAACATCCAGATTCAGTCACAGGTTTGTTCCATACAGTATTAACCTTGTGATCTCTAAAACTTCCTCCTTCTGTTATGTATTCAAGATAGACAGTGATTAATATTTATATGTTACTTATATATAAGGGTGTAGGTCTATACATATGTTGTATATAGTATGTTTAAATGTGTGTTTTGTATGTGTACACTATTATGTCATGGGCTCTGGTGAGCAGGAATGAAGACACACAGCTGAGTACAGAGAAACTCATTCTTTTATTTAAGCTGGAACTGTACTGGGGACTTGGGGTGCATCCCACCACAATATATAGCCAAACCCTTGGGTAGCAACCAATCAGATTGAACTCATGCTTGCCGCCCAACGTCCTGTCTGGGTTGCTGGAGAGCTAATGGCTCTCCAGCAATGCACATGGTGTGGTACCAAAAGCCCAGTACATAACACCCCTCCCTCCTAAGATCAGGCTATAATCCCCTTGACAATAGTCAAAGCTTAAGAATCACTCCCAACAAACAAAATACATAATGATAAAATAATAACAATAATGCTTGTTAAGCCAAGGTAGTTAGAATGACATTACGCAACTTTTACAGACGTGCCTTGTAGTATGGACTACAATAAGATTAAACAACGGCTCAATCCTGCCAAGACTGACTGGCTGTGCATACCGGCATCTCAGACTAACCAGTCTATTCCACCTTTAATGATGGGGGGTGAGGTGTTACCCCCCGTCGATAGGGCTTGCAACTTGGGCGTCCTCCTGGACTCATGGCTCAGTTTTGAAGACCATATAGGAGCTGTGACCAGGGGGGCCTTTGCCCAGGTTCACCTGGTGCGCCAGTTGTGGCCCTATCTGGACCGAGATGCCCTGTGCACAGTCACTCATGCGCTTGTGACCTCCCGATTGGACTACTGCAACGCTCTCTACATGGGGCTGCCCTTGGGGACCACCCGGAGGCTTCAGCTGGTGCAGAATGCAGCCACGTGGGTTGTGATGGGGGTTTCCCGATACTCCCATGTAACACCTCTGCTCCGTGAACTGCATTGGCTTCCGGTTGCCCTCCAGGTGAGATTCAAGGTGCTGGTGATGACCTATAAAGCCCTAAATGGCTTGGGTCTGGGATATCTGAGGGAACACCTGCTGCCGGCATCAAGCTCCCTTCGTCCTGTGTGCTCCCACAGGGAGGGTCTTCTCAGGGTACCGCCGGTAAAAGATTGCCAGCGGACAATACCCAGGGGGAGGGCCTTCTCTGTGGGTGCGCCTGCCCTCTGGAATCAGCTGCCTGTAGAGCTTAGGACTGCCCCTGACCTTTGCTCATTCCGCCGGGACCTGAAGACCTGGCTCTTTGAGCTCTCTGGCCTGGTCTGAGCATATTAATTGGGATTTTAACTGTTTTTAACTGGGGTTTTATTGCAAGGTCTATATAATTCTTTTTAATTGATTTTAAGTTTTGTAATTGTTGTATCTGTTTTTTAAAAAACCTTGTGAACCGCCCTGAGTCCTACGGGAGAAGGGCGGTATATAAATTGAATAAATAAAATAATAAAATAAATAAATGGTTAGTCAATGCAGTAAAGACTACAAGAGATGAAACAACGTCTCAATGAACATGCTTGTCAGCAGTTACAATTCACCCCAATTTCTGTAGGTAGTGGTACAAGTGTCACAATGTTATATATCACTTTATTATACAATATAATCTGTAAGATATGCCGGGGGTTTGTGCGGTCTGGAGGAATGCCTCGGAGTTCCACTCACTTTGTGGTCTACCAGCTTACCTGGTGGGCTGGGTAGACCCATGTCCCCTTGTGCTCCATCATCCAGGGGAATTGGAATGCTCTGGCTGGCCTCCCCAGGTTGGCCCACCCCAGAGTCAGTCTGTTCTGCAGAGTAGGCACAGCAGTTGCTGAGATTCGGCTGGTTCGCCTGGTCAGGGGTCCCATGTTGCACTTCTGAGCTTCCTTGTTCTTCCTCAGAATCAAGTTCAGCTGAGAAAAGAAAACCCTGGTGGTTCTGGTGTTGGCTGGCTTGTTTGAGGACTTCAGGAGGGACTTACGCCATAGTCCTGACTTAGTGACTGTTCTGGAAACCTCTTCCTAAGTTGGTCGATGTGTCTTCTGACCAGTCGCCCTCCCTCCAACCCCACTTCATAAGATAGGGGTCCAGATGCTTTGGTCACCTGACCAGGAACCCACAAATTTCCTGGCCCATAGTTTCTGGCCCAAACCCAATCACCCATTTGCAGCCCCCTCCAGGGCTTTGGTCTACAGGCTTTGGATGCCACTCTGTCTGGATACAACCTGTCCAGTTTAGTAATTAAACACCTTCCCCAATGAAGCTCAGCAGGACTTTTACCTGTAGCCGTGCAGGGTGTAGAATGTTGACAGAGCAAAAAATCTGCCAGTCTATGATGCCAGTCACCTGTGATAATGCGCTTGAGTGCCTCCTTTGTTGTCTTCACCATGCGTTCAGCTTGTCCATTCGAAGAGGGATGAAATGGTGCAGACGTTGCATGTCTGATGAGGTTAGCTCTGAGAAAAGCCTGAAACTCAGCAGCAGTGAATTAAGCCCCATTATCATAAACCAAAACATCAGACAACTCATGTGTTGCAAAGAGTTTTCTCAGCACCTGGATGGTCCTAGAAGTAGTCATATTAGAGACTGGAACTACTTCCAGCCATTTTGAGTGGCTATCCACTATTACCATGAAAAGTGGTCCTTGAAAAGGCCCAGCGTAGTCTATATGAACCCTGGACCAGGGAGTATGTGTTTCCTCCCACCTATGAACTGGGGCCTGAGGCATTTCAGGACTAGATTTCTGGCAGGTATAGCAACCATGAACTTGATCCTCTACAGCCTTATCCAGGCCAGGCCACCAAAGGTAGCTTCTAGCTAGGGCTTTCATGCGTACAATGCCTGGATGGCCTTCATGTAAAGATTGTAAGACTCTGTCCCTCAATGAAGTGGAGATAATGACTCTGTTGCCCCATAAAATACAGCCTTTGTGTGCAGACAATTCATGTCTCCTGACAAAATAACTTTGAAATTCAGAGCCTGGACTTTTTTTTCCAACCAGCCCATGTATACCCATAACAGTACTCTGCTCAGAATTTTATCTGTGGCAGTTTTAGCAGCAATATCCCCTGCATGGAGGGGAAACTCAGGTAAGTCCTGAATGGACAATATTTTAGCAGCAGGAGCTGGATCAGAATACATTAGTGGCAGTGGTAGTCTGCTGAGGCCATCTGCATGGCCCATTTCTTTCCCAGGTTTATGAATCAACTTAAAATTGTATGCAGACAAAAATATAGACCATCTCAGCATTCTTGGAGATAGTATGTGGGGAGTTTGCTTATCTGTTGTGAATAATCCCAAAAGGGGTTTGTGGTCAGTGTAGACAGTGAAATTCCTGCCATATAAATAATCATGAAATTTCTTAACTCCAGGGCTTCTTTATCAATTTGCTCATAATTACGCTCAGCAGCAGATAAAGTTCTAGAATAGAATGCAATAGGGACCTGTTTCCCATTCTTCTCTATGTGGCTTAAGACTGCCCCCACCCCGTAGGGAGATGCATCACATGCAAGACATACAGGTTTAGACTCAATGTAATGAGTTACAGTAGACTTTTCTGAAAGGAGGGCTTTTAGATCCTGGAAACTTTTTTCATGTAAGTTAGTCCATTTCCAAGGGGCTTTTTTTTATCAAGTAGCCTGTGGAGGGGCTCAGCTATTGCAGCCTTGTGAGGTAGGAATGTGTGATAAAAATTCGGGAGGCCCAAAAATGCTTGCAGCTTTCCTTTTGATTTTGGTCTAGGAGCCATTTTGATGGCCTTCATTTTTGAATTAGCACGGTGAATTCCACTAGCATCAATACAGAACCCCAAGAATTCCGTTGATGAGACCCCAATACTACATTTGTTTTTCTTTAATTTGAGGCCCGCATCACGGAGCCTTTGCAAAACAGCCCTGAGTCTATTGGCCAATACTTCTGGGGATTCCCCATCAATGAGAACATTATCAAAATAGGGACAGACACCCTGAATACCCTTAAGTATGCGTTCCATAATCCCTTGGAAAATACCCGGTGCAACGCTGACTCCAAACTGCAAGTGTTTGACTTTGAATGCTCCTCTGTGAGTTACTATTGTTTGAGCCACGGCTGTGGCCTCGTCAACCGGCAATTGCTGATACGCCTGTGTTAAATCAAGTTTAGCAAAAATGGTTCCCCCTTGCAAAGAAGCTAGAATATGGTTGACTACAGGGACCGGATACGCATGTTTTTTTTATTGAAAAGTTTTACAATACATTTTATTTTTAACAAAACAAAACCCCTCCCACCCCCTTCCCACTCCCCAACCCTCCCCAGCCCCTCCCTCCCTTCCCCCTCCCCCCTCCCCGACTTCCCAGAGCTAAGTACAGGGTATAAGAATACAAACAATCATAATCTACCTTATGCAAACAATCATAAACTATTAAAACTATCGCACTTTAACTCATATAGATTAACTCCAAACAGTATAAATATCACATCAATAATTATTCAAATGCTGGATAATACTTTTTAGTCCCATATTTACTCCGTAGTATCTCTCTGTTGCAAATAGTCTTTCAGGTACACTAAAGTCTTTGCCATATCCTCGAAATTGAAAACTTTACAGTCCATTCTTCTATAATCGGTAATTCTTCCTTTTTACTAGAAGTCTTACTGCCATAGTTAAATTCAACATCCACTTGATATCCACAGCAATAGTGTCAATAAAAATACCCAATAAAAACAATTACAGACAAAACAAATTTACATCAATCATTAAAAACCAATTTTCTATTCTTCTTTCCAGCTGGGCTTTAAATTTCCATACTAAAACCAAGTTTATGCAATCTTTCCTTCTCTTAATATATTATACAGCTTCAAGTACCATACATTACTTTCCAAACTTAAAATTTTTTATATATAATCACATCATTTTTATATTTTCTATTACATGTTTCATTATTGCCCATAAAAATAGCTTACACATTACTTTCCAAACTTAAATTTTTTTATATATAATCACATCATTTTTATATTTTCTATTACGTGTTTCATTATTGCCCATAAAAATAGCTTACAAGTTAGCTTTCATCTATAGTTTTTCCCAAACTTGCAACAGAGCATATCACAAAGTATATACCTTAAACACATTATCCACCTTCTTATCACACAATAGATATACATACCAACCAAATAGCAAATCATAACCTTCAAAATTTCAGTAAGCACTACTACAATTCTTCCCAATTAAGTTTTCATAATTATCTTAAAATTAAAACAACATAAAATATTACAAAACATAATTATTTTATATAACTCTACATTTGAGGGTGAAAAATATATCCCCAAATATTTAGCCCTTCTAACAATTTCAATTCCTGTTTACTCTTCTAAAACCACCCTTTATAATCCTTATTGCATTATTATCTCCTTCAGTTCTGCAACTAAATCTTCAGGCTTGTCTCGTTCGTCTAGAAGCAGCACGCCTCTTCCAATTTCTGGCCTCCTCCAGTGACACTGAAATTTGATCCACTCCTGTAACTTTCTCATCTGTCTGCATTGTTCCTTCAGCACCTTGTAGATTTTCTCTGTGTCGTTGAGGCTCTCTCTCACCTTTCTTCTTTGTAGATTCCAAAAGTGGTATGGGGGTTGCTTTTAAAACATTACTGTAAAAATCACGTGCCTGAATCACCGTAGTAAGACGATGCCTCATACCTTCATAGGTCACCACCATACCCACTGGTATCTCCCATCTAAACTTGATATCACGTCGTCTCAATTCTTGTGTCAAAAAAGCAAATTCCTTCCTTTTTCTTAAAATTCTTGGAGGGATCTCTTTTAAAAGCAAGACTTTTTGCTCAGCAATTACAAATTCAATGTTATAGGAGGCTTGAATAACTTCATTTCTAATCACTCTCTTTGTAAAATAAACCACCACATCTCTGGGTAATTTCCTTTGTCTTGCAATCCACGAATTAACACGGAAAATTTTATCTATATCTTCCATTATTTCATCTGCTGGTCGCCCCAGCACCCCTTCCAGAGCCTCAGAAACTATTTTCTTCAAATTTTCTTTAGGATTTTCTTTTAAGCCTCTAATCCTTAAAGCAAACTCCATCTGATAATACTGTACCGAGGTCAAATCACAATCAATTTTCTCTACCACATTTTCAGTTTCTGTCATTTTTACTTCCAGTCTAGTATCATTTTGACTGAGATCTTCCACTCTTTCATCCAAATTCTCAATACATGTAGCCATGCCTTGAAATGCAGATAAAATGTCTGCTCTTATTTCTGTTAATTACTCTGTAATCTTTTCATCCATAACCTCAGCTAGTTTTTCTGTTAACTTCTCCTCCAACTTTTTATCCATTATCTCAGCAAATTGTTGCAATTGCTTTTCCATAATCTCTTGCAGCACATTCTGCAAATCTTTAACTGTAAAGGCTGATGCAAATATGGGTGCAGGGGGCAATAAGGCTTGCAACAAAGACTGCTGCACCAGAGCAGGAACTTTAGAAGATATAGCCGCCATTTTCACCCACTATTGTTTGCTACGCACTTCCACTTTCAAGCTCAGCAAAGTCCATTGAGTTAAAGATCAAAAGACCATTTTCACCTAAATCTCCTGTATCGCTCTGCCTGCGTCCTCGTTCTCCAAAGTTCTTTCTTGCTAGCAGGGATGGTTGCGGACGCCCTGTTCTGCTCCAAAAAGCCCGGAGCAGAAGCGCCTCGCAGTCCGGAGCATGCCCAGGCTTTGGGGGGGGCTCAATCCTTCAGCCACCAAAACTTTAAGTTCTGGCAGCCCCGGAGAGCTCTACCCCTACCTGGGCACTCGTCCCCTCCTCTTCTCCCAAGGAGGGGGCTTCCGAGCCACCAAAACAGCTGATCGGCGCTGTTTTCGGTGGTTCTACGGAGCCGCAAGGCTGACAGCCTAAGAATGGCTGCCTCTGGCGACGCCTTGCCATCCGGAAGTCCCGGATACGCATGTTGATTTAGGGCCTTATTTAATGTGCATTTATAGTCTGCACAAATGCGGACCTCCCCGTTGGAGTTTAGTGGGGTGACAATAGGAGTTTCCCACTCCCCACCCATCAACAAGCTGTAATATGCCCTGGTCTACTAACTTATCGATTTTGGCATCGATTCTGTGTTTTAGGGCGAAGGGGACCCTGCGAGGCTTGACCCTAATTGGTATAACATTAGGATCTAATTTAAAAGAAATTGGCGGGCCAGTATAAGTTCCCAGTTTTGACTTGAAAACATCTGTGTATTCTTCGCAAACAGCCATGAGGTCTGCTGTCTGTGTCCAGTTAATGCCTGTAATTTGAATGCCCAAAGTCTCAAACCAATCAAGTCCAATAAGACTTGTTCTTTGGACCTCTACTACTATGACATCCAGGTGCCCCCAAAACCGTTTAAATTTCACCAATAAGGTGGCTTCACCCTTAACTTTAATGTGAGCATTCTGAAAATCTGTTAAAACAATATCTGAGGGCCTTAGTTTAGCCCAATGGTTGCTGCGTCTGCACACAAAATTGAATGTGCCATGTGAGATGATTGATACCGCCGAGCTGGATTCCAACTCCATCTTACATGGAACTCCTTGTAGCTCTACCGAGAGCTTGAGTTTAGGCTTAAGGGGGCAATGAGCCCCAGTACGGCAAACACTTCTCCGGCTTCTGAAAAACCCCGCACTAACTGGACCCTGGGCCCCAGTACCTCTCCTAGTCAGTTCTTCTGACTGGTGTTTGGGTGGCCTGTCTCTCTGGTGGGCTCTGCACACCACCGCAATGTGGCCAGTCCTTCCACAAGCTCTACACATGGCTGAACGATATCTGCAATTGGTGTGGGAATGGTTGCCTCTGCACCCCTTACATCTAGGTAAGAGAACTGCCTTGTAATCATTCTCTCTTGGGTGTTTGCCACGGTTTTGCATGCTTGGCTGCCTTTGGAGCTTGTTTATTTTGGGTTCTTCATCTTCTGACAATTCTCCGCCGCATTTGGCAACTTCGAGATGGACAGAATCTTCTACTTTTGAAGATTTGGTGGGCTGCACTGTTTGCACTGCACCTCCAGCTGCTTCATCAGCCATGACCTCATCCTGTGCTTTGGCAAATGTGAGATTTGGTCTGGCAAATAGTCTCTGCTGTAGGGTTCTGTCTCCAAGACCACAGACAAGTCGGTCTCTCAGTCGTTCCTCTAAATTCGAAAACTTGCAAAGGCGTGTGGCCTGCCTTAGGCCCACGATAAACTCTGAAGCTGTCTCTCCAGGAAGCTGCACTCTTTGGTCGAATTTAAAGCACCACGCCATCTCCAACATCTTGGGTTGAAAATGCCCGGTCAGCTTCTTCTTACGGTCAGCAAATGATACCGCTTCAATGGGTGTTGGTGAGAAGAGATTTTCCGCTAGGTTGAAAGTCGCTGGCCCACACATGCACAGCAACATTGCAGCTTTTAGGCCTTCCTCTGCAATCTTGTTGGCTCGTAGATAGTTCTCCACTTGCAAGAGGTAAGATGGCCAATCTTCTGGATGTTTTATATCAAACTCTCTGAGTTTGCCGACCTTTGGCATGTTTTCTCGATTCCTGCATTCTTGGATCCTGCTTCTTGGGCTCAGGGAATGCGTCCTCTGAGCACGCAGCCGCTAGTGTAGCTTTACTAGCTGGCCTAGAGAGGGGGGTAAGATGTCTCTTCTCTCCAGCGAGTAATGCTGACCCCTCGTGACTTCAGCCCTTAGGCGGTGAAGCAGGATCCCATCCTCGTTGCCACGATTATGTCATGGTCTCTGGTGAGCAGGAATGAAGACACACAGCTGAGTACAGAGAAACTCATTCTTTTATTTAAGCTGGAACTATACTGGGGACTTGGGGTGCACCCCGCCACAATATATAGCCAAACCCTCGGGTAGCAACCAATCAGATTGAACCCATGCTTGCCGCCCAAGGTTGACCAATTGCAGGACTGGAGACATCCTGTCTGGGTTGCTGGAGAGCCATTAGCTCTCCAGCAACACATGTGGTGTGATACCAAAAGCCCAGTACATAACATACACTTTGAGAGCAAGCAAGTAAATTTCATTTTTAATGTGTATCATTGTGCCCACAGTAAAAATGACAATAAAGGTTATCTATCTATCTATCTATCTATCTATCTATCTATCTATCTATCTATCTATCTATCTATCTATCTATTTATCAAGGTTGAGTGGCTTTGAGTATATGGAGCATTGGGATCTGAGAGTTAGACATCTTTCCTTCTGGATAGAGTTGTGCTTCTCCAGAATAGCAGAATAACGGAGTTGGAAGGGACCTAGGAGGTCTTCTATTCCAGCCTCCTGCTCAAGCAGGAAACCTTATACCATTTCAGACAGATGGTTGTCCAGTCTTTTCTTAAAAAACACCAGTGTTGGAGCACCCACAACTTCTGGAGGCAAGTTGTTCCACTGATTAATTGTTCTAACTGTCAGGAAATTTCTCCTTATTTCTAGGTTGGTTCTCTCCCTAGACAGACTCTGTGTGCAACTTGGCAGTCTTCCTAGACTGTCAAGTCCTTCTTGAAGAACAGGTAGTAATCATGGTTATGAAAGCCTTTGCACATCTTCAGATTGTGCACCAGCTGTGCCTTTTCCTAGATCAGGACCTAGTCACTCAGGTCCTGGTCATCTTGTCCTTGGACTACTACAAGGCACTCTACATCGGGCTATCCTTGAAGAGTTTTCAGAAGCTACTGATGTCACAAAACACAGCAGTGCAAACAGTTACAGGGACCTCTAAGATGGCCCATATTACACCACTACTATGTGAACAGCATTGGTTGCCAATTCATTACCTTGAAAGGCCTTCATGGCATGGATACAGGTTACCTGAGTACTGAGCCATCCCAATGGAATTGGCCTGCCCCACGTGGTCTGGTGGTCCCACATTTCACTCTTTGGAACATCATGGTCCTTGAGATAAGATCCACTCCCACCTTAATGGCCTTCCAAAAGGGCCTGGAGACCTGGCTCTGCCAACCAGTTTGGGTCTTTGCTTGGAGATGGCTAGTAAGCTAGTAGAAGATGCCACCTCCATTCCTTGTACATCCCTTCTTCTGTTGTTAACAATGTTTTAACTTCCCCACACACACACATTTTAGTTTTTTGATATTTTAATTGTTTTATATTATTATTCATAATATTGTGAGCCACCTGTAGTTGCTTGATAGTGAGATGGGTGGCGTAGATTGATTTTAATAAATAAATAATAAAAATGGAGTAATTATCTCCACCTTCTTAACAATCCTGAGAAATAAGTTAAGATAATAAATAAATTGGGATAAATGGTTAAAAATTCAAGCTATGAAGTTCAAAATGCTATTGTTGCTCTACAGTAATTTAATATCCTAACTACTAGGTCTCTGGAGGATGCACATATGTCATAGAAAAAATGTGGTGTCTATCTTATCATTTTTATTTTTATGTTGCCTGATACTGCTTTGAAATTATTTGATAGCTTGTATTTTACTAGATTGATATAAATTTGATCAAGGCAATCCTATTTACACACTATATCATTATACTCTTTTATACTATATTCTCCATAGTTTTTATCTATAAATAACTTTTTGTCTCCCACTTTATAGAGCTATAAGCACATAACTATGTACATTTTATTTTCAATTTTTTTAAATGTTGGACACAAATGTCTTTGTTAAGCTACTCTGCACCTTTTAGCTTATAAAGTAAGAAGTGGTAAATGAAAGGTAATTTATCAGATATTTGCAAGCATTATTTACTTCACAAGATTGTTTGGCATCTGGCAAGTTTCTTTACAGATATCCCAGTTCTATTTCTTCCTACTCATTTTTATTTATTTTAATCCTCTCCAAAATCTTTTTGGAATCTGATTTCTTCCCTCTGTGATTGTTTAATTTAGAGCCTTTTGTGTACCAATTGTCACTTAAAATTGAACTCAAGCAAAAAGCTATATTTCTATTTATTGGGTTTCCCCCCCACAGAAAATATGAAAACCTTGTTTCATTACCAGGCAATACCTAATAAAAGGTTCATGTAACATCATAGGCCTGTGTCCCCCCATAAAAAATATTAAATAGTGTATGTGCATCAATTATACAATTAAATACGTATATGACTCCCTTCCCAGTATTTTTCAAACATTCTCTATTTAGTCCTCATAAAATAATCATAGAAAATAAAAATATGCAATATAAAGCTAGGATAATGGATATTGCAGTAAATATTGCAGTGCAATAGTGGTGAATATCTGTAGCTGAGATGTAGGATGAGAGTGGAAGTTTGTTCTCTGAGCTTGTGGGTTGGTTTCCGAATGTTTTGTTACCAGAGAAGGGAACATCTTCAGTAGAATTTAGGGAATGACAGTGTTGGTGGTGTTCTGCTTATAAGGGCTTCTTTTGGTCAGTTCGGTCTCCTGATGTAGGGTCACATCAGGTGAGGGTCTAGTGATGAGTCTTGCGAGTAGGTCAACCCCCCCTCACAAGATCCATCACAGGATTTTCATCTCACATGACCCACACTTGACCCCTTACAAGACCAGCACAAGACCCTCATCTGATGTGACCCTCCCAACACAAGATCTACTGACCACATGAAGCCCTCATAAGCAGAACACCAACACTGAAATTCCTCTAAAGATGTTACCTAGCCTGGTACAAAACGTTCAGAAACCAACCCACAAGCTCGGAGAATGAACTTCCGTTCTCAAATATTCCCATCTAAAAAGACTACACTTCAACCTGCCCTTACCTTCTGCCACTAGGGAGGGAGGGACAGACAGATGGATGGACAGACAGACAGACAGATGGAGATCAGCCAGGTGTAGATTAGATTCCTTGAGTGCTTATTAATCTGGCTTTGCAATATCTTGTTATTTCAAAAAGCGTACTTTAGAGAAATGAAATCAATTCTTTTTTAAATTTTGTCATAATCTTTGTTTTAGTCTCAGGAAGTGACATGATATTAGCCTATAAAACATTGTCAAAGTTTACTTGGCCATGAGAAGTTATGGGAATTTAAGTCTACACAAATGTAGAGTAATTTTGATAATGCAAGCTAAGAATATAAATGGGTGAGTAAACAGTTGAATAAAAAAACTAGATGAATGGACTAGTACATTGTTCATTTGATCCAGGAACCTGAGACCTATACTCAAAAAAGAGCAATTACAAGTTTGTATTTGAATTCAAATAGCAATGAGCATCTGGACAGGAGGCAGTTTATTTTGTATCATATAGAAAGCCCATTAGAATTGCATTGCATAAGTTAAACTCCATTGCAAAACAATCATAGCATTTTTGCTAAAACTTATACCAGGTATGTTCTGACACTGTATCAGTTGCAATTTATATACATACATACACACATATACACATATATACATATATACATATATATACTGCTCAAAAAAATAAAGGGAACACAAGATAAGACATCCTACTATTAAGTACAGTACATTGTGTTGTTTAAGTGTGTGTGTGTGTGTGTGTGTGTGTGTAAATTGCTAACAAAGAATTAAGGGAGACTGATATGCATTTCAAACTTATTAGTTTTCATCAGTCAGCCATACCCTTCTGAGATTCGAACCTGGGCTGATTGCACATTAGGCAGTTGTTTTCACCTCTAGGCCACAGGCTCTCTCTCGCTTTGTTAGCTTAAGAAGCAAGGGGAGATATGTGTCAAATGCTTGTTAACTATTTAGATTACCTTGCTAGGCCCCAAACATGGGACAAATCTTTATTTCCTGTTTCAGCCTATCTTGAAGGCCATCGAACAGGCAGTAGTCACACCGGTGACAGCTCATATATTTGTGTAAATTGCTAACAAAGAATTAAGGGAGACTGATATGCATTTCAAACTTATTAGTTTTCATCAGTCAGCCATACCCTTCTGAGATTCGAACCTGGGCTGATTGCACATTAGGCAGTTGTTTTCACCTCTATGTTTTTACTATAACAATCTTCAGTGCCTGGTGTATAGCGTGTTGTCCTGGTTTATATTTTAACAAGAAAAAAAGGACAATAATAATTAATTAACAATCAATAATAATTAAATTTGATAATTCTATAAATAATAAATTAATGATATATCTCTTTGATCTTCCCTTCTCCCATTTGTATTCTCCTTCTTCAACCTTAGCCAAAATATAATTCTTAATATTTTCAATATATAAATTATTAGATATAGGTATTTTTTATATTAATACAAATAATAATAATCTCTCTATATAACATTTTTTTCAGTTATATTATCCTCATAACCATCATCATTAGTTCAGCATGCATCCCATTTTTATAATTTTTGTTTGCTTATATTCCCTTATATTCAATCCAATTCTTTTCAGTCATAATTTCTTCATATTAGTCATCTACCTGTTCAAATTTTCCCATTTAGGTACATCATCCCAAATTTAATGTCATGCATTATAAAAATACTATACTTTTTATCTATCTTATAGTATCTAGATATAACATCCTTTTTAATCAGTTTATACTTCACTTATATTAATAAAATTTACATCAACCTGCTATTTTAACATTTCATATATTATAGAACATACTATATTACTTAAATCTCTTATCCTTCTTGTTATAAGGCCCCTTTATGTTCACAATTCTGTGTTCTTTTAGCCATATTCAAACAAATGTTTATTCACGTAATAATACATCTGGTAGGGTGAGTCAAATGTCTTGTATCTGTCTCTGGTCTTCTTTTACCGAGTAATTTTCCAAGTTGATGTAATTCGTTTAACCAACAGTTCCTGTATTTTTACAAATGTTGGGAATACAAAAGGTGAAATAAGTAAGGTGAATACTTTCTGTCTCCCAAATTGATGCTTCGCCTGATAATTCTATAGTCCATTCCATTTTTCTTGTTGTATCAGAAACTTGTAGATTTTTTCCTGTTTGTGCCAAATTGTAATTCTTTTCCTTTGTTAATCAATTTGATCATACTCTTCTAATTTGTAGTCTGCTGTCTGATTTAGTTATTCATTTGTTGCTATTTTCTGGGTGTTTTTAAATTGTAGATTTAGATTGGAAATATGCTTATTTAAATCATCAAAGTTGTTTCGAATGTCATCGTGGTTTGAGTCTATTGTCATTTGTACTTGTCCTAACATTACATATATTTCCTCCTGGAAAGTATTTATCTTGCCTTGAAGTATTGCTTCTGGAGGCCCTTGATTTTCCAGGCTAAATCCTTCAGGAGAAAATATTGAATGAAACAGATCTCCTTTCCAGACAATGTTTGCTTACAACTCAAACTATAAATTCAATCTATCAACTTTTATCAATTGTCACAAATAAGGTTGACTGCTTGAAAGAGTCTTTTGCAAAGTTTATAAGCAGTCAAACAAACATTGCAGAAGGACCCAGGAGGACACATAATGATAGACATGGGATGGCTAATGCAGAAATAGAAACTATAATAGACCCCTCTCTCCCTTCTATAAATGAGAGAGGAAAGAATATCCACAAAGAAAACAACACTCAATCAGATAGTTCTAGAGGTGACCATTATAACCCCAGTTTACAGACCAACCAGGTTACCTTGCAAATCTATGATAACAGAAGGAATAGAGGACATTGGAGTGATAGAAAAGCTGTTAGGCAGTCTCTGAGCCAGTTTGCTCTGCTGAGAGTACACTCAGATTGATTTATTACATGCATAGTGGTTGTCAGCAAGAATGCAATGTATGCGAATTTTGTTATCCTTCAAGCAGTCCAAAATTCCCTTAAGGCTTTTTAGAATGAAGCACTTCCTGAGCAGCTTTTCAATATTTCCAATATGTGTCTTCTGCTCAGGGAACCTGTGCCCACTCCTGGTTCAGTCTCTTCATGAGAGAACTATTGCTTTAAATCCAAGTGGCAACATACCTCATACTGATAAGTTTGAAGCAGGGGCAACTGAATCGACCTTCAGAAAGCAGAGAATTGATCCACAGTCACTGATTCTGAGTTACCCACAGTCACTGATTCTGCTGAGGGTGTGTCAAAAGAAATGTTGATAGACTTTAACAATGTATTGCCATAACCTGAGCAAGCTAATAATACACAGAGACTGGGTGGTTTAAAAGAAGCATTAACAACAACAACTCAATCTAATGCAGGAGTGTCAAATTGCTGGCCCATGGGCCGGACACATCATCCGTAAGCCGTGCCCATCCCATTGCCGGCAATGGCAAAACTGTACCGATACATTGTGTGGTGTCACGTGATATCACGAGTTTGACATGTCTGATCTAATGCATCAAATAACAATTATTATAACTATCCTCCAACAAGTGCCCCTATGGAGAACTTGAACTGACTATATGAAGGCCAGTGCAAGAAAAACACTTTAAACATCATGTCATGGAATGTAGCTGGGTGGTATCAATTTAGAGGCCTTAATCACTCTGATCCTCTGAAAGGTAAGGATATTATATTGGTGCAAGAGACTTGGACTGTTGATGACCTCCTGTTTAATGTCTATTATTCATATAAGCTGGAAGCAATGCCAAGCAGAGGCCCTGGGAGTCTGAAAGGAGGGCTGCGTATATTTATTTCTACCAACTTGAGAGCAAAGTCCACACTTATTACCCCTTTAAACCATTCAGCTATGGCCTTTCTCCTCAAGTTGGACTAAGTCCTACTTTTGATAATTAATGTTTATCTCCATCCTTTACTAAGAAAAGCTGAAACCACTGCTGTATGGCTGGAGTTGGAACACTACGTTAATAAACAACTCATGGAACACCCAAATGCCAGGGTCCTACTAGGGGGAGACTTTAATGCCAGATTGGGACCAGATGATTATACATTATTCATGAAACATCATCAATACCCACCATCCGAGGTCCCTATACAAACCAATGCTCCCCTCATACGACTCTCTAAAGACATTAGAGCTAACTACGCTGGCCTCTGTCTTGCCAAGTTGGCAAATAAATTTAACTTCTTCATATCTAATGGCACATGGCCTGGTGACTATCCTGGCAAGTTTATGCAGGGTCCAAAACTAGCACTATTGACTACATCTTAACTTCTATGGACTTAGTACATTATATAGAAAATTTTGAAGTGCTGCCTTATCTAGAAAGTGATCATCTACCTCTGGGTATATACATGAAGCCCTTTATCAGGAAGATACCCTCCAAGGACCTTAGAGCCTTGGTGGAGCAGTGGGCTAATGCCTCCTTAAGTAACACCAGCTGCCTGCAATTAGTGCAGGTTCGCATCCCACCAGGCTCAAGGTTGACTCAGCCTTCCATCCTTCCGAGGTAGGTAAAATGAGGACCCAGATTGTTGGGGGCAATGAGCTGACTTTGTAATAATGCTGCTTGGGGTGTGTGAAAGCCCTAATAAGCAGGCATATACATAGAATGAAGGCTACTGCTAAGCTTGTAAGCTGCCCTGAGTCTTCGGAGAAGGGCGGGATATAAATGGAATTAAAATAAATAAATAAAATAAATAAATAAATTTTATCCCTGCAATCTCTACAGCAGACCTAGCAAGATGTTGGGTCAAATGGACCCAACAACTTGATCAGAAGGTAAGGAGAGCCCTAACAAATGATAATTTTCAAAAACTCCATGCAGCCTTTATATCAGCCAACCCAACTCAAGGCTTATTAGAACTATATAAAATTTTAGTTTATGAGCTACAACCATTATTAGCACATGACCGAAATTTCTCAGTTAAGAGGTCCTGTACCACCTCCAAACCATGGTTTGATAAGGTTGCATAGAAGCCAAGAAAGCCCTTAACTTGGCATACAAGGAGTACAAAAGTGAGACTGGATATGGCAATAAAGCAATTCTTAAACAGTTACTTACACTAAAAAAACAATTTAAGCAATTGATTGCATTGAAGAAGAGACAAGACACAAGGTCTTCCTGGGAACAGCTCACTGTGGCAGCAAAGCAAAAGAACTCCTCCTTATTTTGGCATCTAATAGCTTCCCACTCTGAAAGAATCTATACCCCATTAGACTGTCATAATCTCCTATAACCTGGGAACTTCATTTTCAGAGAATGTATGAAGACCCCTCCAGCGAGAGTACAAGGTCTATAATGAAGGATTTACCTGAGTGGCCTCCAGTTTCAGAGTCTGAAATTAAATCCCTCATTAGCCAACTCAGGATCAGGAAGGCTCCAGGAGCTGACTTCATTTCGGCCGAATTACTAAAGAATAATATGGAGTGGTGAATATTTTATTTATTTGTTTTTAATGAAGAACAAGCCGGGTTTAAAGAGTGGAGAGGCACCATAGATCAGTGCTTAGTTCTTTATCATTTGATTGAAAAATATGCATCAGATAAACCTGTATCATTATACGCCGCCTTTAAGGCAGCTTGTGACATGGTTACAAGGACAAAGCTATGGGAGAAGCTGGAAGCTGCCTCAATTGTTCACAGACTCCTCCATCAGTTACGTGCCTTACATATCAAAACATCCTTCAAGGTGAGGTGTAATATGCAAGGGTCTCTCTTGAGGTCAGTTGAAACTCATAAGGGGGTTAAACAGGGTGCATTTTGGCCCCCTTGCTCTTCAATTTTTGTTAGATGTTTAGTGCCAGCCATTGGCAGTTCCCCAAAAGGGTCATCAGATGGAGGCAAAGAGGCTTCTTTGCTTCCACTGATGAGCCAAGGGTCTCAGACCCGACAGCCCCATTGGCGAGAGAGTTTTATGGTCAGGGAGGGACCAAGACCCCCCATAAATACCTCTGCACGAGGGGCTGCTCTTTGTTCTAATTCTACTTCTACTCCTAGCCTCTAGTTCTTCTGTTTTAGTTATGTAATGCTAGCTTGTTTTCTTTTATTTTGTTTCTCTCTCACATGCAGGCATGAATGCTTTCATGCCAAGTATTTCTTTCTCTTTGATCTATCATTGAATAAAGCTAATATGATTGCATCTCTGCGTGATGCTTTTACTTGGAAGCACCTTTAACGATCCATCGTGAGATCACCTCACAAGTTTTACATAAATGATATGGTAAAATGGTTAAATAATCCTAGGGGTGATCATCCATGCCACTGGCTCACGAAAAGCCCATGGAGAATACCCGGCTACCTCTGGCTAATGATCAGTGAATGCCATTCTTAATTTTTTCTGCACAAAGGGAGGACACTATGTTCCAGCTGCAATTAAGCTCTTTTTGGCTAAGTTGCTAGCATAGTTTCTCTATGGGACCTTGCTCAGACCCTCAGCTTCATGTTCTACACCACTGGAAAGAGTTCAATCCAAATTTATCAGAACAATTCTGCAGATGCTGCACTGTGTCCCAAATGAACTTCTGCACCTGGAGACAGAATTAATAAAAGTCAAAGCAAGATTCTGTATAGCTTCCTTAAACATCTGGCTAAGGCTTAATTGCTTTCCGCAAGGCCTTGCTCCATTAATTCTTCAAGATAAATTCTCTTTATGGATCGAGGCAGTTGAGTCCAACCTTGCCAAACTAGACTTCTCATCAGCCTCAATTCTCAAATTGGACTATGACCAAGCAAAACAAAGCTTGTGTCAAAGGTTAGAGGACACCGAGAGACAAGAGGACTTAGGTATGGCTCCACTGTTTCTGGCTCCACACTCTATTAGATACGTGGTTATACCTGCCAGGTATCTTAGTCAGTTGGAGTCAGTAAACCACTGGAAAACATTCTTGCTTGCACAGTGCCATGCATTTCCATCGGCCATCCTGTACGTCAAGTATAAAAAGACACGATTGGCAGAAAGACTCTGCTCCTGTGGCTCAGGAGAGGTGGAGACCATTGGACACATACTCCTTCAATGTTCCTTCTATAGAGCTATTCAGAAAAACTATATCCTCCCCATAATTGATAGGTATCATGGTCGCTCAGAAAGTATTTATCTCCAGTGGCTGCTTAAGAACAAGCAGGCAGTGATCACAGCGTAGGTGGCTAAATTCTGTGCAGCAGCATTGAGGATTCGTCAGAAACATAAATAAACATTTTAGATCTTTTTAATAATCTTTTATAATTTTATTACATTTTTATCCAGCATTAGACTATATTTAAAGTATTTTTATTGTCAGGTCAGTATGATTCAGTTTTTCTGAAGGTAGCTAGTTTTTGTTATACTGTCTGTAAAACTAGGCAGACCTTGGTCACCCATTGATTACATCATTAATTGTAATATATTGCTGTGTCCTCTTGTGTTGGTTCTGTTTAGTTTTGTTTTATTTGAATGTTTAGTTTATGTGTTGGCTTTGCCTGTAATTATAAATTGATTGATTGATTGATTGAATGTGGTGTCCTGTCATTTTTTGATACATATGTGATATCCATATTGTCTCCCCCCTTCAAATAATCTTTCATCAATGTTTTAATTCCAAAGTCAATTTATTAGTCAGCCAAAATTACAGTTCAGTGTGTTAAGTCACTTTAAATCCTTCCTGTAGATTCTCCTCTAAAAGATGAGGCAAAAAGCCAAGGTTTTTCTTTTTCATAAACAGTTCTTAGATTTAAGCAACAGTCCAGGGTATTTTTTTTTCTTTCAGACACTTTTTAATCTTATAGCTGGCTCTTCCTTTGTTCCCAGCTGTCTTCAAGGCTATTTGCAATTCAAAGGAAAAGCTTTTTCTTTGTTTCTAGGCATTCTGCCAATTTCCTGAGTCCTTATTGTTAGTGTTCTATTCTCTGATTCGCCACTAGATGTTATTTCTTTATTCTTTTTTTCAATCAAAAAGTTATTTTTGTTATATATTTTTATAATTATATCAAAAATTCTTTAGGGTATAATCTTGACAGTTTTTTAGTTCCTAGATTTGTCCAGACTGTAGTATTTTAAATCAAATTTTAGCATATCTCTTTCCTCCTTTAATATTAATTTGCTGTTTCCATCTGTAAGGGAATGAGGATATAGTCCCCTCCCTTAACTTCTGGAGGTTTTCTTGCTTTGGGGATCTTTTCAAGGATTTAGTTAGTAGCAGGGCTTTTTTTCTCATAGAACGCTCAGAATGGAATTCCGGCACCTTTTTTGGATGGAACCTTGTAGTGTAGGCAAGGCAGGTTGTATGACGTGTGAGTTCCGGCAACTTTTTCTTTTACAAAAAAAGCACTGGTTAGTAGATAGAAAAAAGATCAGTACTCTCACCAATTCCAAGCACACTGTTGACCGGTGTTCAGGTTCGTGCTCTGGGACTGTGGCTGCAAATAGCTTGGGCTAGATGCTGATCTCACACTAGCCTTTCTCCTGTTGGGTTTGGAGGGCTTTCCCCGGATCTAATGAAGCAATTGGGATGACTTTGGACCCATCTAGGGCCCCCCTAGCACACAGGTCAGCAACCCGCGGCTCTGGAGCCACATGCGACTGTTTCATTCTTCTATTATGGCTCCCAGTCCTCTTCCACCATTTGCAGTTCCACAAAAAGAAAGAAGTGGGACTAAAAAGTTCAATTAATCAATTCTGACTTCTCATGGGGAAAAAAAAGATCGCATGAAGTTGGAATTGATTGATTGAACTTTTTTTGTTTGTGGGACTGCCCACAAACTTCTTTACTTCTTGGGGAAATGGGCTGGGTGGGGGGAGCTGCTAATGCCACTGCCATTATTTCCCCTCCCCAGACACCCAGCCACCATCACCAATCTTCTCACCTGGCCACCTGTCCTCACGCTCTTCTTCTCCTCATCTTCTGCACTCAAATTGGCTGCTAGTGGCTTGGGTGGCTCTGTTCTGTCCAAGTCAAAGAAAGCTGCTTTCTGCTGGCCTCCGATTTGAGGGAGGAGGAGGAGGAGGATAAGAGCATTTCCTCAGGGACTGCCCAAAGCTCTGCAGCTGGAAGAGCTTCAGCTGAGGCTGCTTTATACCTTCCTCTCCAGCCTCGAAGCTGCTTAGCACCATTGGCTCCAGAAAGCCATTCTGGCTCTCAGCTGGTTTCTCCATGCCGGTTGCTTCAGCTGGCAGGAACCAATCCAATCCAAATCAGAAAAGGCACAGTCCAAACTGCGGACTGGGAAAGAGGTGCCAGCCAGACTGTGCTCAAGAAGTTTTAATAAATGCGAGACTTCCTGTGGCAACGCTGCACCGATGGCAGCTTTTCTTTGGCTGCCCGTCCTGAGGCTTCGTTAGAACCGCAGGGACAGTGACAATCAGCTGTCCCGCAGCTCGTAAACTTCCCCCTCGGGTAGAGGTAGAGCTCCCCGAGACCTCCCAGAAATATCTGGGGGTCAGAGGGTGAGAGCTCCCACGGAGCCAGAGGCTTTCTCCGAGTCCAGGACACCTTTACTCCAAATTGCAGGGGCAGAGCCAGATGCCGCATCCACATCTGTGGATTATAGTGATTTGTGACTGATCTTAAAGCAGACAGAGCTGATCAGGAGGAGGCAAATTTGCAAGTATTTAAAATTTTAACTCGGGGTACAATAATAATAATAATAATAATAATAATAATAATAATAATAATAATAATAATAATAATAATAATAATAATAATAATAATAATAATAATAATAATAATAATAATTTATTTGTATAATTCCCTTCTCCCGAAGGACTCAGGGTGGTGAACAGGGCAATAAATACTAAAATACAAAGATACAAAAATTAAGAAAAGATTAAACATAATGCCCAATGCAGTACAGCAATAAATTTTTTATTTATTTTTTATTTATTTTAATTCCATTTATATCCCGCCCTTCTCCGAAGACTCAGGGCGGCTTACAAGCTTAGCAGTAGCCTTCATTCTATGTATATGCCTGCTTATTAGGGCTTTCACACACACACACCCCAAGCGGCATTATTACAAAGTCAGCTTAATTGCCCCCAACAATCTGGGTCCTCATTTTACCTAACTCGGAAGGATGGAAGGCTGAGTCAACCTTGAGCCTGGTGGGATGCGAACCTGCACTAATTGCAGGCAGCTGGTGTTACTTAAGGAGGCATTAGCCCACTGCTCCACCAAGGCTCTAATTACAATACATTAAAAGCCATAATAAAACCCAAACCCATCAGACCAGGCCGGTTTGTTCAAACAAGTAGGTCTTTAGATCACGTCGGAAGGAGCGAAGGTCGGGCGCCATCCGGAGCTCAACCAGTAAGCGGTTCCAGAAATCCAGCGCACCCACAGAGAAGGCCCTCCCCCTGGAGGCCACCAGATGGCATTCTCTGACCGGTGGCACCCTGAGGAGGCCCTCTCTGTGGGAGCGCACTGGGCGGAGGGAAGTTGATGCCGGCCGCAGGTGCTCCCTAAGGTACTCCAGACCCATGCCATGTAGGGCTTTAAAGGTCATTACCAGCACCTTGAATCTCACCCGGAAGACAACAAATTAATCTTCTCCACACCTTAATTTGACTTTGAAAGAGAAAAGATGGCACCGAAATGTTTTTCTTTGTTTTTTGAAAGAATAAAGTGTGAAGATTTTGCTAAAGTTTAAACAACATATTGGATTTTTGTGTATTTCAGAGTTTTTAAAATTTTTAAAGACTTTTTTTTGGGACTTTATTTATATCCTGAAGTGCAGAGGGAAAGTGAAAGTAATAAGAGAAAGTGAATTGTAACAAGCAGGGAAATGGCTTCAAGATGGCAGGGAATTCCTGTTGTTTCTAAAAGTTTAATTTCTTCTCCTGTAACACAGCCTGTAACACAATCCACTTCAAAGCCCAGATCCCCTCCACCTTCTCCTCCACCACCAGCATTTACACTTAAAGACCTGCAGGATGCTTTGAAGCTTCAAGCACAACAAACAGTCCAACAAATAAAGGAGGAGATGGCTGATCTTCTTGAGGGTAAAAATAGAGAGATGAGAGAAGACATATTGCTTGCACTTCAAGGGCTGGCTGCACATATTGAACGCTTAGATGACCGTGTGGATGAGGTTGTGGAAAACAGTGAAAAATTAGAAAGTAGAATTGCTAAAGCTGAAAATAAAATTGATAGAACTGAGGATGAGGTGATTATCTCACAATATAGAGACATGGAATTTGCTCTGAGAATAAGGGGCTTGAAAGAAAACCCACGAGAGGATTTGCAAGATGAGGTGATTAAAGCTATAGCTCCCATTTTGGGATGGGATCCTAAGGAGTTATCAAAGGAGGTGGATAAAATTTTCAGGGTTAACTCTTGGATTGCGAGGCAGAAAAAATTACCTAGAGATGTGGTGATTTATTTTTCTAAGAGGTCACTCCAAAATGCAACCATCCAGGCCTTTTATCAATAGAGATTTCAAATTGCAGGTCAAGATATTATAATTTTGAAAGAAATACCTCCCAAAATTTTGAGAAAAAGGAAGCATTTTGTTTTTTTGTCTGATGAGCTTAAAAATTGACAGATTCAGTTCAGATGGGAGATACCTATTGGAATAGTGGTAAACTATGCAGGGACACGATACCGACTTAATACGATTGCAAAGGCAAAAGATTTTTATACTTATGTCCTGAAAGCAGGTTCACCACCGTCTCCACAATTTAAGAGAACAGAAGAAAGTTTGGAAGATAAACAACAAGTTGAAGGTGTAACATCACAGTTTGTTGGAGAGGTACAGCTGGCTGAATCTACTGAACAGATTTTGGCGTTAAAGGGTGATCCAAAAGAACAGAGAATGACGCGTGCTGTGCATAAACATAAAGAAAAGGAGCAATTGAAACAGAAGATAGATTCTGGGCCTATGATACAAGGCCCTGCTATTACGGAGCCGGTGGGAGGGGCGCGACCGAAGAGACCAACTGCGGATCTTCAGACAGTGTTCCATAGGCTTCAGGTTGCTAAGAATGGCGATAAAGCTCCTGACATGGAATGTTAATGGCCTGAACTCACCACAAAAAAGAAAGTATTTCACTACTTGAAGCAACATAAAAATGATATTGTTTGTCTACAAGAAACTCATATTTGTGCAAAAGATCAAAAGTATTTGATTAATTCCCAGTTGGGATTACATTTTACAGCATCTGCCCCAGATAAAAAGAGTGGGGTGGTTATCTATCTAAGAAGAGACTTATCGGCTAGATTAATTGAGTCTGATCTACAGGGAAGATATGTTATTATTGAATTAGTGTTACAAGGCAAGAAAATCCTTATTATTGGATTATATGCTCCTAATCAACAGCAAGGAAAGTTTTATAAATTTTTACATGACAAATTAACTCAATTGGATTACAAATCTGTTATTTTGATGGGTGATTGGAACGGTGTTTTGGATTCATGCAAGGACAAAAAGGGATTTTTTAAAAATTCTCCTAACCATTCTAGATTGCCTAAAGCTTTTTTTGATTTGAAAGATGACTTGGAATTAAGAGATATTTGGCGGGAGCGGAATTTGGAGGACAGAGATTTTACTTTTTTCTCGGACAGGCATCAATCGTTTTCTAGAATTGATTTTTTTTAATTACTGGTGATCTTATTTCCAGGGTCAAGAATGTCAAGATTTTTCCTAGGACATTGTCGGATCATAGTCCTGTATGGATGGAGTTGTTTAGGGAAGACGGGATCAGAAGATCTTGGAGACTGAATGAAAACTTATTTAGATATAATGTGCTCTCAGAGAAATGTAGAGATTATTTGAAAGAATTTTTTGTTTTGAATATGCATAAAGGTACACCGATTGAAATGGTTTGGGATGCTAGTAAAGCTTATATGAGGGGTTTTTTGATTCATATGAATAACGGTCATAGGCGTAAGCAGATGCAAAAATGTAAAGAATTGGAAGAAGAGATTAAATTGAAGGAGAAAGCTTTTATTTTGAATCCATCAGACAAGAGACTAAGAATCTCAATAAATTTGTTGAAAGAGCAATTTAATATGTTAATGGTGGATCAGGTTGCAACTAACTTGCGATATGCGAAACATAATACTTTTTATAATGCAAATAAGCCTGGTAGGTGGCTAGCTTATCAATTAAGGAAAAAACAAAAGTTACATACCATAGAGAAAATAGAATACAAGGGTAAAGAAATATATCAACAAAATTTGATTAAAAAGGGTTTTTTAGATTTTTATGCAAAGTTATATGCTAGCGAGAATATACAAGCTTTAGATATAGATAAGTACTTACAGGAAGCGCATATTCCTATGCTTTCACATGAACAACGGGAAGGGATGAATCGTTTAATTACTTCTGAGGAAATTATTTCAGCAATTAAACAGTTAAAAGTGGGTAATGCTCCGGGTACAGATGGCTTATCAGCAATTTATTATAAAATTTTACTTGCAGAGATGGTAGAACCTTTAAAGGAATTATTTAATAATATCCAGGCTGGAGGGGAAGTGCCTCTGTCCTGGAGAAGGGCTTTTATATCGCTGATTCCAAAGGATGATCATGACCTTACCCAGCCTAAGAATTACAGACCTATATCGCTTTTAAACACAGATTATAAGATTTTTGCAAAAATATTGGCAAATAGATTAATGCATGTTTTGAAACAAATGGTTCATAGTGATCAGTCTGGATTTATAACTGGAAGATATATGAAATATAATGTAAGACAAATTGTAAATTTAATAGAATATTTGGATAAGAACAACCAAGTCTCTGTGGCATTGATATTCTTAGATGCTGAAAAAGCGCTTGATCAGTTGAATTGGCAATTTTTATTGAAAGTTGTGGATAAGATGAATTTTGGGGATAAATTTCTGCAATCTATTAAGGCTATATATCAACAACAATTGGTGCAAATTATAATTAATGGGGGACTAACAGATGCATTTTAAATTGAAAAAGGTACAAGACAGGGATGTCCCCTGTCACCATTGTTGTTTGTTTTAATATTGGAGATTTTATTGATTAAAATTTGTAAATAAACTAAAATAAAGGGAATAAAGATAAAGCAGAATGATTATAGGCTAAGGGCATTTGCGGATGACTTGGTTGTTACATTATCTCAACTGATTCAATCGGTTATAGACTTGATGGAAATTATAATTCAATATGGGAAAGTCTCTGGTTTTAAGGTAAATAATAATAAAACTAAAATATTATCTAAAAATATGACCACAAATGAAAAGGAAATGTTAGTAAAATTGACAGGTTATGAAATAGTGAAAAAGGTTAAATATTTGGGAGTATATATCACAGCTTCTAATGTGAAATTATATAAGAATAATTATGAGATGTTATGGTCAAAAGTACAGAAGGATTTAAACAATTGGAAAAAAATTACAATTATCTTTGTTGGGGAAAATTGCAGCCGTTAAAATGAATGTTTTACCAAAGTTTCTCTTTTTGTTTCAAATTATACCTGTTTTGAAAAAAGATGCTAATTTGAATGAATGGCAGAAGGGTAATAATAAATTTATCTGGGCGGGGAAAAAACCAAGAGTTAAACTTAAGATTTTACAAGATGCATGGGAAAGAGGAGGACTTAAGGTGCCTAATTTTAAATTATATTATGATGCGGTGGTTTTAACATTGGTCAGTGATTGGCTTAATTTAACAAATAAAAGAATACTTTATCTTGAGGGATGGGACTTATTATATGGGTGGCATGCATATTTAATATATAACAAAAAAGTTGACAAGGTATTTAAATCCCATATTTTAAGAAGTGCTTTATTGCGTGTCTGGAAAAAGTATTATTATAAGTTGAATTACAAAGTACCAATTTGGGGGATTCCTGGACATGCGATAGAGAGTGTATCTATGGGTGTGAATTTGGATAGGATTTCTTATAAGGAATTACTTAGATTGGTAGGGAATGATTGGTAATTAAAATCGTTAGTTGAGTTAAAGCAAGAAAATATTGTGCAGTCAATAATAATCAATATAATCAATCCATTTTTTCCACTCCACAATATATCTCTGTTGCGAATGGTCTTTCAAGTACGCTGAGATCTTTGCCATTTCCGCCAGGTTGGAAACTTTTAAAGTCCATTCTTCTATAGTCGGCAGTTCTTCCTTCTTCCAATATTGTCCTACTAAAAGTCTTGCTGCCGTAATTAAATTCAACATCAACTTAGTGTCCACAACAGTAGTATCAGTAATAATGCCCAGTAAAAACAATTGCGGACAAAACTTTATCCTTTTCTTAAATATCTTTTGCATGTTCCACCAGATTTTAATCCAAAAAGCTTTAACCTTTTTACAGGTCCACCATATATGAAAATACGTTGCATCTTCACCACCACACCTCCAACATTTAGGCTGGCAGTTCGGATACATACTTGCTAATTTTTTAGGATCTAAGTGCCACCTATAAAACATTTTATAAAAGTTCTCTCTTAAATTTTGAGCTTGCATAAATTTTACATTTCTCACCCAAATCTTTTCCCAAGTATCCATTGTAATGACTTCTTGAAAATTCTGAGCCCACTTTATCATACAGTCTTTAACAAGTTCTGTCTCTGAATCAATTTCTATCAGTGCAAGATATATCCTTTTAATATGTGCTTGACCTTGATCTCTAATTTGCTTTACCAGATTTTCATCAGTCATTGAAAAACCAATTTTCTGGTCTTCTTTCCACCTGGCCTGTAATTGCCCATACTGAAACCAAGTTTGTACAATCTTTTCTTCTCTTAAGATATTAAACGGCTTCAAATGCCATACATTCCTTTCCAAACTTAAAATTTCCTTATATGTAGTCACATCATGTTTAAACCAAACACTTATATTTTCTATTGCGTGTTTCGGTATTGCCCATATAGGTATCTTATAATTTAACTTATGTTGCTCCTTGGGAGGAAAGCCATGGCAAATCTAGACAGCACACTAAAAAGCAGAGACATCACCCTGTCAACAAAAGTGTGTATAGTCAAGGCTATGGTCTTCCCAGTTGCAATGTATGGCAGTGAAAGCTGGACCATAAGAAAGGCTGAGCGCCAAAGAATTGAAGCCTTTGAACTATGGTGCTGGAGAAGACTCCTGCGAGTCCCTTGGACTGCAAGGCGATCAAACCGGTCAGTCCTAGAGGAGATCAACCCTGACTGCTCTTTAGAAGGCCAGATCCTGAAGCTAAAACTCAAATACTTTGGCCACCTAATGAGAAGGAAGGACTCACTGGAGAAGAGCCTAATGCTGGGAAAGACTGAGGGCAATAGAAGAAGGGGACAACAGAGAATGAGGTGGCTGGATGGAGTCACTGAAGCAGTAGGCGTGAGCTTAAATGGACTCCAGAAGATGGTAGAGGACAGGAAGGCCTGGAGGAACATTGTCCATAGGGTCGCGATGGGTCGGACACGACTTCGCAACTAACAACAACAACATACTTTTTCCAAACTCGCAACAGAGCATGTCTTAAAATATGTACCTTGAACACATTATCCACATTCTTATCATACAATAAATATGCATGCCAACCAAATAACAAATCATGGCCTTCAAGATTTAATAATCTCACTTGTGTTAAATTAATCCAATCACTTATCGCTGACAAAGCAGCAGCTTCATAGTATAGTTTAAGATTAGGCATTTTAAGACCACCTCTCTCACGCGTATCCTGCATAATCTTAAATTTAACTCGTGGCCTTTTCCCTGCCCAGACAAATTTATTAATACCCTTTTGCCATTCCTCCAAGTTTGAATCCTTTTTAAGAATAGGTATCATTTGAAATAAAAATAAAAATTTCGGCAAAACATTCATTTTCACTGCTGCAATTCTTCCCAATAAAGATAATTGTAGTTTTTTCCAGCTATCCAATTCTTTTTGAACTTTTCCCCATAACTTCTCATAATTATTTTTATATAGCTTTACATTTGAGGGTGACAAATATATCCCCAAATATTTAACCCTTTTAACAATTTCAAAGCTCTTCTAAAACAGCCTTTTGTGATACTGTCATATTCTTAGACAACATTTTAGTTTTTTGTATGTTAACCTTGAATCCAGAAACTTTCCCATATTGCATTATTATCTCCATCAGTTCTACAACTGAATAATCAGGCTGAGTTACCGTAACAACCAGATCGCCTGCAAACGCCCTCAGTCTGTAGTCCTGATCTCTTATTTGAATTCCCCTAATTTTTTCCAAGTCCCATATTTTAATCAATAATATCTCCAATGTTAAAACAAATAGTAAAGGTGACAATGGGCACCCCTGCCTTGTGCCCTTTTCAATGTTACATACTTCTGTCAAATTATTATTAACTATTATACGGGCTGTTTGCTTTTGATATAGTGCCCTAATTGGTTGTAAAAATTTATCCCCAAAGTTCATTTTCTCTAATACTTTCAACAAAAATTGCCAATCCAATTGATCAAAGGCTTTTTCAGCATCCAAGAAGATCAACGCTGCAGGGATCTGATTGTTTCTTTCCAAAAATTCCAACAAATCAACTATATGCCTCACATTGTTCTTCATTTGTCTACCACTTATAAACCCAGTTTGGTCACCATGAATTACTTGTTGCAATACCCTCATTATATCTGTTAGCTAAAACCTTAGCAAATATCTTGTAGTCCGTATTCAAAAGTGATATTGGGCTGTAATTTTTTGCTTGGGTGACATCCTGGTCTTCCTTCGGAATCAGAGAAATAAAAGCAGTTTTCCAGGATGAGGGCACCCCTCCTCCCATTTGAATTGTCTGAAACAATTCCCTTAATGGCTTTACCATCTCTAACTGTAAATTTTTATAATACACAGCAGTCAATCCATCCATACCTGGCGCCTTACCCACTTTCAATTGTTTAATTGCTGAAAAAATTTCTTCTTCAGTTATCAATTGATTCATCTCTTCCTTTTGTTCTTTTATCAAGTTGCATAGCATCGGCTTGTACATGGTCGAAGCTGAAATCTGAATTCCGCTCCCCTAAACACATAGTATCAAAGCACAATTCCCTCCCCTAATTTGCAGTCATAAATCACATTCTCCAATTAGTTTGAAAGCAACCTTTCCCTCCTGTTTCCAACCCACCATTTCTTATCATCTCTTATTTTAAAAGCCCCAGAATTTCATTTCATTTCATTTTATTAAATTTGTATACCGCCTTTCTCCCGAAGGACTCAGTGCGGTGAACAGGGCATATATAAATAGCAATACAAAAATTAAAAGAAAATTAAACAAGTGCCCAGATAAAAAAACAATAACAATATAAGAAACCCATTAAAAACCCTAACGTCCCCCATCAGGCCAGACCAGCTTGTTCAAATAAATGGGTCTTCAGACCGCGCCGGAAGGAGCGAAGGTCCGGTGCCATCCGGAGCTCAACCGGCAGTTGGTTCCATAGAGCCAGAGCGCCCACAGAGAAGGCCCTCCCCCTGGGGGCCACCAGTTGACATTCTCTGACCAGAGGCACCCTGAGGAGGCCCTCTCTGTGGGAACGCACAGGGCGGAGGGAAGTTGACGCCGGCAGCAGGTGGTCTAATTGTTATGTCTAATTAACTCCCATCACATTTCTCCTTCCCCAGTATCATCTAATTCTAAGAGCATAGAAAGAAAAAGGCTGCATCTCCCTATGTTGTCAAAGCAAAAACATCCGATGTTAGCAGCATTGACATCCCCCCCCCTTACAAAAAGGATATACCATGTAGCGTAAACAAAAGCATATGTTAGGGACTATCTCTCGCTTTGTTAGGGTGTTTCTTTTCTTTTTTTTATTGAAAAGTTTTAAAGTACATTTTATCTTTAACAATCCCCCCACCCCCCACCCCTACCAATCCCTCCCTACCCCTTCCCACCATTCCCCCCTCCCCCCCGACTTCCCAGAGCTAAGTACAAGGTATAAAAAACATAAAACAATCATAAACCTCCACATGCTAACAACAATAATCTCTTAAATCTATCACTCTCTAGCTCATATAGGATAACTACAAACAATATTAATATTACTTATATATAAAAAAAAAGAAAAGAAAAAAGAAAGGAAGTCTTATTCAAATGCTAAATGAAACTTTTTAGTCCCATATTTGTTCTGGATATAATCAATCCATTTTTTCCACTCCATAATATAACGTTCTTGCGAATGATCTTTCAAGTAAGCCGAGATCTTTGCCATTTCCGCCAGGTCAGAAACCTTTAGAGTCCATTCTTCTATAGTCGGCAGATCCTCCTTCTTCTAATATTGACCTATTAAAAGTCTTGCTGCTGTAATTAAGTTCAACATCAACTTAGTGTCCACAACAGTAGCATCTGTAATTATGCCCAGCAAAAACAATTGCGGGCAAAACTTTATCCTTTGCTTGAAGATCTTCTGCATATTCCACCAAATTTTTATCCAAAAAGCCTTAACCTTTTTGCAGGTCCACCATATGTGAAAATATGTTGCATCTTCACCACCACACCTCCAACATTTTGGCTGATAGTTCGGATACATACTTGCAAGCTTTTTAGGATCTAAATGCCATCTATAAAACATTTTAGAAAAGTTCTCTCTTAAATTTTGAGCTTGTGTAAATTTAACGTTCCTCACCCAGATCTTTTCCCACGTGTCCATTGTAATAACTTCTTGGATATTCTGAGCCCATTTTATCATACAATCCTTAACAAGTTCTGTTTCTGAATCAATTTCTATCAATGCAAGATATATCCGTTTGATATGTGCTGGACCCTGATTTCTAATTTGCTTTATCAAATTTTCATCAGTCATTGAGAAACCAATTTTCTGATCTTCTTTCCACCTGGCCCGTAACTGGGTATATTGAAACCAAGTTTGAACAATCTTCTCATCTCGCAAGAGGTTGTATGGCTTTAAACACCAGACATTTCTTCCCAAGCTTAAAATCTCCTTATACGTAGTCACATCATGTTTGAAACCAACATTTATATTTTCTATTGCATGTTTTGGAATTGCCCACAACGGTATCTTGTAATCTAACTTATGTCTATACTTCTTCCAAACTCTCAACAATGCCTGTCTTAAAATATGCACTTTAAACACATTATCTACCTTCTTATCATACAACAAATATGCATGCCAGCCAAATAACAAGTCATGGCCCTCAAGATTTAATAATCTCTCTTGTGTCAAATTAATCCAGTGACTTATTCCTGATAACGCAGCAGCTTCATAATATAATTTAAGATTAGGCATTTTAAGACCACCTCTTTCACGAGTATCCTGCATAATCTTAAGTTTGACTCGTGGCCTTTTCCCTGCCCAAACAAATTTATTGATACCCCGTTGCCATTCTTCCAAATTAGAATCTTTTTTAAGAACCGGTATCATTTGAAATAAAAATAAAAATTTAGGCAGGACATTCATTTTCACTGCTGCAATTCTTCCCAACAAGGACAATTGCAATTTTTCCCAACTCTCCATTTCTTTTTGAATTTTCCCCCATAGCTTTTCATAGTTATTTTTATATAACTTTGTATTAGAGGGTGACAAAATCACCCCCAAATATTTGACCCTTTTAACAATCTCAAATCCAGTTAATCCTTCTAAAAGGGCCTTTTGCGATACTGTCATATTTTTGGCCAGAATTTTAGTTTTTTGTGCATTAACTTTAAATCCAGAAACCTTCCCATATTGCATTATTATCTCCATCAGGTCCACAAACAGAGTTTTCTGGCTGGGTCACTGTAACAACCAGATCATCTGCGAACGCTCTCAGTCTATAATCCTGATCTCTAATTTGTATACCCTTAATTCTTTCCGAATTCTGTATTTTTACCAATAATAACTCCAATGTTAAAACAAATAATAAAGGTGATAACGGACACCCTTGTCTTGTGCCCTTCTCAATATTACATACTTCAGTCAAACTATTGTTAACTATTATTCGGGCAGTTTGTTTTTGATATAATGCCCTAATTGGTTGCAAAAATTTATCCCCAAAATTCATTTTATCTAAAACTTTCATCAAAAATTGCCAATTCAATTGATCAAAAGCTTTTTCAGCATCTAGAAAAATTAGCGCCGCAGGGATCTGGTTGTTCCTTTCCAAAAACTCCATCACATCAACTATATGCCTCACATTATTTTTCATTTGCCTACCACTAATAAACCCAGTTTGATCCCCATGAATCACCTGTTGCAGAACCCTCATCAATCTGTTAGCTAACACCTTGGCAAATATCTTATAATCTGTATTTAAAAGTGATATCGGTGTATAGTTTTTTACTTGAGTAACATCTTGATCTTCCTTCGGAATCAAAGAGATAAAAGCAGTTCTCCAAGACGGAGGCACCTTTCCCCCTCTCTGAATTGTCTGAAACAATTCCTTTAATGGCTTTATCAATTCCAATTGTAGGTTTTTGTAGTAAGCCGCAGTCAAACCATCCGTACCTGGCGCTTTATCCACCTTCAGTCCCTTAATTGCTATAAGAATTTCTTCTTCTGTTATCAGTTGATTAATCTCCTCCTTTTGTGCTTGCGATAGAACCGGGATGCTAGCATTCTCCAAATATACATCAATGTCTTTTTCATTAATCTTCTCCTTAGCATATAATTTAGAATAAAAATCCACAAAGGCTTCCTTAATAAGATCCTGTTGAAACACAACCTTTCCCTTATGTTCAATTTTATCTATATTAGAAGCCCTTTGCTTTTTCCTTAGTCTGTAAGCTAGCCATCTACCTGGCTTATTAGCGTTGCAAAAAGTATTATGCCTAGCAAACCGTAAATTGGTTGCCACTTGATCAGTCATCAACTTATCAAATTGTCCTCTTAGTAGATTAATAACCTCTTTAATCTTCACATCCAATGGGTTCAAAATTAGGGCCTTTTCTTTCTCCCTAATTTCATTCTCCAGTTCTTTCCTTCTAACTTCCAAGGTACGTCTGCATTTATTATTCATGTATATCAACACCCCTCTCATATAAGCCTTGCTAGCATCCCAAACCATGTCCATAGTAGTATCCTTATTCATATTAATTTCAAAGAAGTCCTTCATCTGCTGTTTGCATTCTTCCACATTTCTCTGATTTCTAAACAAATTCTCATTTACGCGCCACGAGCGCCTATCCCTATTGTCCTTATTGATCTCTAACCAAACTGGGCTATGATCAGAAATAGTTCTTGCACAGATCTTTACCTTCTTAATCCTAGAAAAAAAGTCATTAGTCAGCAAAAAAAAATCAATCCTGGAAAAAGATTGATGTCTATCAGAAAAAAAAGTATAATCCTTTTCGTGTAAATGTGTGTCACGCCAAATATCTCGCAGCTCCAAATCGTCCTTCATATCAAAAAAGGATTTAGGCAATCTTGCATGGCTCGGAACACGCTTAAAAGAACCAGCCTTGTCCATCTGTACGTCTAAAACACCATTCCAGTCCCCCATAAAAATAAACGATTTATAATCCAATTGGGTAACCTTTGTGTGAAGTAAACTAAAAAAATCAGCTTGTTGTTGATTAGGAGCATACAGTCCAATTAGAAGCGTTTTTTTGCCTTCTAACAGCAAATCTATCATGACATATCTTCCTTGCTTATCTACTTCAATTAGTTCCGCTGTTAGAGTACTTTTAACATAGACAACCACTCCATTTTTCTTGTTCATCGCAGAGGCAACAAATTGCTTACCCAACCTTGAGTTCGATAAATACTTTTGGTCCATAACCCTAATATGGGTTTCTTGCAAACAAATAACATCAGTCTTAAATTGTTTTAAATATTGAAAAACTTTCTTTCTCTTCTGTGGTGAGTTTAATCCATTAACATTCCAGGTTAAAAATTTAGTCGCCATGCTTGGCATCCCGAAGCTTTTGGAGCACATCTTCAATGGCCCCTGTAATTTCCTTGGGCCGCGCCCCTCCCACAGCTTCACTGTAAGTACGCTTTGGAAGTTCCATAACTTTCTGCTGATCTTGTTCTTGTACTTGTCTTACTCGTCTTAAGGCGGCACGCGTCAACCTCTGCTCTCCAACAGCAGCCGATGAAGCTGTAGTTTGATCCCCTCCAGCACCATTCTCCTTTGTCTGTCCACCTTCAGCCTCTTGAGGTTTTCCCTCTCCAAATCCCTTTGCAGCTTCCAAAAGTGATAGAGGGGTTGCTTTTAAAACATTGCTGTAAAAATCACGTGCCTGAGTCACGGTAACCAGACGATATCTTTTACCTTCATGCATCACCACCATTCCGACTGGAATCTCCCATCTAAACTTGATGTCACATTTCTTAAGTTCCTGTGCAAGAAATGCAAAATCTTTCCTTCTCCTTAAAATCTTTGGAGGAATCTCTTTTAGAACCAGGACTTCTTGCTCAGCAACCACAAATTTAGTATCATAAGCAGCTTGAATAACTTCATCTCTAGTTGCTCTCTTTGTAAAATAGACCACCACATCTCTAGGTAACTTCCTCTGTCTTGCAATCCATGAATTTACACGAAAGACTTTATCCATACTTCCCTCTATTTCAGATGCTGGCTGGCCCAATACTGCTTCCAAAGCCTCAGAAATCAGCTGCTTTAAGTCTTCTTTAGGATTCTCTTTTAAGCCCCTGATTCTAATAGCATACTGCATCTGATGGTACTGGACAAGACTCAATTCTCCATCCATTTTATCCCTTATATTTTCATTTTCAAGTACCTTTACTTCTAGTATAGAATTCTTTTGACTAAGATCCTCCACTTTTTCATCCAGCTGTTGCACACATTCAGCCACGCTTTCAATTGTAGACAAAATGTCTACCCTCATTGCACTAAACTTCTCTTCCATCCTCTCCTCCAGTTTCTCCAATTTCTCCTCCAGCCTTGCCATCTTATCATCCATCATATCTGACATTACCTGGGACTGCTTTGCAAAGGCATCTTGTAAGTCCTTAAGCGTCAATGCCAGAGGAGGTGCAGGAGGAAGCAGAGCTTGTAACGAAGTCTGTTGCACCGGGGAAGTTCCCGCACTCCGAAGAACTTTAGAGGAAGATTTAGCCACCATCTTTCCCACTTTCACTTGTTGCGCACTTTTACTTTAAAACTATAAAATCCACTGAGCTAGGGAGTAAAAATAAAAGTCCACTTCACCTTGGCCTCTTGCACCGCTCTGCCTGCGCCTTATTACTCGAAAGTCTTTCCTTCTGGCAGGGGTGGTTGCTAGCGCCTGGCTCTGCTCCAAAAATCATGGAGCAGAGACGCTGCGCAGCTCGGAGCTACCCAGGCTTCGGGGGGGCTCAATCCTTCAGCCGCCCAAACTTTCAGCTCAGGCGGCCCCGGAGAGCTCAACCCCTACCTGGGGCCTCACCCCCTCCTCTTCTCCCGAGGAGGGGGCTTCGAATCCACCTAAACAGCTGATCGGCGCTGTTTTAGGTGGATAAACACAGCTGCGGAGCGGACAGCCCGGAGACGGCTGTCTTCGGCGCCGCGTTGCCACCGGAAGTCAGTTAGGGTGTTTCTTATAAAACTTTTCTGTCAGCTTTCACATTGCTAGATTTCACCCAAGTGGCTTTAGACAATGAGTATCCTTTCCATTGTACTAGGTACTGCAATTTCCCTTTAAAAATTCTAGAGTCAAGAATACATTTCACTTCATAGTGAGTCTGAGCTGCCACTATGATGGGCCCAGGTGCCTTCTTAGGGGGAGGTCTTAAAGTGGAGCCCCGAAAAGTTTTCAGCAAGCTGCAATGGAAGACAGGGTGAACGCTGCCTAAAAGCCAAGGGAATTTCAATTCTGTGACTGGGTTGATGATCCTTATGATGGGGAAAGGCCCCAAGAATTTTGGTTCTAATTTCTTGCTGGGTAATTTGAGTCATAAATATTTAGTCGACAGATAAACCTGTTCCCCAACTTGGAATGTTCTTTGGGGAGCCCTCTTTTTATTAGCTTGCTGTTTATTGGTCTTGGAAGTCTATTTTAAATCAGTTTTTGTCTTTCTCCTACCCCCTCACCCATTGATCAAGTTTCTGGGAAACAGAGGGCACCTGAGGGTATTCAGGTATTGGGCTGAACTCTTTTCCTGTGGCTATTCTGAAAGGCATGTAGCCAGTGCTGTTGTGAACAGAATTATTGTAAGCCACCTCTGCAAAAGGGAGGAGGTTGGTCCAGTTTGTTTATTAGTATGAAACATAACATCTGAGATATTGCTCCATCATCTTGTTAGCAGATTCCACGGCCCCATTGGTAGCTGGATGGAAAGCATATGATAGGCCTTGAGATGATCCAATTAATTTAAGAAAGGTTCTCCAAAACTTCACTGTAATCTGCATCCCCCTATCTGAAATTATTCGCTTAGGGGCACCATGCAGCTGGTAGATATGTTTCAGGAACAATTTAGTCAGTCATTAGGCAGATAGGAGTCCTTTGCAAGCAATGAAATGAGCCTGCTTCAAGAACAGGTCTATTATAGTCCAGATGACAGTATTTCCTCTACTTTCAGGTAGGTCTACTATAAAGTCCACAGCTATTTCTTCCCATGATTGAGAAGGGTATGCACCAGCTGCAGTCACCCAGGGGTTTTCCCTGGGATTCTTTTCATGGTGGCACATATACCATAACTCCTGCCACAGCTTTCCACATCCAGTTTTAGCCCCAGGCATCAAAATTGCCAGCGGATGAGATGTAGAGTTTTTAGATATCCAAAGTGTCCTGCCTATTTTACATCATGGCTATGTTTGAGAGCCTTAAGACGAAGGGCTTCAGGCAAATACAGTTTCACCCTCTTGTAAGACAAACTATCCCTACATGTTAGGGAGGTTTGATTGTCTTTGAACCATTGATCGGTGAGGAGTTCTTGTTTTATTTTCTTTGCCCTGGGTCATCAGGATTAGGGGTCCTGTGAGGTGTGAGTTGAGCAGCAATTTGTGGACTGGAGATAATTGCCTTGTTAACATCTTTGTGTTCGCTTTTGTATTGGGGCAATCTCGATAGTTAGGAAGTTTTTTCCTCCCAGTATGTACTTCAAAGTAAAGTTGAAATGATTAAAGTACTGTGCCCACCGCACTTGCTTTGGGGACAAATTGCAGCGGGTTTTCAGTGCTTCTAGATTTTTGTGATCCATCCATACCTCAAAAGGCACCTTGCTTCCTTCTAGATAGTGTTTTCAGGTTAATAGCCCCCACCTAATTGTGAAGGCCTCCTTCTCCCATATTGCCCATCTCCTCTCACTTTCAGTAAATTTTTTAGAGGTGTAGGCACAGGGTTGCAGGATCCCACTTTCGTTCTTTTGCAGTAATACGGCTCCAACTGCTGCATTGCTGGCATTGGCTTGAATTACAAAGGGCTCCCCTGGACAGGGGTGCTTTAGGACCAGTTCAGCAGCAAATATTCTTTTTAAATTCTCAAAAGCTGTTTGACAGCTCATAGTTCATGCTAGTGGTTGGCCTGGTTGTGGTTTCCCTCTTCCTTTGCCTGTTTTAAGTAGTTCTGTAAGGGGTAGGTCAATCTCAGCAAAGGAGAGGATGAATTGATGGTAGAAGTTGGCAAAACCTAGGAAGCTCTGGAGCTGTTTGCTATCTTTGGAGGCTGCCTTCAATTATTGCTTTCACTTTGGCTGGGTCCATTTCAATGCCCTCATTGGAAATTCTGTAGCCAAGATAATCTAACTGGGTCTGGTGAAATTCACATTTTAACAATTTGACATAAAGCTTGGCATTCAATGGTTTCTTTAGCACTTCTCTCACCAGCTTTATATGATCAGTCATATTTGTGCTGTATATCAGAATGTCATCAAGATACACCAGAACCCCTTTGTATAAGTGATCATGTAGGACCTCATTAATCAACTGCATGAATATGGCTGGGGCCCCCTGTAGTCCAAATGGCATGACTTTGAATTTATAGATCCCCATGGGGCAGTTGAAGACAATTTTCCACTCATCTCCCTCCTTTATTCTCACCCAGTAATATGCCTCTCTCAGGTCTAATTTAGTGAAGACACTCCCCTTAGCCAGGTGAGTTAGTAAGTCCTTTAGGAGGGGTAGGAGGTATTTATTTTCCACACTCACAGCGTTGACCCTTATAGTATATGCAAAGATGAAGAGACTCATCTTTTTTTCCTTTAAACATCACGGGGTCTCCCACTGCAGACTTGGCCGGTTCAATGAATCCCCTCGCCAGATTTTTATCCACGTATCACTGCATCTCCTCTATTTTGAGGGGGAAAATAGCATACATTCTGATTTGTGGGAGTTTGGCTCCCAGCAACAGTTTGAGAGAGCAATCATTGGGTCGGTGAGGAAGCAGGGTATTTCATTCTTTCTCACTAAATGCCTCCGCTAGGTCCCGGTACTCACTGGGGATGAGTGGTTCACCTGGTGGTGGTGAGGCCACCCTGTGCACTTGTTCATTGGGTGGGCTAAAGTTCCTGTAATTTCTGTTCAATCAGTGGAGGGCTTGGGCCATATAGGTAGCCTCACAGTTCTCATTCCTTTCTCCCACCAGATAAATGGCTTCCATTTGTCCAACCAGGCTAATGCTAGGATCACAGCCTGCAACTCTGTGCCTACACCTCTAAAAAATTTACTGAAAGTGAGAGGAGATGGGCAATATGGGAGAAGGAGGCCTTCACAATTAGGTGGGGGCTATTAACCTGGTGACACTATCTAGAAGGAAGCAGTCCACAAACTCCTGCTCAACTCACACCTTTCAGGAACCCTAATCCTGATGACCCCAAGGAAAGAAAATAAAACAAGAACTCCTCACCAATCAATCTTCTCTGTTTTTCAAATATTTTTATTAAGGATTATAAATGAAAAGAGGAAAAGCCAGTGCAAACTATAAAAACTACAAATAGAAAAATAGAAAAGAAAAAATTGCAGGAGGGGGGGGGGAAGAAAAGGACAGGAGAAAGAGGGGAAAAAACCCTTTCTCCTTCATCCCAACAGGTAAAAACAATTTTAGTAGCTTATCTACCATCTTTAAATCCAGCATAATTATCTCCATATCTCATCTCTTAATTAAAAAAACATAAAAATATTTCATTAAACATTCTTTACTAAAGGTCTAGTAAGGACAACCACATATATTTATATTCTCTTTGTCTCTCTCTCCCTCTCTCCCTCCCTCCCTCTCTCTCTCCCTCTCTCCCTCTCCCTCTCTCCCCCTCCCTCTCTCTCCCTCCCTCTCTGTCCCTGCCAAATGACACTGCCAAATGAATAGCCCCTGTCACTCCCACCATAGCCCATTCGCTCCTCCCCCCTGTTCCTCATTGCGCCCCCTTTGGCCCAACCCCCCCCCGGTAGAGTTGGATGAGGCTTCTCAAAGAGGAGAGGGCTACTGTGCCTGAGTTACTGATTAGAGGAGTGGTCCAGGTGGGAAGGGGGTGGCCGGAGTTGAGCTCAGAGTGCCTTTGCCTTGCATCAGACTTATTGAATGGGAGGGTGCCTCCGCCACCACTTCTGGCTGCCTTCCTTGCATTCTAGGGCATGAGTGAGGTGGGCGCCTCATGCATAAAAGGTGCTCTGTGGGGTGAAAGCACATGGCAGCTAGAAAGAGCTGACTTTTCCTTTGGGCCCCGTTAGGCTCTCACCGAAGGCATTTATTAAAACTTCTTTTTCTATTGAAAAGTTTTATAAAAATTACAATATTAGACCCTCCCCAACACACCCTTAAGCCCCCCTCCCCCTCCCCCACTTCCCAAAGCTGATTACAGGGTTATAGATATATAATAATCATAATCTAACTAACATTAACCAACTATATAAATAACCAAATACATAATGCACTTTAACTCTCCTATAACATAAATACAAGCAAACTAAAAGTATCCAAATTATACTAATACAATAATAATACCATATAATTAAAGCTAATAATAATAAAAAAGAAAAATTTCCATTATAATAAACTATAACAATCTAAAATTTACTCATAAGCTAAATGGAACCTTTTAGTCCCATATTTATTCTGAATACAATCTATCCATCTTCTCCAAACTGAAATATATCTTTCTTGTGAATGATCCTTCAAATAAGCAGAAATCTTAGCCATTTCTGCTAAATTTGACACTTTAAGCGTCCATTGTTCGATAGTAGGCAAGCAATCCTTCTTCCAATATTGCCCTACCAATAACCTTGCAGCTGTTATCAAGTTCAACATCAAATTAATTTCTTTAGTATCACAATCTGTGATAACACCCAATAAAAATAATTGTGGGGTAAACTTTATCTTTCTCTTAAAAATACCTGACCTATTACAAGACCCATTACAAGACCCTCACTTGACCCACCCACACCTGACTCATCACAAGACCTACTAACCACACAAAGCCCTTATAAACAGAACACTGACACTGACATCCCCTAAACCAGGGCTTTTCAACCAGTGGTACATGTACCATCAGTGGTACGTGAGCACCTGGCTAGTGGTATGTGAGCCCAGCCTAGCTAATTATAGTGGGGGTGGGAATGAGTCAAAATGGAGCTGCACAGACCTGGAGGAGATCAGTTGGAGCTGCGGAGCTTGCCAGAATCACCAGGATCTGTGGTTACATACTAATTGGAGCTTCCGGTGCACCCAGAAGAGAAAAGAGGGAGGGTGGAGAGAAGAAAAGGTATAAAAGGGGCAGACTGGCCTGTTTTTGGAGGAACAGTGAGCAGACCGGCGAGCAAGGAAGGGTGAGTGAGCAAGTGGCATGTTTTGAGGGGAAGGGCTAGCAAGTGAATGGCTCCTATCCAGCTCACTTGTAGAAAATATACTGCTTGCTATGTGAAGCCCCAGGATCAGCCCCAGGTAGCCTGCTGATCCTGGGGCTTTACTTCACAGGCAGCCTATTTTCTGCAATCAAGTGAGCTGGGCAGGAGCCTGGGATCGGCTGTGTGGTTCACCATCACACACACACCCCAGCTCCGAAACAGTGGAGGGGAACTGAGCCTACCCTGCCCATCCCATCCGTTGTAGCATAGCAGTACAGCTTGGGAGGGGAATGAAAAGTTGCTGATCAAGGAATGGCCTGGTGGGGGAGGGGGCTGACTGAGTTCTGGCACCTTTTTTCTTACATAAAAAGTACTATGTATATATATATCCTTTTTTTTTACTTTCTATCCCAACATAGCCTTCTTGTAACATGCTGTATCTCCATAGCATTTGCAAAATTATCTCCATAACGTTCCCTCTTTTGTAAATGCCACATTATCTTAAGTGTACCCCTCTTTCCTCAACTCTCCTCCCTCCCTTTTTTTCATCTGTCACCAAATTTCCTTTCTGCACCTTTGTTCTTTTTATCCTATTTCATTCCTCATCAGTTCCCTTTTCATACCTGTATTTGTACACAAATAGCAACAGGTCGTCAACCATTTATGCAGGCTCAGACCTTATTGTCACAAAGTGTATGCATGCATGAGCAATGCCCTGTGGGGATATGCAATACCCCAGGTAATCTATTCTTTCCTGGTGGAATTCACATTTCGATAATTTTGCATATAGGTGGGTGGCCCACAATTTTTTCAGAACTGCTCTGACTAAATTAATATGCTCCTCTTTGGTCTCAGTGAAGATAAGGATGTCATCTAGGTAAAGAAGGACCCCCTTATATAGATGCTCTCTTAGCGCTTCATTAATTAATTGCATAAAAACTGTGGGGGGGCCTTGCAGTCCAAATGGCAGGACTTTGAAGTGGTAGCAACCCATTGGACAATTGAATGTGGTCTTCCATTCGTCCCCTTCCTTAATCCTTTTAATCTTAATTAAAAGGCAGTATGCTTCTCTTAGGTTTAGTTTGGTAAAAATCTTCCTTTCAATAAGTGGGATAGCATATCCTTCATTAGGGGTAGGGGATACAGATTACGTTCACTAATTGTGCTTAGGGGCCTGTAATCTACACATAAGTGCATCGTGCCATCCTTTTTCTCCCTGAACAGGACCAGGGCAGCCACTTTAGGTTTGGCAGGTTCAATAAATCCCCTTTCTAGGTTTTTATTTATGAATCTTTCCATCTCTGCCATCTCTTTAGGGCTCATGGAGTACAGCCTGGGCTTCAGGAGTTTTGCCCTGGGTTTGAATTCTATAGCACAGTCTGTGGGCCGGTGAGGGCTCATCTGCCCGTTCTTCACTGAAAACTTCAGCAAGGTCCCTGTATTGTCCCTGTATTTCTGGTAACCACTTCTCCTCCCCCACTAATGCTGTCTCCTCTCCTCGGGTTGCTGGGGTCCTTTGGGGTTTTAAGTTCCTATGCTCCCCCTCCGGGAAGTTGAGTTCTGCTGTACTCCAATTTACCCAGGGGTTCCATTTCTTCAACCATTCCAGCCCTAAAATCATTGGGCATTCCATGCCTGGGGTCACTACAAATGTTATAACTTCTTCATGGGTCCCCATGGACAGGTGAACTGGTAAGGTGACTAGGGTAGCTGGTACCCTGCCTCCAATGGACCCATCTAACTGTCCAAAGGAGATTGGTTGCTTTAGTCTCCTCACCGGAATGCTCAAATTCCTTACCAGCAGTGGGCTAATGAGGCAGTGGGTGCAGCCAGAGTCTATTAGGGCTTTTACTTTGACAGCTTCGGGCATGGAGGAAGCTAATATAGTCACTGTCTTAAGGATGGGTGGAATGGATCCACTTACCAGGGTTTCTCCTTCCGAGCTGTCTCTTGAGGTGTCCATCACCCCTGTGGTGTAGGCTGGAGTACCCTCCCAGTCCTTGCCAGGGGTTGGGGACCCTACAGCCTCTATTCCCCTCATGGTAGGTTCTTTTGGTTTGCCTGGGACTTCCCTGATCTCTTGGATGGTGATGGGTCTGATTTGCACTGAGGGGCTTTTGAGCGGCATTCTGTGTGTGGTGGTCCTCTCTCCCGCATTTGAAACAGCCTGTTGATTGCTTACCCATAGTCAGTGGTTTCTCTGGCTAGCATGTTTGCTCGGGTGGTGGGCGGGGCCATGGTTTCCCTCAGTGGTGCCTCTTCAGTAGGTCTATCTCTGCCTCCTCTGCCAGGACATACCAGTTATCGAGGTGGTGTGGGTCTCCCTGAGGCAAGCAAGCATCATACAGGTCACAGTTTAGCCTGTCTTTGAAATGGCTAAGGAGGATGTTTTCCAGGCAGTTCAGCTTATTGGCAATGGCCTGGAATTCTTGGGTATATTCAGCCACCAGTTGTCTGCCCTGCCTCACTGTTTTGATTCTCTCCCGGGTCTTACAATCAGCCAAAGGGTCCTCAAATCACCTCCTCAAGGATGACATGAACTGGTTGAAGTCATTGAATTCTGGGGCATTGGAGTCATGCAGGTTCACCACCCAGTGTGCAGCTGGTCCATCCAGAGCGGATTGCACAATGCAGGTGCTGGCTTTGTCACTGGGGATGTCCCATCCATATTCTTCCATATAACTGAGGACTTGAGTCAGGAAAAACCCCAAGCGTGGCGGCTTCCCCTTGAATTTTGCTTCCACAGGTGGGAGTCTTTGAATGGATTGGTGCCTTCACTGCAGGCACTATTGCCCCCCATCCTGTTTCTCCTCTGTGGGTCAGCAGGGGGTGGGTGCTGCTGAAGTGGTAGCTCCAGGTTCAGTGGATGCCCCCGGTGCTACAGGTTCTGGATCCCCCCCACTGTCTCTCCCACTGCAGCTCCAGGCACTGTTGCAGCTGTGGGATTTAGGTTTCTCCTCTCTTAGAGAGCCCAGGGTTTGTTTCATCAGGTCAATAGCTTTCTCTAGGATCCAGTCTGCATGTGGTGCATAACTTCTGTCCTCTTCGCTGACGTGCAGGGAACTCTTCATCTCTTGCTTCCATCCATCCAGATTGGTGGCCACCCCATCTCAGGGTCACTTTCCTCGATGCCTTTTCCCACTCGCTTTTCATTCCAACACCCATCGACCACTGTGGTTTGAGGTCACACATCTCCACCACCTCTTCACCGGAGGAAATCAACACTTCAGCTTCCAATAGTTGGTGAGATTTCGGTCGGGGGGGGGAAAGTTCCATTTCCATGGGGCTTCCCTCCTCATCGTTAGACATTGTATTTTTTGCAAAGTCCCCCGGTAAGGTTCTTCCTTCCAGGTTGACCCTTAATGCAGATCCTGTCTGATGTAAGGGCCCACTTCAATCTACATCTTAAGAAAACAGAACTCTTGGAAGCAGTTTCTTCCAACAGGAATTATTTATTAAGAGAAATTGATAGTAGGTGTGCTAGACAGGATCTGGGGAATTCCCTCCACCATTCAATGTTTTAAAGTGTTCTTAAGTGGCCCCCCACTCGCAATTCTTCTGGGCGATTCAAATTGGCAGATTTCTAGGTGTTACTTCAGGAGAGATAACATCCATCCAGCTCCATAGGCATGATCATTCAATCTTCTTGTTGCCTCCTTCCCCCTCCCCTTTCCCCTTGCTGTCGGTAAAGAGCAGATCTTCAGAGAGGTATAAGATGAAAGGCAAATAGCCTCATTGTTTGGTTAATGAGTGAATCAACAAAAGGTTACTTTGTATTGTATCCGGGAAGTGAAAGTAATAAAACCCCCATGCATACCCCCTCCCCTTTTTTAGTATGACAGAATCCAGGAGATAGTAAGAATTAGTTTGTAATTTAGAGAAGAGAAGATAGATAGAAATTAAATATAACTGGATTCTGACAATAAGTGTGAAAAATGGTCATAAGTCAATTTTTTCAGTGCCATTGTAATTTCGAACAGTATCATTTTTTTTCCTTTTTTTTGGTCAAGTTTTTGACACCTTGCTGGGTGACTGTTGGTACTTGGATATTGCCTTATCCTAAAAGTGGTACAATGGGTGAAAAGGTTGAAAAGCCCTGATCTAAATCATAAGGTTTTGGTTGTTTCAACATCTTTGCTTGCAGACTGTATAGTCAAATCCTTATTTTGGTCACAGATAAGTATAGACAGTCAATTTAATTTTGGAGTTGATCATCTTGTGATATTCAGGCATAGAATTGTCTTTTAGGTTGTTGGAGGTATGTGTTTGCTATAAACAATGAAGTTTCTTGGCAAAACTCTATTAGTCTGCCTTCTGCTTCATTATTTCAGGTATTGTTTTAGAATAGAATAGAATTCTTTATTGGCCAAGTGTGATTGGACACACAAGGAATTTGTCTCTGGTGCATAAGCTCTCAATGTACATAGAACAAACAAGTGCTAAATCATGAACATAATCATAATACAATCATCCTAATCATAAGATATAATACTCATTGGTAGTGATAACATACTAAATAAAAGCATAGGTCATAAGATACAGACAACCAAGTGATAGTCATAAGATACTAAAGGAATAAGTAATAGGAAAGATGAGAAAGATAATAGTAATACAGCCCTACTATATAGTTTGATACCCTAGGCATAATATAGTGTTGTGGGAATTGGTTGTTTAGCAGAGTGATGGCATATTTTTTCAGTTATTTCCAGTTTTAGTATTCTAATCTGCTATAAATAGTATGGCATTTTGGGGGTATGTGATGTCAACCAGGAATTTAAAGTTGCTATTGAAGCAGTTGCAGCTACCTTTGGACCATACACTAGGATTACTGTAATATCATTTGGCTTGCTTCGCACTCAAATAATTTTATATTTGGGAAATTCTTATACAACATTAATTCTGAGATTCTTTTATTAATAATGTTATTCTACTTCTTCTAGGTTTTTCTTATCTGCAATAGATGATCTCATGCATCTCTGATGTGAAGCAATCCACTCAAATTTTAGTTCATTCATTTCCAGAACATTAATGTACATTTATGCTTTGGCAACAGGAAAAGAGTAAGGCAACTCCTGCAAACAGGTTAAACGGTTTCAAAACAACTGTACCTTTGGAAGTTGTGTTTGCTGATTTAATTGGACCCATGAAACCAAGTTTAGGAGGGTCATGTTATATTTTAAGTATATTGGACCACTACTCTCGATATGGATTTTGTTATCTGCTTAAGTCAAAGGCAGACACTTTCCAACAATTTGCAAACTGGCTGAAGTTCGTGGAGAGAAAAACAAAGAGAAAGGTTCAGTGCATAATTACTGATAATGGTACTGAATTTACAAACAAGCGCTTTGTTGATATGTTAGAATCTGCTGGCATTGAGCATAAACGTTCAGCCCCTTATAGGCCTCAACATAATGCATTTGTTGAGAGACGTGGGCAAACGTTACAAGCCATGATTAGAACCATGTTAAGAGATTCAGGCTTAACAGATAGACTGTGGGGGGAGGCAGCAAAATGTGCAAACCTTGTTCTGAATATAGTTGTTAATACTTCTACTGGTAAAATACCATACACTATATGGCATGGTAGAAGACCAAACCTTGATTATCTGCACACGTTTGGCACCCCAGCTTGGGTCCACATTCCTGCGCAACTCAGGAGTAAAGGCCAACATAGGGCTAGGCAATTATACTTCGTAGGTTACGAAGCTAACCACAGATCATATCGTTTCTGGGAACAGGGCACAACTAATGTATATAACAGTTCTAGTGCAAGATTCCTTGAGCACATTGGTTGGGATAGGTTAGAGCAAGAAACCGTTAATACTGATCCTCTAGTGTTTGAGGACTCTTCTGATAACGTAACTAGTAATGATAATACATCTCCTGTAAATATAAAAGATGAAGAGGAGATAGGGGAGATAAAAAATGAATCAGAGGAGTCAGAAACTCAAAGCCCTGTAATTCCTTGGCGTTCAACGCGCATCAGACGTCCACCTGATCGCTATGAAGCTAGTATAGTATGTCAAGTTAGTTCAATACCTTCTAACTATGATGAGATCAGGATGTATCCTGAAAAGGAACAGGCATCATGGAAAGCTGCAATGAACAGGGAGTTGAAGTCTTTGCAGGATCTTAACGTTTATGAGAAAGCAAAACTGCCACCTGGTGAGCAAGCTATAGGTTGCAAATGGATATATAAAATAAAGAAAGGAGTAGATGGAACTATAACCCATAAGGCACGTTTGGTTGCACAAGGTTTTGCCCAAACTACTGAGGATTATGACGAGGTGTTTGCACCCAGTCTAAGGGCAACTACTTTAAGAGCAGCTTTAGTATGGGCAGCTAAAAACCAATATATGGTTACCCATGTAGATGTTGAAACTGCATATTTACATGCTCCATTGCAACATACTATTTATTTAAGAATACCACCAGGATTGACCAATGATAGAGACCATGATTGTTGGGAATTAAAGAAAAGCCTCTATGGATTGAAACAATCAGGCTATGAGTGGAATAAATGTTTAGTTAATGAGTTGATTGCAATAGGTTTTGTAGCCAGTAATGCTGATCCTTGTTTGTTTAGAAGAGAACACAATGGAGCATTATCTTTTCTTTTATTATTCACAGATGATATTGCAATAATAACAAAAACTGAGTTAGAAGCACAAACTATCATTTCAAGATTGCAAAATAAATTCACAATTAGAAATCTTGGGGAAATAAGCCACTATTTGGGGTTAGATATTGTGAAAACGAATAGGGGTTTTAAGATTTCACAAGCCAGTAAAATTTCTCAGTTATTAAAGAGATACAACATGGCAATGTGTAAACCAGCAAAAACTCCGATGGCTATGGATTTTAAGGACACTAATGTTGAGAGTCCTGTATTTGATAAGGCTATGTACCAATCTTTGATAGGAAGTCTTATGTATCTGAGCAATTGGACTAGACCTGATATTTCTTACTGTGTAAACCAATTAGCTAGGTACAACAATGAACCTACTGTTAGACACTGGCAATCAGCTAAACGAGTATTAAGGTATTTGAAGCAGACTATTCACTACTCGTTATATTTAGAGCCAAAGCGTGAGTTAATCCTTACAGCATATGCAGATGCGAGTTTTGCCTCTGATACAAGCATTCGTAAATCTACTTCAGGATTGGCTGTAATGTTGGGTGATTCTTTGATTGGATGGAAGTCCATTAGACAAAAGCACATAAGCTTGTCTACAATGGAGGCTGAATTTTCATGTCTATCAGTATTATGTACAGAACTGCTAGTGTACAGACAATTATTGTTAGATATGGGTTTAAATGTAAATGATCCATTTATTGTGTATGAGGACAATCAAGCTGCGATAAAGATGGCTAATAATGCTGCAGTAAGAACAAGATCTAAACATACTGATCTTCGTTATTTAAATGTCAGACAATGTGTCAAAGATAAATTAATACAGCTAGAGTATTGTCCATCTGATGTAAATATTGCAGACCATTTTACGAAGGTACAAAGTGCTGTGAAACACAATGCTAATTGTGAAAGAATGTGCATTAGATTGTAAGAGTTATATATTATTCTACCCAAAGGGGAGAATGTTAGGCATATGGTGTTAGCCTACAATGTTGGGTTGAAAATATATTAACCATAATGCTATGGCTTTAAGAAGTTAATTGGCCAATGGGTGTGTAAGTGTTCTCATGGCCATAAGAGGAAGCTAGGAACGTAGCTTCTCTCTCTCTCTGAATTCACTGATCTCTACTGTTACTGTTTTTGCTCTGCTGTTGGTTTACTACTGTTGTAAACCTGAACTGTGTATTGACCTCTGGACCGGTAAGAAGACTTTGTATTTTGGATTACTCTTTGGACTGTTGCTATTGTTTATGACCTGGACTGTTTATTTTTTGGCTGTGCATTTTTGTCTTTACACCACCTCAAAAGTAAAATACTTTTTGTTTTAACTCAGTGTACTCTTTCTGTGTGACTCTTGCTGCTCTCAGTACCCTTCCTTGTTTGTGCAACTCTTTGGTAGCACAAGGAGACCTCTGCACAACAAATTCCTTAACAATGTTATTCTACTTCTTCTAGGTTTTTCTTATCTGCAATAGATGATCTCATGCATCTCTGATGTGAAGCAATCCACTCAAATTTTAGTTCATTCATTTCCAGAACATTAATGTACATTTATGCTTTGGCAACATATAGCTTGCTTTATTTCTTGGCCTGAATGACCAAGTATCAATAATGTACATATTATTTCCTTTTCACTCAAGACAAATCTGTAACTGGATGTTATTTTGATTTAATACACCATATAAAGACCAATGCCATTTATATTTAACTTCAGTTCCTTCCCAATAGCTTGTCCAATATTTTCTGTCTGCAGCAAGGGGATCCATTATCATGTGCACATTATTATGGTTGTGAATGTACATTCAATTTTCTTGGCTGAATGTGGCTGGGCAATTCCTTCTCCACTGGATCAAATTTACCTGATCTTTCATCTATGAATTGCCATAATGAATGATTCTTCTGGGAGAGTGTTCTCTAGTCTATATATTCATTGGGTGTGCAAGTCCCTTAACCATGACAAAGTTAAGATTCGTGAAGAATGTTGCATCTTAATTTTCTTCAAAAAATATATCCAGAATTTTACTTACAGAATTTTACTTACACCACTGCCTTGGTGGAGCAGTGGGCTAATGCCTCCTTAAGTAACACCAGCTGCCTGCAATTAGTGCAGGTTCGCATCCCACCAGGCTCAAGGTTGACTCAGCCTTCCATCCTTCCAAGGTAGGTAAAATGAGGACCCAGATTGTTGGGGGCAATTAAGCTGACTTTGTAATAATGCCGCTTGGGGTGTGTGTGAAAGCCCTAATAAGCAGGCATATACATAGAATGAAGGCTACTGCTAAGCTTGTAAGCCGCCCTGAGTCTTCGGAGAAGGGCAGGATATAAATGGAATTAAAATAAAAAATAAAATAAATAAAATTGTCTTTTATTGCTTCCTTATGCCACTAAACTGATAAATTAAACCAGAGATGGAGAACTATTAACTCATCAGATAAACTACAATTTCCAGTAGCCTGTGGTGAGAGATTCTGTAAGTTTAATAATATCTGCTGTTTCCAACTGATTCACACAAACATTGAAATCCAGTAATATGAACATGGAAGGGCATCTATTGGACCTTATTAATGAATCCCCATTCTGTGACATGTATATTTACTATATGCATTTTTGGAATAGAAAAAACCAGTAAAACTACATGCCAAAGAATAGAGCTGGTGAAAGAGAGATACACTGACTATATAAAGGATCGGCTTTCTTCCCACCTGTGTACAACTAGTAAGCACAATTATCCAAATGCATTTAAAAGTGAAAGAAAAAATAAAATGAAAAAGGTAAACAAAGGTATTGTCAGGTAAACAAAGAGGAGAAGAAGGGCAAGGATTTTAAACTCTGATTCTGGAATTGCATATTGCTTGAGATTCTGCTCAGGTTCACCCTGTTCTTACATACATCTATTTTATATCTGGCTCTTGCCAAATGTGGAGGTTACAATTAGAAACAACAAAAGTCCATCAGTCACTTGATGTTTGCCCACCATACTGCCGACCCAGACAATACTAACTCCATTTCTTATGTTTATCCCCCCCTTGCTTTGTATTCCTGGTAATTAATTAAACAATTTAAATGAAATTTTACACATATTGATGAATGTTTCCAATATATATATTGAACTGAACTGCAATAACTAGATATGTCTAGGTATTCACTATGCAATTCTAATTGCCATGGACCTGCATAAGAAGAAATCAGTAAATACAACAATATTTGGAGTCTGTCATGTGACGACAATAGGAAATGATAGATTAAGCCATGGCTTCCACCAAAATATGCAATTAAACTCTCAAATAACTTTGCCTTTTATTCTGTTGTCACTGATTCATCATTTATATAGTGACTTAGGGAGATCCCATGATCAAGGTCACCTATACATATCATGTATAGAGAAAAGTGAACAAGATCTGAATTATATATGCAAATAACAAGATGTTATTTCTTTCATGGCACTTTCTGGAAGAAATGCAGCCAACCATAAAATAGTATAGTCCTCAGCTGTAGAAAAACAGAATTTCACACTTTTAATTTTAATATGAGACATAACATGGGGAATAAACTGATTATTCTCTAGTGTAGTTTATTGGCACAGAGAATGAAATTATGATTGGTGGTGTTAATCTTAACCTTAGTGGAATGAACAATTTAACAGTAAAATATTTGGTATTTATTATAGCAAAATCATAAAAGGGGGAAAGATCATAATGCAGTTATAGAACATAAACTTTACTTGCTTGTAAGCTATTGGTGATGGGGCCCTTCTGTGTCTGCATTTTTACATCACATCCATCATCCACATATGATTTTGATGCCATTTGATGAGAAAAAAAATCTTCAGTACTTTTCATTCATTCATCATTCCGGCCTAGCTCCCAAAAGTATCTTTGCATAATTTCTTAAGCTTCCTCCTAGAATCATTTCTATATGTATACTTTTAAATAAAAAACATCTCTCTCCTCTACAAAAACCATATGAAGGAAGACAGGAATTAATCTTCATTCCCCAGTTCATTTTTTTTAAAAAAAATTACTTTGCCACATCGTTTTGCCTCATTGTTTTCCATCTGATTTATTTAGTTATGGCTATGCCTGTGCTCCTTGCTGATATAGACCATAGACTTTGGTTTGTGCATTTTTGAAGGAAATATAAAAGATATTCTATATATAAAAAATATGCAGGGTATAATTTATATATTCTTTATATATATTATTGCATTAAAAATTCCTGAATTTTGTAAAAAAGAGTAATTGCCAGTTCTCTCTTTTAAAGGTTCTGGAAGGGTATCTTCCTCACATCAAGTCCTGGTATTCTTGAAATTTTCATCCAGGTCTGTCACATTAAATAATGCCATATATTGATTTCCAGTGGCAGGCAGCAAAAGAGACAGTGCTTTGAATTCACAAGTGAAGAATCTAATTCTTCAGACACTCAGCTTCTTACAAAAACCAAATTGGTAGTTACCATATCCTCAGCTGATCAGGGAACAAACATGTCTGCTCTGGATTTTAAGGCAAAAAAGCGAACGGCGGGGGGGGGGGGGAAACACAAATTCAAAGGTCCTCCTGGAGAAAAAGAGCAAAGCTCTTCTGTTTGCCATCCAAAGCAGGTGCCGAGGCCAACCCTACAGGAAGCAGATCCACTTCTCAAGGGCTTTGCAGAACCATGGGGAAGGGGAGCTTGACCTTCCTCACCCAGCTCCAGCTTGAGTATTTTCCCAGAGCATGGCACTCTGCCATACAAAGTGTCCTTCCTTTCCTCCCTTCTGCCAGGACAAAAATGGCAGAAAATGGGGTTGCCATTTTCAGAATGGAGAATGGAGATGCCGGTTGATGCAGGGTGGCAAGAATGTTTGTGTAAGAAAGTGCGGTGGTGGTGACGGAGGGCTGGCGGAGGGATACCAGGGCTGGTGGAGGGAGGTGGCAGGGGAGGCTTGTGCAGATTTATCATAATCAGTTTGCTGAACTCAACCAAAAATTAGGTATTTGTTCTGCCAAACTGGTGCAAACCTGCTGAATCCAACCACTGAGGTAAGTCATTGTCTACCCCTTAAAATATCTATAAAAATTGTGTATCTGATAATTGGATTTTAAAAAAATATGATACGGGGAATGAAGCTGTATGCTAAATGTGTTTGGCTTTTTCAGATTCCTATGGAGGATTTACATATTTTACATAATAGCTATATGTAAACATCAATTATTTAGCAAGACTGGTTGGAAACCACACAGATTTTTTTTTATTGAAAGGTTTTACAGTACATTTTTAAATACAAAACCCCTCCCCTCCCCCTCCCGTCTCCCCAAACCTCCCCAACTCTCCCCTCCCCCCCGACTTCCCAGAGCTAAATACAGGGTATAAAAATACAAACAAACATAGACTACTGCAATGCTCTCTACATGGGGCTGCCCCTGAGGACCACTCGGAGGCTTCAGCTGGTGCAGAATGCAGCCGCGTGAGTTGTGATGGGAGTCTCCCGATACTCCCATGTAACACCTCTTCTCCGTGAGCTGCATTGGCTTCCGGTTGCCCTCCGGGTGAGATTCAAGGTGCTGGTGATGACCTATAAAGCCCTAAATGGCATGGGCCCGGATTATCTAAGGGAACACCTGCTGTCAGCGACAATTTCCCATCGTCCTGTGCGCTCCCACAGGGAGGGCCTCCTCAGGATACCGCCGGTCAAGGATTGCCGACGGGCGATCCACAGGGGGAGGGCATTCTCTGTGGGCGCGCCTGCCCTATGGAATCAACTGCCAACGGAACTCCGGACTTCCCCCAACCTTCGTTCATTTCGCCGGGACCTAAAAACCTGGCTCTTTGAGCTATCTGGTCTGGACTGAGGGGTTTAATGTTTTTAAATTGTGATTTAATTTTTGCGGCTAGACTTAATTTAATTTTATTTTAATTTTATATTGGATTGTTTTTAAATTTTGCCTTGTAAACCGCCCTGAGTCCTTTGGGAATAGGGCGGTATATAAACCGAATCAATCAATCAATCAATCAATAAATAATCTAAAATATGCAACAACAATAAAATATTAAATTCTATCGCACTTTAACTCTTAATAAAATAACTACAAGCTACATCATATAAATCCACTACTTATTCAAATGCTAAGTGAAACTTTTTAGTCCCATATTTATTCTGGATATAATCAATCCATCTTCTCCACTCCACAATATACCTCTGTTGCGATTGGTCTTTCAAATACACTGAAATCTTTGCCATTTCCACCAAATTGGAAACTTTTTTTTTATTGAAAAGTTTTACAGTACATTTTATCTTTAACAAAACAAAACAAAACCCCTCCCAACCCCCCCCTTCCCAACCCTCCCCAACACCTCCCTCCCTCCCCCTCCCCCCTCCCCGACTTCCCAGAGCTAAATACAAGGTATAAAAGTAGAAACAATCATAATCTAACATATGCAAACAACAATAAACTATTAAATCTATCGCACTTTAACTCTTATAAAACAACTACAAGCAATATAAATATCACATCAATACTTATTCACATCAACTCTTATAAAACAACTACAAGCAATATAAATATCACATCAATACTTATTCAAATGCTAAATGAAACTTTTTAGTCCAATATTTATTCTGGATGTAATCAATCCATTTTTTCCACTCCACAATATATCTCTGTTGCGAATGGTCTTTCAAATACGCTGAGATCTTTGCCATTTCCGCCAGGTTGGAAACTTTTAAAGTCCATTCTTCTATAGTCGGCAGGTCTTCCTTCTTCCAGTATTGCCCTACTAAAAGTCTTGCTGCCGTAATTAAATTCAACATCAACTTAATGTCCACAACAGTAGTGTCAGTAGTGATGCCCAGTAAAAACAATTGCGGACAAAACTTTATCCTTTTCTTAAATATCTTCTGCATATTCCACCAAATTTTAATCCAAAATGCTTTAACCTTTTTACAGGTCCACCATATATGAAAATACGTTGCATCTTCACCACCACACCTCCAACATTTAGGCTGGCAGTTCGGATACATACTTGCTAGTTTTTTAGGATCTAAATGCCACCTATAAAACATTTTATAAAAGTTCTCTCTTAAATTTTGAGCTTGCGTAAATTTTACATTTCTCACCCAAATCTTTTCCCAAGTATCCATTGTAATGACTTCTTGAAAATTCTGAGCCCACTTTATCATACAATCTTTAACAAGTTCTGTCTCTGAATCAATTTCTATCAGTGCAAGATATATCCGTTTGATATGTGCTTGACCTTGATTTCTAATTTGCTTTACCAAATTTTCATCAGTCATTGAAAAACCAATTTTCTGATCTTCTTTCCACCTGGCCTGTAGTTGCCCATACTGGAACCAAGTTTGAACAATCTTTTCTTCTCGTAAAAAATTATACGGCTTCAAATGCCATACATTCCTTTCCATACTTAAAATTTCCTTATATGTAATCACATCATGTTTAAACCCAACATTTATATTTTCTATTGCGTGTTTCGGTATTGCCCATAAGGGTATCTTATAATTTAGCTTGTGTCTATACTTTTTCCAAACTCGCCACAGAGCTTGTCTTAAAATATGCACCTTGAACACATTATCCACCTTCTTATCATACAATAGATATGCATGCCAACCGAATAGCAAATCATGACTTTCAAGATTTAATAATCTCACTTGTGTTAAATTAATCCAATCACTTATCGCTGACAAAGCAGCAGCTTCATAGTATAGTTTAAGATTAGGCATTTTAAGACCACCTCTCTCACGCGTATCCTGCATAATCTTAAATTTAACTCGTGGCCTTTTCCCTGCCCAGACAAATTTATTAATACCCTTTTGCCATTCCTCCAAGTTTGAATCCTTTTTAAGAATAGGTATCATTTGAAATAAAAATAGAAATTTCGGTAAAACATTCATTTTCACTGCTGCAATTCTTCCCAATAAAGACAATTGTAGTTTTTTCCAACTATCCAATTCTTTTTGAACTTTTCCCCATAACTTTTCATAATTATTTTTATATAGCTTTGCATTTGAGGGTGACAAATATACCCCCAAATATTTAACCCTTTTGACAATTTCAAATCCAATTAACCCTTCTAAAGCAGCCTTTTGTGATACTGTCATATTCTTAGACAACATTTTAGTTTTTTGTATGTTAACCTTGAATCCAGAAACTTTCCCATATTGCATTATTATCTCCATCAATTCTACAACAGAATTTTCTGGCTGGGTCACCGTAACAACCAGATCGTCTGCAAACGCCCTCAGTCTATAATGAATTTGAATTCCCTTAATTTTTTCCAAATCCCGTATTTTAATCAATAATATCTCCAATGTTAAAACAAATAGTAGAGGTGACAACGGACACCCCTGCCTTGTGCCCTTTTCAATATTACATACTTCGGTCAGACTATTATTTACTATTATACGGGCTGTTTGCTTTTGATATAGTGCCCTAATTGGTTGTAAAAATTTATCCCCAAAATTCATTTTATCTAATACTTTCAACAAAAATTGCCAATTGATCAAAGGCTTTTTCAGCATCCAAAAAAATCAACGCTGCAGGGATCTGATTGTTTCTTTCCAGAAATTCCAAAATCAACTATATGCCTCACGTTATTCTTCATTTGTCTACCACTTATAAACCCAGTTTGGTCACCATGAATTACCTGTTGCAGTACCCTCATTAATCTGTTAGCTAAAACCTCAGCAAATATCTTGTAGTCCGTATTCAAAAGTGATATTGGTCTATAATTTTTTGCTTGAGTGACATCCTGATCTTCCTTCGGAATCAAAGAAATAAAAGCAGTTTTCCAAGACGGAGGCACCCCTCCTCCCATTTGAATTGTCTGAAACAATTCCCTTAATGGCTTTACCATCTCTAACTGTAAATTTTTATAATACACAGCAGTCAGCCCATCCATCCCTGGCGCTTTGCCCACTTTCAATTGTTTAATTGCTGAAAGAATTTCTTCCTCAGTTATCAATTGATTCATCTCTTACTTTTGTTCTTGTGTAAGACCAGGAATACTAGCATTCATCAGATATACATCAATATCTACCTCGCTAATCTTATCTCTAGCATATAACTAAGAATAAAAATCAACAAAAGTTTCCTTCATAAGATTCTTCTGATACACTACCTTACCCTTATGTTCTATTCTATCTATATTAGAAGCCCTTTGCTTCTTCCTTAACAAATAAGCTAACCATCTACCTGGTTTATTGGCATTGCAAAAAGTATTAAGTCTAGCATACCGTAGATTAGTTGCCACTTGATCAGCCATCAACTTGTCAAACTGTCCCCTTAATAAATTAATTACCTCTTTAATCTTCACATCCGATGGATTCAGAATTAAAGCCTTTTCTTTTTCCCTAATCTCATTCTCTAATTCTTTCCTCCTAAGTTCCAGATTACGTCTATATTTGTTATTCAAATATATTAACACACCTCTCATGTAAGCTTTACTAGCATCCCAAACCATTTCAATAGAAGTACCCTTATGCATATTGATTTAAAAAAAAAACCCTTCATCTGTTTTTTACATTCTTCCACATTTTCCTGATTTCTAAACAGATTCTCATTTAGACGCCAGGAGCGCCTATCTCTATTATCCTTATCTAAATCTAGCCAGACTGGACTATGGTCAGACATAGTTCTTGGACAGATCTTAATCTTCTTAATCCTAGAAAAGAAATCATTGGTAATTAATGTAAAGTCAATCCTAGAAAAAGATTGATGTCTATCAGAAAAAAAGGTATAATCCTTTTCTTTCAGATTCCTTTCTCTCCAAATATCTCGCAGCTCCAAATCATCCTTCATCTCAAAAAAGGATTTAGGCAGTTTAGCATGACTTGGAACACTTTTAAAAGAACCACTCTTGTCCATTTGTACATCCAAAACACCATTCCAGTCTCCCATGAAGATAAAAGATTTATAATCCAACTGAGTAATCTTGCTATAAAAGTCTGCTTGTTGTTGATTAGGAGCATATAATCCAACCAAAAGCGTTTTTTTGCCTTCTATTAACAAGTCTATTATAACATATCTTCCTTGTTTATCTGCTTCAATCAACTCCGCTGTCAAGGTATTCTTAACATAAACAACCACTCCATTTTTCTTGTTCGTTGCAGAGGCAATAAATTGTGTACCCAGTCTTGAATTTAATAAGTACTTTTGGTCCATGACTCTAATATGTGTTTCTTGTAAGCAAATAACATTAATCTTAAATTGTTTTAAATATTGAAAAATTTTCTTTCTCTTCTGTGGTGAATTTAAACCATTAACATTCCAAGTTAGAAGCTTAGTCGCCATCCTTCATGACCCGAAGCTTTTGGAGCGCTTCTTCCAGGATCCCCTTTACATTCTTAGGTCGCGCCCCTCCCACAGCTTCGCTATAGGTATGTTTTGGAGGTCCCATGACTTTCTGCTGGTCTTGTTCTTGCTCTCGTCTCATTCGTCTCGAAGCAGCATGCGTCATCCTCTGGTCTCTAGCCTCTTCCGATGATACTGAAATTTGATCCACTCCTGTAGCTTTCTCATATATCTGCGTTGTTCCTTCAGCACCTTGTAGATTCTCACTACGTACTTGAAGCTCTCCCTCGCCATTCTTCTTTGTAGATTCCAAAAGTGGTATGGGGGTTGCTTTTAAAACATTACTGTAAAAATCACGTGCCTGCATCACTGTAATAAGGCGATGTCTCGTACCTTCATGCATCACCACCATACCCACTGGTATCTCCCATCTGAACTTAATATCATGTCGCCTTAATTCTTGTGCTAAAAAAGCAAACTCCTTCCTTTTCCTTAAGATTCTTGGAGGGATCTCTTTTAAAACCAAGACTTCTTGCTCAGCAATTACAAATTTAGTATTGTAAGAGGCTTGAATGACCTCATTTCTAATTGCTCTCTTTGTAAAATAAACCACCACATCTCTGGGTAATTTCCTTTGTCTTGCAATCCACGAATTGACATGGAAAGTTTTATCTATATCTTCCATAATTACATCTGCTGGTCGCCTCAGCACCCCTTCCAGAGCCTCAGAGGCTATTTCCTTCAAATTTTCTTTAGGATCCTCTTTTAAGCCTCTGATCCTCACAGCAAACTCCATGGGCTAATGCCTCCTTAAGTAACACCAGCTGCCTGCAATTAGTGCAGGTTCGCATCCCACCAGGCGCAAGGTTGACTCAGCCTTCCATCCTTCCAAGGTAGGTAAAATGAGGACCCAGATTGTTGGGGGCAATTAAGCTGACTTTGTAATAATGCCGCTTGGGGTGTGTGTGTGAAAGCCCTAATAAACAGGCATATACATAGAATGAAGGCTACTGCTAAGCTTGTAAGCCGCCCTGAGTCTTCGGAGAAGGGCGGGATATAAATGGAATTAAAATAAAAAAAATAAAAAAAATAAATCTCATGATACTGTACCAAGATCAAATCACTATCAATTTTCTCCACCACATTCTCAGTCTCTGACATTTTTGCATCTAATCTGATATTATTTTGGCTGAGATCTTCCACTCTTTCATCCAAACGCTCAATACATATAGCCATGCCTTGAAATGCAAGTAAAATGTCTGCCCTTATTTCTGTTAGCTTCTCATCCAGCTTTTCATCCATAACCTCAGCTAGTTTTTCTGTTATCTTCTCATCCAGCTTTTCATCTATAATCTCAGCTAATTGTTGCGATTGCTTTTCCAAAGCCTCTTGCATCACATTCTGCAAATCTTTAACTGTAAGGGCTGGTGCAGGTGCAGGTGCAGGGGGCAATAAAGCTTGCAACGAAGACTGCTGCACCGGAGAAGCCCCCGTGCCTCTAAGAACTTTAGAAGATTTAGCCGCCATTTTCACCCACTATTGCCTGCTACGCACTTTCACTTTCAAACTCCGCAAAGTCCATTGAGTTAAAGATCAAAAGTCCACTTTCACCTGAATCTCCTGTATCGCTCTGCCTGCATCCTAGTTCTCCAAAGTTCTTTCTTGCTGGCAGGGATGGTTGCAGACGCCCTGTTCTGCTCCAAAAAGCCCGGAGCAGAAGCGCCTCGCAGCCCGGAGCAAACCCAGGCTTCGGGGGGGCTCGATCCTTCAGCCGCCAAGACTTTAAGTTCTGGCAGCCCCGGAGAGCTCTACCCCTACCTGGGTACTCACCCCCTCCTCTTCTCCCGAGGAGGGGGCTTCCGAGCCACCAAAACAGCTGATCGGCACTGTTTTCGGCGGCTCTACGGACGCCTTGCCACCCGGAAGTCCCAAATTGGAAACTTTTAAAGTCCATTCTTCTATAGTCGGCAGTTCTTCCATCTTCAAATATTGCGCTACTAAAAGTCTCGCTGCCGTAATTAAATTCAACATCAGCTTAGTGTCCACAATGGTAGTATCTGTGATAATGCCCAGTAAAAACAATTGCGGACAAAACTTTATCCTTTTCTTGAATATTTTTTGCATATTCCACCAAATTTTAATCCAAAATGCTTTAACCCTTTTACAATTCCACCATATATGAAAATACGTTGCATCCTCACAGCCACACCTCCAACATTTGGGCTGACAGTTTGGATACATGCTTGCTAATTTTTTAGGATCTAAATGCCACCTATAAAACATTTTATAAAAGTTCTCTCTGTGTAAATTTTACATTTCTCACTCAGATCTTTTCCCAAGTATCCATTGTGATAACTTCTTGAAAATTCTGAGCCCATTTTATCATACAGTCTTTGACAAGTTCCATCTCTGAATCAGTTTCTATCAATGCAAGATATATCCTTTTTATATGAGCTTGACCTTGATCTCTAATTTGCTTTACCAAATTTTCATCAGTCATCAAAAAAACAGTTTTCTGGTCCTCTTTCCACCTAGCCTGTAATTGCCCATACTGAAACCAAGTTTGTACTATCTTTTCTTCTTTTAAAATGTTATATGACTTTAATTGCCATACATTCCTTTCCAAACTTAAAATTTCCTTATATGTAGTCACATCATGTTTGAATCCCACATTTATATTTTCTATTGCGTGTTTAGGTATTGCCCAAATGGGTATCTTATAATTTAACTTGTGTCTGTACTTTTTCCAAACTCTCAACAGAGCAAACCTTAAAATATGTATCTTAAACACATTATCCACCTTCTTATCATACAATAAATATGCATGCCATCCAAATAACAAATGATGACCCTCAAGATTTAATAATCTCACTTGTGTTAAATTAAACCAGTCACTTATCGCTGACAAAGCAGCAGCTTCATAATATAATTTAAAATTAGGCATTTTAAGACCACCTCTTTCACGCGTATCTTGCATTATCTTAAATTTAACTCGTGGCTTTTTCCCTGCCCAAACAAATTTATTAATTCCTTTTTGCCATTCCTCCAAATTTAAATCCTTTTTAAGTATAGGTATCATTTGAAATAAAAATAAAAATTTTGGCAAAACATTCATTTTAACTGCTGCAATTCTTCCCAATAAAGATAATTGTAATTTTTTCCAACTATCTAATTCTTTTTGTACTTTTCCCCATAACTTTTCATAATTATTTTTATATAACTTCACATTTGAGAGTGACAAATATATCCCCAAATATTTAACCCTTTTAACTATTTCAAATCCCGTTAGCTCTTCTAAAACAGCCTTTTGTGATACTGTCATGTTTTTAGACAACATTTTAGTTTTTTGTATATTGATCTTAAATCCAGAGACTTTCCCATATTGCGTTATTATCTCCATCAATTCTACAACTGAATAATCAGGCTGAATCACTGTAACAACCAGATCATCTGCAAATGCCCTCAATCTATAATCCTGGTCTCTAATTCGAATTCCCTTATTTTTATCCGAATCACGTATTTTAATCAGTAATATTTCCAATGTTAAGACAAATAATAGAGGTGACAACGGGCAACCCTGCCTTGTGCCTTTTTCAATATTACATACTTCAGTCAGACTATTATTAACTATTATGCGGGCTGTTTGCTTTTGATATGTTGCCCTGATTGGTTGTAAAAATTTATCCCCAAATTCCATTTTCTCTAATACTTTCATCAAAAATTGCCAATGCAATTGATCAAAGGCTTTTTCAACATCCAAGAAGATCAACGCTGCAGGGATCTGATTGTTTCTTTCCAAAAATTCCAACAAATCTACTATGTGTCTCACATTGTTCTTCATTTGTCTACCACTTATAAACCCAGTTTGATCACCATGAATTACTTGTTGTATTACCCTCATCAATCTGTTAGCTAAAACTTTGGCAAATATCTTGTAGTCCGTATTCAAAAGTGATATTGGCCTATAATTTTTTGCTTGGGTGACATCCTGATCTTCCTTCGGAATCAAGGAAATAAAAGCAGTCTTCCAAGACAGAGGTACCCCTCCTCCCATTTGAATTGTCTGGAACAATTCCCTTAAAGGCTTCACCATCTCTAACTGTAAATTTTTATAATACACAGCAGTCAATCCATCCGTACCCGGCGCATTGCCCACTTTCAGTTGTTTGATTGCTAAAAAAATTTCTTCATCAGTTATCAATTGATTCATCCCTTCCTTTTGTTCTTGCGTAAGGAATATTAGCTCTTGCCAAGTAATTATCTATATCTGCATCTCTAATCTTATCTCTGGCATACAACTTAGAATAAAAATCAACAAAAGTCTTTTTGATAAGACTCTGCTGGTACACTACCTTACCTTATGTTCTATTCTATCTACATTAGAAGCCTTTTGCTTCTTCCTTAACAAATAAGCTAACCATCTACCTGGTTTATTAGCATTACAAAAAATATTATGTCTAGCATACCGTAAATTAGTTGCCACTTGATCTGCCATTAACTTATCAAACTGACCCCTTAATAAAGTAATTACCTCTTTAATCTTCCCATCAGATGGATTCAAAATTAAGGCCTTTTCTTTTTCCTTAATTTCATCCTCTAATTCTTTCCTCCTAAATTCCAAGTTACGTCTATATTTATTGTTCAAATATATTAGTACACCTCTCATATAAGCTTTACTAGCATCCCAAACCATCTCAATAGAAGTACCTTTATGCATATTAATTTTAAAAAAATCCTTCATCTGTTTTTTACACTCTTCCACATTTTCCTGATATCTAAACAAATTTTCATTTAAGCGCCAGGAGCGCCTATCCCTAGTATCTTTTTCTATCTCTAACCATACTGTACTATGATCAGACATAGTTCTTGGACAAATCTTAATCTTCTTAATCCTAGAAAAAAAGTCATTAGTGATTAATATAAAGTCAATCCTGGAGAAAGATTGATGCCTGTCGGAGAAAAAAGTATAGTCCTTTTCTTGCAAATTTCTTTCTCTCCAAATGTCTCGCAATTCCAAGTCATCCTTCATCTCAAAAAAAGATTTAGGCAGTTTAGCATGACTTGGGGTGCTTTTAAAAAAAACACCCTTGTCCATTTGTACATCCAAAACACCGTTCCAGTCTCCCATCAAAATACAAGATTTATAATCCCACTGAATAATCTTGCTGTGTAATAAACTGTAAAAATCTCCTTGTTGTTGATTAGGTTTAGGTTTTAGGTTTTATTTGATTTGTATACCGCCCTTCTCCCTAGGGACTCAGGGCGGTTCACAGGGCATATATAAATAACGATACAAAAGTTAAAAAGAAATTAAACCAATGCCCAGTTAAAAAACAATAATACAATACAAAAACACCAATTTAAAAACCCATAATCCCCCATCAGGCCAGACCAGCTAATTCAAATAAGTGGGTCTTCAGGCCACGACGGAAGGTTCGGAGGTCTGATGTCATCCGGAGCTCCACCGGCAGTTGGTTCCATAATGCCGGAGCGCCCACAGAGAAGGCCCTCCCCCTGGGGGCCACCAGTCGGCATTCCCTGATCGGAGGCACCCTGAGGAGGCCCTCTCTGTGGGCACGTACTGGGCGGAGGGAAGTTGACGCCGGCAGCAGGTGGTCCCTGAGGTAACCCGGACCCATGCCATGTAAGGACTTAAAGATCATAACCAAAACCTTGAACCTCACCCGGAAGACAACTGGTAGCCAATGCAGCTCGCGGAGCAAGGGTGTAACATGGGAGCACCGGGAAACTCCCAAAACAACTCTCGCGGCCGCATTCTGTACCAGTTGGAGCCTCTGAGTGGTCTTCAAGGGAAGCCCCATGTAGAGAGCATTACAGTAGTCAAGGCGAGAGGTCACGAGCGCATGAGTGACCGTACACAGGGCATCCCGGTCCAGATAGGGCCGCAACTGGCGCACCAGGCGAACCTGGGCGAAAGCCCCCCTAGTCACGGCCACTATATGATCTTCCAGGGTAAGCCGTGAATCTAGGAGGACTCCCAAGTTGCGAGCCCTATCCACGGGGGGTAAGAGCTCACCCCCCATAGAGAGAGATGGAACATTTTGAATGTCCCGGGATGCCGGGATGTACAGCCACTTGTCAGGGTTGAGTTGAAGTCTGTTCCTCCCCATCCAGACCCGAACCGCCTCCAGGCAACGGGACATCACAGCGAGGGCATCACTGGGGTGGTTTGGGGTCGAAAAGAAAAGTTGGGTATCATCGGCATATTGATGATACCCAACTCCAAAACCACGAATGATCTCACCCAGCGGTTTCATGTAGATGTTGAACAGGAGAGGCGAGAGAACCGACCCCTGAGGAACTCCACAAACGAGAGACCTAGGGGCCGATCTCTGCCCCCCTGCCAACACCGACTGCGAGCGTCCCAGGAGATAGGAGGAGAACCACTGAAGAACTGTGCCTCCCACTCCCAATCCCCTGAGACGCCGCAGCAAGATACCATGGTCGATGGTATCGAAAGCCGCCGAGAGGTCTAATAGGACTAGGACAGAGGAATATCCCCTATCCCGAGCCCTCCAGAGATCATTCACCAGAGCGACCAATGCCGTCTCCGTGCTGTACCCGGGCCTGAAACCCGATTGGTAGGGGTCCAAATAATCCGCTTCATCCAGGACCAGAGGGAGCTGATGCGCCACCACACTCTCGACAACCTTCGCAAGAAAGCGAAGGTTGGAGACTGGACGAAAGTTGTTCAATACAGCTGGGTCCAAGGCAGGCTTCTTGAGGAGAGGTCTCACCACCGCCTCCTTCAAGACGGTGGGGAAATAACCCTCACTCAAGGAAGCAGATATAACCGCCTGGAGCCAGCCTCGTGTCCTCTCCCTAGCTGCATAAACCAGCCAGGAAGGGCACGGGTCCAACAAACATGTGGAGGAGCTCAGCCTCCCCATAATCCTGTCCACTTCATCAGGGGTCACAGAATCAAACTCTTCCCAGGTAACATTGACAAGACCGCCTGTGTCCTGATCGCCAGACTCTGCCCAGTTGGAGTCCAAACCGGTCCGAATCCGAGTGATTTTATCCGACAGATGTTGACTAAATTCCTCGGCACGACCCTGCAAGGGATCCTCCCTCACCTCCTGATTAAGAAGTGAGCAAGTCACCCTAAACAGGGCGGCCGGGCGATTATCTGCGGACGCGATGAGGGTGGAGAAGTAATTACACCTCGCCACTCTCATCGCTGCGAGATAAGACCTAATATAGGTTCTTAACCGCAACCGGTCGGGTTCGGATCGGCTAGACCTCCAACAGCTCTCTAGGCCCCGTTTCCGACGCTTCATCTCCTGGAGCTCCGCGGAGAACCATGGAGCTCGCTGGGATCTGCGCCGGGTCAGGGGCCGCAAGGGTACAACCCGGTCAAGTGCCTCAGTGGCTGCCCTTTCCCAGGCTTCCACTAAGGCATCCGCCGAGCTGTGAGCAATGGAGGCAGGTGGGGACCCCAGCGCCGCTTGGAATCTATCAGGATCCATTAAGCGTCTGGGGCGGTACCATCTAATTGGCTCCGTACCCCCACGGCAGGGGGTGGCAAAACGGATTAGGAGCATATAGTCCAACCAAAAGCGTTTTCTTGCCTTCTACTAACAGTTCAATTATAACATATCTTCCTTGTTTATCTGCTTCAATTAAAGCCGCTGTCAGAGTATTCTTAACATAAATAACCACTCCATTTTTCTTATCAGTTGCAGAAGCAATAAACTGTGTGCCCAACCTTGAGTTTAACAAATACTTTTGATCCGTGGCTTTAATATGTGTTTCTTGTAGACAAATAACATCATTCTTAAATTGATTTAAGTATTGAAATACTTTCTCTTCTGTGGTGAATTTAAACCATTAACATTCCAGGTTAGAAATTTTGTCGCCATCTTTCGCGACCTGAAGCTTTTGGAGCGCTTCTTCCAAAATCACCTGCACTCTCTTAGGTCGCGCTCCTCCCACTGCTTCACTGTAAGTAGGTTTTGGAGGTGCCATCATAACTCTCTGCTGTTCTTGTTCTTGCTCTTGTCTCATTTGTCTAGCAGCAGCACGTGTCATTCTCTGGTCTCTAACCTCCTCCGATGATACTGAAATTTGATCCACTCCTGTAACTTTCTGAAATTCTGCATCTTTCATCTGCGTAACACCTTCAGCACCTTGTAGATTCTCACTTTGTGATTGACACACTCCCTCACCATTCTTCTTTTTAGATTCCAAAAGTGGTATGGGGACTGCTTTTAAAACATTAGTATAAAAATCACGTGCCTGTAACACTGTAAGAAGACGATGTCTTGTGCCTGCATGCATCACCACCATGCCCACTGGTATCTCCCATCTGAACTGAATATCCCGTCTTCTTAATTCTTGTGCCAGAAAAGCAAATTCCTTCCTTCTCCTTAAGATTCTTGGAGGGATCTTGGTGGAGCAGTGGGCTAATGCCTCCTTAAGTAACACCAGCTGCCTGCAATTAGTGCAGGTTCGAGTCCCACCAGGCTCAAGGTTGACTCAGCCTTCCATCCTTCTGAGGTAGGTAAAATGAGGACCCAGATTGTTGGGGGCAATTAAGCTGACTTTGTGATAATGCCGCTTGGGGTGTGTGTGAAAGCCCTAATAAGCAGGCATATACATAGAATGAAGGCTACTGCTAAGCTTGTAAGCCGCCCTGAATCTTCGGAGAAGGGCGGGATATAAATGGAATTAAAATAAATAAAATAAATAAATCTCTTTTAAAATTAAAACTTCTTGTTCAGCAATTGCAAATTTATTATTGTAGAAAGCTTGAATAACCTCATTTCTAATTGCTCTCTTTGTAAAGTAAACCACCACATCTCTGGGTAATTTCCTTTGTCTTGCAATCCACGAATTAACACGAAATATTTTGTCTATATCCACCATAATTTCTTCTGCTGATCGCTCCAAAACACCTTCCAAAGCCTCTGAAACTATTTTTTTCAAATTTTCCTTAGAATCCTCTTTTAAACCTCTAATTATCACAGCGAACTCCATCTCCCTGTACTGTACCAAGGTCAAATCGTCGTCAATCTTATCCACCACATTTTCAGTCTCTGTCATTTTTGCATCTAATCTGATATTATTTTGGCTGAGATCTTCCACTCTCTCGTCCAGACGCTCTATACATACAGCCATGCCTTGAAATGCAAGTAAGATGTCTGCCCTCATTTCTGTAAGCTTCTCCTCCATAAGTTCAGCTAATTGTTGAGATTGCTTTTTCAAAGCCTCTTGCAAAACATCCTGCAGATCTTTCACTGTAAAAGTTGGTACAGGTGAAGGTGCAGGTGCAGGGGGAGGGGGCATTAAAGCTTGTAGCGAAGATTGCTGCACCGGAGAAGCCCCCATGCTTCTAGAAGCTTTAGAAGATTTGGCAGCCATTTTTACCCACTATTGCCTGTTACGCACTTTCACTTTTATCAAACTCCACAAAGTCCACCGAGTTAAAGATCATAAACTTGCTTTCACCTGATTCTCCTGTACCGCTCTGCCTGCATCCAAGTTATCTGAAGTTAACTCTTGCTGGCAGGGATGGTTGCTACGCCCTGCTCTGCTCCAAAGCCCTGGAGCAGAGGCGTCCTGAGGTCTGGAGCAAACTCAGGCTTCGGGGGGGGCTCGATCCTTCAGCCACCAGAGTTTCAACTCTGGCGGCCCGGGAGAGCTCTACCCCTGCCTGGGCGCTCACCCCCTCCTCTTCTCCCGAGGAGCGGGCTTCCGAGCCATCAAAACAGCTGATCGGCACTGTTTTCGGCGGCTCCACGGAGATGATGGGGCTGACAGCCAGAATGGCTGCCGGTGGCAGAGCCTTGCCACCCGGAAGTCCCGAAACCACACAGATTTTTGCAGGCCATACAAGAATACTACAAATTCCACCCTGAGACAGTACATCAAAGCTGTCCATAATCTCTCAAAAACCTGCTTGTAAAATGTTGAATTTGAAACAGAAAAAGTATGTTCTTTTTCCTGTCAGACGTAAGGCTTCATTTGAAAATTTTCCCTGGTTTACCATCTGTCTGGCATGAGGAATGAGATATTGATTTCTTGGAGACTGTGCGATGCCAGCAAGAAAACATTACAGGCCACTCAACCTGCCCATAAATCTTTGGAATTTGTTCAATAATATGCTAAACTGCCAGTAGGAAATGCATTTCAATTCACAGGGTATGATTATCTACATATTTTCCTCATTTTGCAGAATAAGCTGTGTATACATGAATTTATACAAAATTAGTGAGCTCTTCTCACTATGTAACTGTCATGGTTCCGATGATGAAACCCATCAAAAGAACTTCAAGGCAAACATTCTTCCTTAAAGAACATTTTATTCAGGAAACAAAGTATTGGCACTACATAGTTGAACCCCAAAGCTAAATTCCCTTCCCCCAGATACAAAGTAATAAAGTACAATTCCCACTCCCAAGAAGCTGTCATAAATCACATTCTCCAATTAGTCTTAAATGCGGGCTTTCGTCCCAGTTCCTCAGCCTGCCAAAACATTATCAGTTTGTCCTTGGGTTCCCACAAAGCAGCATTATTATTGTGGCTAGCTGAGATTGAGCATTTATCCCACCCCCCCTCCTTTCTGCACCTGATTTCTAAATACAGGGAAAAACATATTAAAAGCAAAGAGAAAATGGCTGCAATTTTCATCAGTTGTCAGAGTGGAAACATCCAATGTTTGTAGCATTGACATCTGGCCCCACTTTACAAAAAGGATAAATCCTACAATTCAAACAAAATTATAGGTTAGGGGTTACCTCTCAGTTTATTAGGTGCTTTTCATAGAATTTACAAATGAGCCTGCCAGCTTTTACATCACTAGATTTTATCCATGTGGCTTCCGACAATGGATATCCTTTCCACTGCACTAAGTACTGTAACTTTCCCTTAAAAACCCTAGAATCAAGAATACACTTCACCTCATAATGGGTCTGTCCAGCTACCACTAGAGGGCCAGGTGACTTCTTAGCAGGAGGTCATAAGATAGAACCCCCAAAAGGTTTCAATAGGCTACAATGGAACACAGGATTGACTTTTCTTAAGAGTCTGGGAAGCTTTAACTCCACCGTGACTGGGTTAATGATTCTTATGATGGGGAAGGGACCTAGATACTTTGGTCCCAACTTCTTACTAGGCAACCTAAGTAGTAAATATTTGTGGATAAGTAAACTTTTTGCCCAACCTGGAATGACCTTTGGGGAGCCCTCTTTTTATCTGCTTGTTTTTTATGTCTCAGAAGCCTTTTCAGAGTGATTTTCATTTTGTCCCAAACCTCCTCCCACCCCTTCACCCACTGGTCAAGTGTTCTTTTCATGGTGGCACATACAGCACAGTTCTTGACATAGTTCTCTATGTCACATTTCAAACCCAGCCACTAAAATTGTTGACGAACCAGATGCATGTTTTTAAGTAGCCAAAGTGTCCAACTTGTTTCACATCATGGAGAGCATTGAGGTGGAGGGTTTCAGGCAAATACAGCTTCCCCCCACTTTGTAAGCCAATCCATCCCTGCACATCAAGGAGGTTTGATTGTCCTTGAACCATTGATCGTTGAGGAGTTCCTGTTTTAATTTCCTTGCCCCAGGGTCATCGGGGTTTGGGACTCTTGAAGATGGGGCTCTTTGTGGCATTAGTTGAAGCAGCTTGTGGTGTAGATATGATTGCTTCATTAACCTCCTCACTCTGGCTCTTGTATTGAGGCAATCGGGATAACGCATCAGCTAAAAAGTTTGTTTTCCCCAGTATATACTTCAGGGTGAAGTTAAATTGGTTAAAATATTGCACCCACTGTACTTGTTTTGGGGACAGCTTGTGGGGAGTTTTCAGTGCCTTAGGTTTTTGTGATCAGTCTATACTTTGAAAGGCACCTTGCTCCCTTCTAGGTAGTGCCACCAGTTTAATAGAGCCTAATGAATTACAAAGTCTTCCTTCTCCCACACTGCCCACCTTCTCTCACAGTCGGTGAACTTTTTTGAGGTGTAAGCACCAGGCTGCAGGACCCCCTCATGGTTCTTTTGCAATAGTACAGCTCCAACGGCCACGTTGCTGGCATCGGCTTGAATCACAAAGGTCTTCTCTGGGCAGAGATGCTTTAGGACTGGCTTGACCACAAATAGTCTTTTCAGATTCTCAAAAGCAGTTTGACAGTTCATAGTCCATTGTCAGTGGCTGGCCCGGTCACGGCTTTCCCTCATCTTTGCTGGTTTTTAACAAGTCCATGAGCGGTAAACCAATTTTGGCAAACAAAGGGATGAATTGTTGGTAATGTTATCAGTTTGTCCTTGGGTTCCCACAAAGCAGCATTATTATTATGGCTAGATGAGCTCAAGCATTTATCCCAACACACACACCCCTTTCTGTTCCTGATTTCTAAATACAGGAAAAAGCATGTTAAAAACAAAGAGAAAATGGCTGCAATTTTCATTAGTTGTCAGAGCGGGAACATGCAATGTTTGTAGTGTTGACAGTAACTCTTTTTTACTAATAAAATAGCTAGTGATATATCATTTAATAACAATGGTAATACAATATATTCATAGTCCATTTCATGGTTATGAACTAGTTCAAATTTGTGCAGTGCAGAACAAGACAGAGATCAATGATGTTCATGGAAAATCTGTTTGGCTAAAAAATTAACACCACTAGCAAAACTTTGAAAAATTCTAGAAAATTGAATAGTATATTCAGTCAAAAGTGGTTACTATTTATTAACTATATTAATACAATTATATGAATAATCTTTTTTTCTAATAGATGATCTTGGTCTGTACAAATATTGAGCTGCAGAGAAGTACTTAATACAATAATTAAGATTCTTCTCCTTAGATCGCATATAAATTTCAAATGAGTATCTCAGTTTTTAAAAAAATGCTTTTTGTCTTATGTTGTTTTTCAAGTCTGCATTTTGTTGGTAATTAGGGTTTCATATGCACACAGACAAACATCAATCTTTCTCTTTTCCAGCTGATTTTATTCAAGAATATACATCTCTACACCTTGTCTGTTCACAAATGAAGGTTTTACCACACTGATATATTAGAATTAAAAATCTATACATCTGTTGTTATGGTACTGAAATGCATAATATACATGATAGATTAAAAAAATAGCTAGAATTTCTGTCAGCCAGATCTGTTACCCAGTGGAACAACAATCCACTTAAAACAACGATGAATCCCAAGTCAGAGATTTTCACATATAGGCTGATTGAACCCCTGGCACTGTTGCTGTAATGGTTTCCTGCACAAAGATCACCAAAGCCTGTTACAGCTCATACAACCCACAATTGCTATATATATCTAACTATATTAATATATTATAAAAGAAAACAAAAAGCATAACAGTATTTGATGTGTTTCTCCAATTATAGATTTCATTTCCTAGTTTCACTCTTGCCTTATAATAAATAAAAATTCAAGACTGGATGCCTTTTTAAGGTTGCCTTTCTACCATTAATTACTTCTAGGAATATACTACCTGAGGACTAATTATATCAAACTCCTTCAATGATTTCCATTTTAAAGCTACAGAAGCAGGAAAATATATCAAAGTTATTGTAGTGGGTTCTATTACTTTTTTAATTAATTATAAATTATATCAACATTGGTTTTTTCCTAGTTTTACCTAATTCTTTGTCCCTCTTCCTAAGTTTTAGAATAAGTATGACAACCCATTTTGTCTGCTCCTGTTATAGATTCCTGTCACAAATGGAGACACGTAAAATACATCACATGATCATGCATATTATGATATGCATAATCATGCATATTGTTGAAGGAAAAGTCTTCATCGTGGTTCCATCCAAGCTGGGGATAAACAACATGGTGACTGCTTTAGGAAGAAGGTTACACTTTATTGCAGAGGAAAGCCAGACAGAAAGATGGTTCCAGCAGAAAAAGGACTGAGCACATGTAGGGAGTGGGTTTTTATACCCCCTGGACTCTTTTGTTTGTAGTTATTTCCTGTGTCGGGCTTTGTATTTCCTGTGTCACATATTCTGACCTGAGTCTGGGTGTGCCTTTCTAATATTCTTGATGATTGTGTGGGTGTGCCTTTCTGGTATTCTTGGTGGTTGTGGGTCAATCCTAGTATGTCCAAAGGTCATATCCTGCTTCCCTGGGGCTGGGGTATGTAGATTTTATGTCTTTTGTCTTCCTAAGCTTCTAGCTCTAATCTTCCTGATGGTTTACATTTGCATGTCTATAGAACTGGTTTTCTGCTTGGGGGAAGGAGACCTGGCACTATTAAGAAAACTGGGCATGCTTTCCTGGTTCTTCAATATCTTTTTAGGAACTATATACTGTATTTTTGCCCTTTTAATATTTCCTTTTCTGGGGAGCTGACTTCCCTCAATATCAACTAGAATATCAAATAGAAATACAAATCTGAGACCTCACCCAAAGATTATGTAAATCCTGAGCTTAGAAAAGGTCTTCCTGCCCTTCTCTTTTCTTCACATTATCCTGATCATTGTCCTCACTTGATATGCCAGTCAGCTTACTATTGTATGTAATTGCATGCTCTAATATCTTCAATCATTGTGATTTAAACTTTTTTCTATCATGCAATATTTGAGGGTTGACACACCTAGCCATTGTATTTGCTTTATAGCTGGAATTCTAAGGGTGACTCATATGTGGACATGGCAGTATTACAGAGTAATTTCCACAGATGGATCTTTCTCAGAATCATCTATCAAGAGGAAGCAAATCTTTGTATCCAATCCAATGCATTTAATGAAACTGAGTCAGTTGATATACTGAATTGCCACTATGGAATAATCAAGATATCTACTTCACATATAAACCAGTCCAGGCTTATTTTCATTTTCTGAACTATACTAATGCCATTGTAACACAGCCATTAATTTTCTTTTATTATGCCTGGTCTACTGCTTTAGCCAGCCTGAAATTTCAAGAACATCTCAAAAATCTAAGCATGCATAGAAGTTTTATAACAGTCATGACTATACAGAGTCTGTCATCTGATGCTTACAAAACAATAGAAAAGAATAATGATTTGAAGATGACTGTAAATAGTCACCAAAGTCTTTTTACTGTTTTGGGGCATGATATGGTTATGTTATTCCTGTTAATGGAAAATTTTTATAGTAGAGTATTTTGAAATTGAATAATTAAGGCTTTAGGTTGCTGAAATTAATCAGTAAAACAGCCTTGGCATGTTCAGGCTGAGGTCCCTGTGATTTCAGGAAAATCTGAATAATTGTGGAGTCAGATAAGCTACAAAAGCTAAATGGGTATCTCAGAAACATACTGATCATTTTAATAAGCTTCTATTAACTGAAGAGCCTTGTGCATCAAAACTTTGAACAACAGTTCTTTAGATCACTCTTATTTGCAATTCTTGTTATCTGTTAGCATCGAAGGAGCCAAACAGGTATCTTAGCTAACTTCCTCCTTCCAGCTTAATTTGAATGAATGAACCTTTTTTGTCAAAGTACAACCATGTATGCATTGAGATTGGCTGAGCCTCCCTTCGTGCCGCCACCCCCAACTCACAGTGACAACAAACCCTCCATCTTATTACACCATGTGAGCTAATTGCACAACACACCAGCCTCGCAAGTCAATCATGCAAAATAAAATAAAATAAAATTATTTCCCGTTCAAGAGCCTAACAGCCCATGGATAAAAGCTGTTCTTCAGCCTGTTGGTATGGCTGGCTATACTCCTATATCTCCTACCCGATGGTAGGAGAGTAAAGAGATATCATCCAGGGTGTGAGTCATCCCTGAGAATTTTCCTCACTCTTCCAAGGCAGCGAGCCCTGGCGATGTTATCCAGTGGTGTCAGGGGACAGCCCACAATGTCTTGTGCTGTGCTCACTACCCTCTGTGATACTTTCCTATCCGCAGCTGTCAGACCAGCATACCAAACCACAATACAATACAAGAGGATGCTCTCTATAGTAGACTGGTAAAAGAGGGTCATTAGCCATTGTTCTACCCTGTTCTCCCGCAAAGCCCTGAGGAAGTGGAGTCTCTGTTGGGCCTTTCTGGCCACCTGGGTTGTATTAACTTTCCAGGTAAGATCTTCACAGAGTTAGACTCCCAGAAATTTAAAGGAGGAAATTCTCCACACACACACACCGATGTAAAGTGGGCAGGTTCCTCTTTTTTCCTCTGGAAGTCTAGCACCAACTCTTTCCTCTTGCCGATGTTCAGGTGCAAGTTGTTGTTGAAACACCATATGGATAGTTTTTGTACCTCCCCCCTGTATGCTGTCTCATCTCCACCTGTAATAAGACCCACTATGGTGGTATCATCTGCGAACTTAATTATTGAAGTAGATGGGTCAGATGATACACAATCATATGTGTACAATGAGTACATGTGGAGGCTAAGCACGCAGCCCTGTGGCGAGCCAGTGCACAGCTTCAGGGAGGTGGATAAAACAGACCCGACCCTCACTGTTTGTAACCAGTCCCTTAGAAAGTCTTGAATCCAATTTATTTATTTATTTATTTATTTATTTATTTATTTATTTATTTATTTATTTATTTATTTATTTGTTTTATATACCGCCCTTCTCCCGGATGGAGGGGGATGGAGGGGGAAAATTTCAAGTCAGTCAGCTTTTCAATGAGAGTGCTTGACAAAATGGTGTTGAAAGCTGAGCTGTAATCAGCAAAAAGCATCCTGACATAGCTTCCAGGTTTCTCAAAATGGCTTACTACAGAGTGTAGAGCAGTAGCTATGGCATAATCTGTCGATCTGTTCCCCCTGTAGGCAAATTGATGTCTATCGAAGTCCAGTGGGAGGCATGTCCTAAGATGTTGGAGAACCAGTCTTTCGAAGCATTTCATGACTACAGATGTTAATGCAACAGGTCTGTCATCATTCAGGCACTCAACTGCAGTTTTCTTTGGGACTGGAACAATGGTAGCTGCTTTCAAGCATGATGGTACACATGCCATTTGCAAGGAGATGTTAAAGATCCTTGTCAGGACCCCTGCTAATTGGTCGGCACAGTTCTTAACCACTATCCCCAGCACCCCATCTGTGCCTGTGGCTTTGCTGGGATTCACAGCCTTCAATACAGTTTTCTTTTTCAGTATATTTAGAAAATTCAGGAGTTAGCTGTAATTATACAGTTACAGGTTTTGATCCTTTCCATGCATAAATTCCACAACCCCTAAGATTCATCTGGGCTTCTGTTCCTGAAGCAGAATGTCAGCTTTCCATTCACTGCAAATTGCTCACATACTAATAATAAATTAGAATCTAATCCTTTCACAATATTACTTTTTATCAAATTGCACTTTTGTATATTTCCATGACTGTGGTTATAGACAACTATCATTGGTGCTCAGCATCTAAAGGAAAACTGTGATCCGCTGAAAGTTATTAGCAGGCAGGAGAATGCTGCATTGAAATGTTCACTCTGAAAAACTCTGCAGCTTGAAGAATTTGTGGATAAAATAGGAAAAAATGCCTGTAGCAGCTGTTGTTTATAGACAAGCATTTGAAAAGCACATGTATCAATAGGCCCATGTATCAACATTCCTTCTGAAAATTATGAAATTTTCAAAATTCACAATGGAATGTTACATGTGTCAGACCTTTGAAATAGTCCAAACAAGAAGCACAATATTTATTTTTTCTGCTACCTTTATTGTAAGTTTACAGTCACAGAATATTGCAAGTCTGAAAGTATTTTCACCTCCTGTACTTTTACTTTCAGGAAAGGTAAGGAGACTGCCTTATGAGACACTTATGCAGCATCTTTGCTTCTGGGCACTGAGACAGCTTTTTGCCTGATGGTTATCTATATGGCTTTTCCTCCTGACTCCCAAGATAATTCCCACATTGCATTATACCTAGAGAAATGAATCATGCAGTCATTAAACAAAACTGGCTTCCCCAATTCTTTGCTTGTTAGAAACTGGCTGGGAAGGTTGCAAATTGCAATCAAATAACCATAACCATAAGTCACTGCAACTATCAGAAATGTGAGCCAGTTGCCAGAGCCCAAACTGTGATCATGCGACTGTAGAGCTGGTGTTATGATTGTAACTTTAAGGATGGCTCATAAGTTACCAATTCTGAGGCCATCGTAATTGTTCAATAAACAGTTGTATGTCAATGACAACTTGTATGCAATGGAGAGCACACTTAGTCTTGTCATTCAGTATAGAATCTTTTACTGCTCAGAAGGTTTACTGAAGTAGACATGCTTCACACTTGATCTTTGCCATCCAGTACATTGAAGACAGTGAGATGAGAATGATAGAAATGTTATGGAGGAAAAGACAAAATGTGCTTCGTCATCCTCCCCCTATTGTGAATATAATTACATGATGGATTTCATTAATGAATGCATTCTGTAAGTCTAAGCACTGACAAATTCTCAAAAATATAAGGTAAAAGAAATATTTATTTAAATTTTGCACAAGGAGTATACACTGGACAACTTCAATCAAGGAGTAAGTGCAATCAAATAAGGATATACAGATGATTTTTTCATAAGAAAACATTATGCAATCATGCATTGTTTTTACAGTTAATGGATTTTTTTCACAGCTGTAGATACATTGCAAAAAAATTCTGTATTTCCAAAAGATATCCCTTTATATAACTTTGGGGATTCTTGCAGTTACCAATCAAACAAATTGATATAGACAAGTGGAGTTATATTAAAATATATATTTTGGACATAGATGAAGTGCAGCTTCAAAACTTTAGTAAGCATTTCCCTGCTTGAGGATTTTGACATCTTTATTTGCATGTCAATTTTTCAGTAGCCAGTAACATAATGAGGTCAAACACAAACATGAAGCAGAACTTGAACCTCACATCAAAACATAGGTTTATACATCTGAACTTGTTCCTAATCATACACATTTCATTCAGACTAAGGAACAAGACATCTCATTCAATTCATAGCATTACTGCATTGTAATTGTATCAAATTAATCTTGTTCCAGGTTTGGCTTATTAATTTCTGATTTGTAAGTCCTTATGGATAAATATTCTTTAACATAAATTGTCCAGGATTATCCTACTGTTTTCACAGTTCCTGCAGACACTGTGGATCTACAGAGCAGCAAATATGCCCATTCTAGAAAAAAGATGAAAAAGTGATTTATTATACAGCAGTTTTTTTAAAAAAAAATTAAGCATGTATCCCTAGAAACACTGAAATGGAGGGGGGAATCATTCATTAGCATTTATTGTTCAATTGTCCTGCATACAGTTTTGTTTGATGTTCTAGTTAGATTAATCCAGCAATTTTCATTTACCATCCTTTAATGACTAACATCAGTTCAAATGAATATTTGAATCCCTTTTTTACATTTAATTATTTGATACCTATGCACAGTAAATTATACTCATGATCCTTATATTAATATTCCTTTAGAAACAGAGCATGCCACCTACCATTTTTTATTTTTATACATAATCAAATATCCTGGAAGTAGTTTGATATAACTATCAGCTACAGCTATTGAATTCTTGTCAATACCTAATGGAAGCAGAATGTGCCCTATCCAGCTGTACTCAACAAAGAATTGTTGATCAAAGAGATTATTTTTACAGAAGCTAGTACATAGGAGGTTCTCCTCCTATCTCCTGGGACGTTCGCAGTCGGTGTTGGCAGGGGGGCAGAGGTCGACCTCGAGGCCTCTCGCTTGTGGAGTTCCTGAGGGGTCGGTCCTCTCGCCTCTCCTGTTCAACATCTACATGAAACCGCTGGGTGAGATCATTCGTGGTTTTGGAGTTGGGTATCATCAGTACGCTGATGATACCCAGCTTTTTATTTCGACCCCAAACCACCCCAGTGATGCCCTCGACGTGGTGTCCCGTTGCCTGGAAGCAGTTCGGGTCTGGATGGGGAGGAACAGACTTCAACTCAACCCCGACAAGACTGAGTGGCTGTACATACCGGCATCCCAGGATATTCAGAATATTCCATCTCTTTCTATGGGGGGTGAGCTATTACCCCCTGTAGATAGGGCTCGCAACTTGGGAGTCCTCCTAGATTCACGGCTTACTTTGGAAGATCACATAGTGGCTGTGACTAGGGGGGCCTTCGCCCAGGTTCGCCTGGTGCGCCAGTTGCGGCCCTATCTAGACCGGGATGCCCTGCGTATGGTCACTCATGCGCTCGTGACCTCTCGTTTAGACTACTGCAACGCTCTCTACATGGGGCTGCCCTTGAGGACCACTCGGAGGCTCCAACTGGTACAGAATGCAGCCGCGAGAGTTGTGTTGGGAGTCTCCCGATACTCCCATGTTACACCTCTGCTCCGTGAGCTGCATTGGCTCCCAGTTGTCTTCTGAGTGAGATTCAAGGTACTGGTAATGGTTTTCAAGGCCCTACATGGCATGGTCCGGAGTACCTCAGGGATCACCTGCTGCCGGCATCAACTTCCCTCCGCCCTGTGCGTTCCCACAGAGAGGGCCTCCTCAGGGTGCCACTGGTCAGAGAATGTCGTCTGGTGGCCCCCAGGGGGAGGTCCTTCTCTGTGGGCACCCCGGATTTATGGAATCGGTTGCCGGTTGAGCTCCGGATGGCGCCCGACCTTCGTTCCTTCCGACGCGATCTGAAGACTCACTTGTTTGAACAAGCTGGCCTGGCCTGATGGGGGATGGGTTGGGATTTTATTGTTGTTTTTAATATATCTATTTATTGTTTTAGCTTCGGCAATGTGTTTAATTCTTTTTTAACTTTTGTATCTTTGTATTTTTATATGTTTGCCCTGTTCACCGCCCTGAGTCCTTCAGGAGAAGGGCGGTATACAATTATTATTATTATTATTATTATTATTATTATTATTATTATTATTATTATTATTATTATTATTATTATTATTATTATTGTTATTATTGTTATTATTGTTATTATTGTTATTATTGTTATTATTGTTATTATTGTTATTATTGTTATTATTGTTATTATTATTATATGGTGTGAAGTATTTTTTATTCTTATCACAGCTTCATGTTAGATTGAAAATTGCCTTTTCTCTTGATCATACCACAGCAGTAGACATAGCTAACAGCCTCATCAGCTATTGTTATTAAATATTATTGTGCAAGGTTGGCAGTTAAACATGTAATCAGATTTCAGGATTACAATAATTTATTTTTTTCTTGCATAACATTTTAACATAATACAGGCAATTTTTTCAGAACTTATTTATGTGCCTCAGATTATATTCCCATTAAACTCATAACGTTTTTCTTAAATTTGTTGGGTTAACCAAAGTAAAAGACAATGCTTCCAAATTTCCATCACTTGGTTTAGCTAAAGTGGAAAAGATGAATATTCATGCCCAGAATTCTACCTGATTTGTTTTAACAGTTATAAACTGGACTATGCATTCCAGCTTTTATGCACACTGATGTTTGGAAACCATTGGGGAATATAACATGGAGCTCCTTTTTGAATTTTGAAAAAGGTTGGATATAAATGTACCACACAAATAACTTTACTGTGAATTTAATTCCACTTTGTGCCTTCATTCAAATTTAAATTCTACTTTGACCATTTTCTAAAAATAGCAGAAGCCTGCTGGTTAAATAAATTATATAACAGGCATAGTTTTGCTACCTCTTTTCCAGTCTATAAGTCTTATTGTCAAGTCTGCCATCAAAGACTGGGGGGCAGGGGGCATGGGGAGATGAATAAATGGGCAATAAACCTATGTTAGTATGTGATGGGAAATAGGGAGGAGGAAGACCAGGGATGCTTCAAACCAGTTTATGCCAGTCTTCAATGACACTAAAATGCTGGTGACACTGGGAAAGGAATGTCAATTGCTCCAAACATTGGACGTTCCCCAAACAGTTAGACACCAGTTCATTGGATGGCATTGAGATGGATGGGGGTGGGGATGGATCAACAGGAAAAGTTTGTATGCTTTTGCCTGGGAAATTCAGTTCTAGCCTGACTATACTGCAGCAAGCATCTTTTAGTAAAAGAACCTTTTACTTCAACTAAATGGAGTCGAGAGTCGAGAGCCTTGGTGGAGCAGTGGGCTAATGCCTCCTTAAGTAACACCAGCTGCCTGCAATTAGTGCAGGTTCGCATCCCACCAGGCTCAAGGTTGACTCAGCCTTCCATCCTTCCGAGGTAGGTAAAATGAGGTTCCAGATTGTTGGGGGCAATTAAGCTGACTTTGTAATAATGCCGCTTGGGGGGTGTATGAAAGCCCTAATAAGCAGGCATATACATAGAATGAAGGCTACTGCTAAGCTTGTAAGCCGCCCTGAGTCTTCGGAGAAGGGTGGGATATAAATGGAATTAAAATAAATAAATAAAAATTCTTTCCTAAGGTATTGGACTGCAGCAGGTCTGACACTAATAATGTGTGTAGCCATGCAACAACTTACTACTATTTAAATAAACATCAGCCTAAATAAACATAACTTAAAGACTTGATCTCAGGAGTAATTAGGAAAAAAAACTAGAGATTATTTTACAGCATATAATATTATTCTACAGAACTACATATTATTCTACAATTACATATTATTACTCTACAGCAAATAAAAAGCATGTATCTAGTTTTCCTGTTACATGATATCAAATTTTCATTTCTCAGCCTTCACATCACTGTTTGCTACTAACAAAAATGAAGAAAAATTGACCACTTTAAATACGCTTTAAAACTTAAATATATTTAAGGCCGCAGAAGGATTAAGAAATTGACACATCTTCTTCTTTCATGGTTGTATTCAGCTAAAAGAAATTTTAGAATTTTGAATACAATTATTTTATTGCAAGTTGATGAAGTCTTATCCCATTACCTTCCTTTCTATGTAGTCCAGGAACATTTAGAGCATTAATAATCTATTTTATAGTATCACATTATTCTCATATAGTGGGTAATGAGTCTCATTTTAATCTGAATGTTTGAGTTATTTAAAGCATGACTCTGAAAATACATAATTTTAAAATGCACTTTGTTATGAAATAAAGCACGAAAATATTCTGTTTCAAGGACTACAGTATTTAACAACATCAACCAGAATCTGTCTGAAGCATTCTCTTTACATTCTTCTAGATCCCCATTCTTCTGTCTTCCAATTATCTCAGGAAGTTAGTTCTAAGCCAGCTTATTCCTCTTTAGTCAAGGGTCACTTATAGAGAATTTTTAGCCTATATTTCATACAAAATATTGATGCAATGTCGCGTGGTCGCACAGAGAGACGGACACTTGAGCTGGGTAATACTTCTTTATTTGGATCAGGAATGAAACTGGAGCAAAGGGGTTACCTGGCGTTTCTTATACCTGCCCAGGTGAATGGTGACCAATAGATTTAAACCTGGGCTTCCCGCCAGTGCAGGTGGCCAATGGATTTAAACCCTGGCTTCCCACCAGAGCTGACCATGCCCTGGGGCTGTCAATGACTCGCTCTATTCAGGCTTTCCCGCCAAAGCGGTTATAGCCTGGAGCTGTCCAGCCCCCTGCTGTGCTGACATTTCCGTGTGTGCTTAACAGCATACACTACACCCCTTCCCCCATAGTGAGGACCTCCCTCTGTCATTCTGTCTCCGTAACTATATACACTTATTTACACTGTACAATATTTACATACACAGGGTTACAATTGTCAATCCTTGGTTGTTTCTCCACCCCCCTAAGAACACACATAGTCTGCCAGGTAGCTTGGAGCCTTGTGCGGCCTACTTGATCTTCTTGGGACTGGTTCTCCTGGTGGTGTGGTGTTGTGTTTAGGTTCTCTTCCTTGTTGCTCCTGTTGTGGTGGATTGTGATGTGTCTCTGTGTGTGTTCTTCTGGGTTCTGGTGACTGCCTGGTATCTCTGTCTGTCTCCTGCCTGGGGTGGGGTTGCCACTGAGCCCCTCTGGTAACCTTCCTGGGTGATTGTGTTTGTGTTTGTGTTGGCTCTTCCTCCTCAGCCCCCAGTGTGTCCTCTATCACGCTTTCAGGAGCCCTTTTCCTCAACTGGTCCAGGTGCCTCTTCCACAGGAGTCCCCCCTCCACCCTTACTCTGTAGGAAAGGGGTCCTGTCTGTTCTAATATCTCCCCTGGCACCCATGGGTGACCTGTGCTGTAGTTCCTAGCCCAGATGGGGTCTCCTGTGTTGAAACTTGTTTTGATGTTGGGGTTCCCGGCGTCTGCTGCTACCCTGTCTGGGTGAAGTCTGTCTAATGTTGTTATAAGGTGTCTCCCCCATCTGAGTTCCGCTGGACTTTTGCCTGTGGCAGTGCAGGGTGTTGCATGTTGGTGTAGGAGGAATGTGGCTAGTCTTTGCTTCCAATTTCCCTGTACTATGCGCTTGAGAGCATCCTTTGTTGTCCTCACGAATCGTTCTGCCAATCCGTTACTGGCAGGGTGGAAGGGGGCCGAGGTGGCGTGCCTAATCCCCAAGAGCCTCAGGAACACCTGGAAATCCAAGGAGGTAAATTGTGTTCCATTAACTGACACGATTACATCAGGCAACCCATGTGTAGCAAACATCCCCCTCAATGCTTGAATGGTCCCTGCTGAGGTCATGTTGCCCACGGGCACCACCTCCAGCCATTTGGAATGGCTGTCAACAGCTACCAAAAATGTGTGACCTTGGAAGGGGCCTGCATAGTCTGTATGTACCCTGGACCATGGTGAGTGTGTTATCTCCCACTTGTGGACTGGTGCATGTGGTTGTTCTGGCCGTGTCCTCTGGCATGTATAACACCCCGCTACCAGTGCTTCTATCTCCTTGTCCAACCCTGGCCACCACAGGTAGCTCCTTGCCAGAGCCTTCATTCTTACTATTCCTGGGTGTCCTTCGTGTAATGACTGGAGGACTCTTTCTCTGAGCCTCGTGGGAATGATGACTCTATTTCCCCACAAGAGGCATCCCTTGTGTGTGGATAGTTCATGCCTTCTGGAGAAGTAAGCAATGAACTCTTGCCCTGGTGATTTGTCCTGCCACCCACTGCTCACCCATGATTGTACCCTGCTCAGAACCTTGTCCTTGGGGGTCTCTGTGGCTATATCCCACAGAGGGGGCATTCTGGCAGCTCCTGAATTGCCAGTATTTGAACAGCCGGTGCTGGGTCTGGCTCAGTGTCCTTCAGAGGAAGTCTGCTGAGGCCATCCGCGTGCCCCATCTCTTTCCCCGGTCTGTGTACCAGTTTGCAAGAATATGCAGAGAGAAATATGGACCACCGTAACATCCTAGGTGACAGGATCTGTGGTGTCTGCTTCTCTGTTGTAAATAACCCTAATAATGGTTTATGGTCAGTATAAATTAGAAATTCCCTACCATAAAGGTAGTCATGAAATTTCTTTACTCCAGCAACCACTGCCAGTGCCTCTTTGTCTATCTGGGCATAATTCCGCTCTGCAGCTGACAGGGTCCTGGAGTAGTAGGCGATGGGGGCCTGCGTTCCATTCTCCCTTAGATGGCTGAGAACTGCCCCAATCCCATAAGGGGATGCATCACAAGCAAGGCAGATTGGCTGGTCCTCCCTGAAATGGGTGACTGTGGCATTGCCTGCTAACAGGTTTTTAAGTGTTTGGAATGTGTTGGCATGTTTGTCAGTCCAGTCCCAGGATGCTTGCTTGTCAAGCAACCTGTGTAGAGGTTCTGCAATTGTGGTCTTGTGTGGCAGGAATGCGTGGTAAAAGTTGAGGAGACCCAAGAATGCCTGCAATTCAGACTTGTTTTTGGGAGCAGGGGCTTCTTTGATTGCCCTGACTTTGGATGCGGATGGGTGGATGCCTTGAGCATCAATCCTGAACCCCAGGATCTCTGTCTCAGTTACCCCAATCTTGCATTTCTCCCTTTTGAGCTTCAACCCTGCTCCCCTGAGCCTCTCAAGGACTGCCTTCAATCGGGCTGCCAGTACATCCTTGGAGCCAGCTGCGATCAGGACGTCATTAAAGTAAGGGCAAACCCCTGGTATTCCCTTGAGGGTCCTTTCCATCACCTCCTGGAATATTCCAGGAGCCACGCTGACCCCGAACTGCAACCGGTCTACCTGGAACGCTCCCTTGTGAGTGATGATTGTTTGTGCTCTAGCAGCCCCTGGGTCTACCGGCAGTTGCTGATAAGCTTGGGCAAGATCCAATTTAGCGAACACCAACCCGCCTTGCAGGGACGCCAGGATGCTGCTGACCGCGGGAACCGGGTAGGAATGGGCACTCAAAGCTCGGTTAATGGTCCCCTTATAGTCGGCGCAGATCCTAATTTTGCCATTTGCCTTGAGCGGCGTTACGATGGGAGTTTCCCATTCCGCTCCATCGACTGGCGTTAGCACCCCCTGGTCTACCAGCTTGTCTAATTCCCGCTCTATCTTATGCTTTAGCGCAAACGGAACTCTCCTAGCCTTCATTCTTATGGGTTGCACCTGGGGGTCTAACTTAAAGGAGATTGGGGGACCCGTATACCTTCCCAGCTGCCCGTCGAACACGTCCGCAAAATCCTTGCAGACAGCTTCGAGGGAAAGGCAGCTCTGCGTCTGGTGAATCCCCGTGATTCCGATGCCCAGCGCGTTGAACCACCCTACCCCCACGAGACTGGTCCGCTGGCCCTCGACGACCAGTACACTTAATTTGCCCTCGAACTGCTTGTACTGCACCCTCACCAGCGCCTCCCCCCGGACGTTAATGGGTGAATTTTGAAAGTCAGAGAGGGTCAGTCTGGATGGCCTCAAGGGAACCCGTTGGCTGCTCTGCTTGCAAACTTCCTTAAACGTTCTGGCGGAGATGATGGACACGGCTGACCCTGAGTCCAACTCCATCGTGCAGGGGACCCCTTGCAGCCTCACCCTCAGTTTCATTTTTGGGGTTAGCGCCGCAGGAGCCCCTGTTAGAAAACCGCCCGGCCGTCCCGCCGTGTGGCTAACAGTCAGTCACAGCAAATGCTTCCCGGTACCTGTAGCGCACTGGAACCCGGCTTCCACCTCGTGCAGACTGTCCTGCTGCTTGCTCCTGCAGACCGCCGTGATGTGCCCAGTTTTCCCGCATGACTGACACTTCGCCGACTTGAAACGGCAGGTAGACCGGGGATGCTGTCCTCCGCAGCTTGCACAATGGGTAGACCGGGAGCTGTTCATGCTGCAGCCGGAACAGTGGGTAGACCGGGGTTGTCCGCAGCCGCTGTGCTGGGTAGACCGGGGGCCGCAACCGCAATGCTGGGTAGACTGGGGCCGATTCGCGCTGTGGCCATGGAGCTGGGTAGACCGGGGGCCGTTCGCTCCGCACCTGCACTCCTGGCCTCTCGCGTCCGCCGCGGCTGGTCTCGGCTCCCTCACGTTGTCTCGGTTGGGGGTGATGGGTCACTGTTGTCGGTGGATGGCGTCCACTTCCAGCTCTGCCCCGTCTGCATCACTGTACTCTCTCAGCTGGTGGATGGATCTGCCTTCCCTCGCGTCGGACTCCTCGGCTGCGTCCCAGGCTAGGAATTCCTCTTGGACATCCCTCAGGGTCAGCTTCTGTTTGGCAAAAATTTTCTGGCGCAGCTTCCTGTCCCTCAACCCACAGATGATCCGATCCCGCAGCCGGATTTCTAAGTTCTCAAAATTACAGAGGCGAGCTGCCTGCCTCAGGGCTGCCATGTATTGTTTGGCAGACTCACCCGGCCGCTGGTGCTGCTTCTCGAAACGATACCGCCAGGCGATCTCAGACGTCTCGGGCTTGAAGTGCTTGGTCAGTTTAGCCAGCAACTCGTTGTACCCAATGGAGTGGATGTCATCGGGAGCGCAGAGACCGACCGCCAGCTGGTACATTTCCGTGCCGCAGCTGCAGAGTAGCGCCGCCGCTCTCTGCCGGTCTTCTTTCACCCCGTTCACCCATAGGTAGCACTCGAGCTCCCCACGAAGGCTTCCCACTCTGTTGTGATTCAGGGTCAGCCTGTGGGTTCGGCAGTTGGGTCGGACGACTCAGAGGAGGAGGAGGGGGGTGTTGAAGAGCTTGCTGATGATGGCCTTGAGGCTCAGCTGGGCCCCTCCCACTTGGTCACGACGGAGACCCAGCTGTGTGAGCCTGACAGCGTGGATGAAGATGACCCACAGCTGGCCCTGTTCAAGGACGCCCGACGCAGGAGGCAGTGAATCAGGAGTAAACAGAGGAAGGCACCTCGGAAGGAGGCACAGAGAAGCCACGCCCTGAACTGTATTTAAGGGGAATGTGTGGGAGGGCTGGTTTGCTGAAGGCAACCGCTTGGATAGTTCCTGTTTCATAGCTCCTGTTTTCATGGTTGGGTCTTGTCTTGCTCTGTTTTATGTTAATAAATGTGGCAGGCTTTATTCCAGCCTCTTGCCATTTGTAAAGGGGTTGTCCCTGCTTTTGCTGCAGGGCCGGTAGCAGGCAGGTACAGAACAGTTTGCCTTCAGCCTCCCACCCCTTACTATTATTATGGAGCAGCTACGTGCTGAGAATGCCCAGCTCACCCAGCAACTCACTTTGCTGGCAGCTCAGGTGGCTCAACTGCAAGCTCAGGTCCATGCTGCACCCCCACCATCACCCCCACCCAGGAGAAAATGCCAAGTTGCGATGCCGGATAAATTTACTGGCAATCCAGAACTGTTTCCTGCTTTCCTGGGACAATGCCAGCTCTTTATCAGCCTGAGAGCAGCCGATTTCCCCACTGACCGGGATAAGGTGGGGTTTGTGTTAAGCCTTCTTTCGGGTGATGCAGCTCATTGGGGCACGCCTCTGCTGGCTCAACCTAGCCCATTGTTGGACAACTTTGTGGGGTTTTGTGATCATATGCGTCTGATGTATGAGGACCCTATTAAGACGCAGACTGCAACTCGATGCCTGAAAGCTCTGAGGCAGGGTCAACGCCCCCTACAGGGCTATATCAGCGATTTCCGGCTGCTTAGCCAGGATTCCGCCTGGAATGAGGCTGCGCTTGTGGATGCCTTCCAGGATGGATTGTCGGAGGAGATGTTGGATGAGCTGGCCCGTGTGAATATTCCCTCAGACGTGAATGGGCTGATCCATCTCTGCCTGCGGATCGATGCTCGGTTGCAGCAGCGAAGGAGTCGCCGTGCCACCCCACAGACCCCTGCAGCCCCTGTTGTGCGTGAGCCCCCAGTTCAAAGGGAGGAGCCAATGGAGCTGGGTGCCGCCAGGTCTCGTCTATCGGTGACTAAAATGAACAGATGACGATCGGGGGGGTTGTGTTTTTACTGTGGGGACCCTGGGCATTTGTCTGCTTTTTGCCCAAAGAAGCGACAGCGGGCATCAGTGACCGAGTCTGCCCCGAGAAAGTCCCCTACTTTTCTGTCAGGAAACGCCCCGAGCCCGATCTAGATGGTGTGATAGATCGGGCATCCCACAACAACACTGAGCGACGTCTTTCCGATGCTGCCTGTGGACCTCCACGGCATCTGATATTGGAGGCACGTCTGATCCTTCCTGGCAAGCCAGAGGGGATTCCAGTCCATGCCTTAATTGACTCTGGGGCCACCACAAATTTTATGGACTCAGCATTTGTGGCCAAATGGGCTGTTCCCCAGTGCCCGGTGGATCCGCCCATGTTAGTGGAGACTATCGATGGTCGAGTGCTCCTGTCTGGGCCAATTACGGCTGCCACGCAACCATTATGTATGGCCATCAGTTCCCATGTGGAGGCCATCCAGTTCTATATCACCTCAGATCTGCACTTCCCCGTGGTCTTGGGACTGGCGTGGCTCCGGGCACATGACCCACAGATCTATTGGTCACAGAACTTGGTCACCTTTCCAAGCTTGCAGTGCGTGGACCACTCCCGCCATATCTGTGCCGGCCAGGTGGAGGGTTCCCCAGGGGTTTCCTTGCCTCCCGAACTGTCCGACTTTGCTGATGTGTTCAGCGAGACAGAGGCGGATCAATTACCCCCGCACAGGCCCTATGACTGCCCCATTGATTTAGTCCCTGTTGCGCCACTCCCAGTGGGGTGTTTGTACTCCATGTCGGACCCCAAGTTGGCTGCATTGCGGGACTTTCTGGAGAAGAATTTGGCTCTCGGTTTCATGCGGCCCTCATCCTCGCCAGTGTCTGCACCCATGCTCTTCGTCAAAAAGAAGTCGGGCGAATTGCGGCTTTGCTGCGATTATAGGAAACTCAACGCCATCATGGTGCGCAATCATTACCCGCTGCCCCTCATCCCCAAACTCTTGGACCGACTCAGGGAGGCTGAGATCTTCACGAAACTGGACCTGCGTGGAGCTTACAACCTCATCAGGGTTCGGTCGGGTGATGAGTGGAAGACGGCGTTTGGTACTCGCTATGGACATTTTGAGTACACGTTGATGCCATTTGGCCTGACCAATGCCCCCGCCGTGTTTCAACATTTCATGAACGACATTTGTTTGATTAGTTTGTCGTGATCTACTTGGATGACATCTTGATCTACTCCCCGTCGCGTGAGGTGCACCATCAGCATCTCCATCAGGTCCTGCAGCGACTCTGAGAACATCGGCTGTTTGCCAAGTTGGAGAAGTGCCAGTTCTACCGGGTGACCATCGATTTCCTGGGTCACCGCAACCCCCACGTCGTGTGAAGGATGTTCAGCGACTTCTTGGGTTCACCAACTATTACCGAGCTTTCATCCCTGGGTTTGCTGCTTTCACAGCCCCCCTCACCCGGCTCCTGCAGAAGAAGACTCGGTTTCAGTGGAACGCTCCACAACAATGGGCTTTCCAGACTTTGAAGGAAGCCTTCATGAAGGAGCCCATCTTGAAGCATCCTGACCCGCAACGGCCGTTTGTTGTGGAGACAGACGCCTCCGACATTGCCATTGGGGCGGTGTTACTCCAGGCAATGACGCCCAGTGGTACCCTCTTCCCTTGCGCGTACCATTCACGAAAACTGAACCCTTCGGAGTGCAATTAAATAATCTGGGAGAAGGAGCTGCTGGCCATCAAAGTGGCGTTCGAGGCCTGGAGGCATCATCTGGAGGGAGCACGGCATCAAATCGAGGTCCGGACGGACCATAAGAATTTGGAAAGCCTGCAGACCGCTCGGAATTTGAACCAACGCCAGATCCGGTGGTCTCTTTTCTTTGCGAGGTTTGACTTCCGGGTTCGGTACATACCTAGCGGGCACAATCAAAGAGCGGATGCTCTGTCCAGGAAGCCCAAATATTCCCAAGTGGAAGACAAGCTTCTGCCCAGGACAGTAATCCCCGTCGAGTCTTTTGCTGCAGTGCAGGAGCCGGTTGATATACGGGCTCGGATCCAGGAGGCACAGCAGCAGGAGGTGTGGGTGGCTCAGCGGAAGGAGGAGGTGGGGCCAGATTCTCCTTGGACGGTCACAGATGGACTCTTGTATTATCATGACCGGCTCTACGTTCTGGGAGGGCCACTCAGGGGACTCATCCTCAGCCAGTGTCACGATAACCCGGCGGCGGGGCATTTTGGCCTGTTCAAGACCCTGAACCTGGTCTCCCGTACCTTCTGGTGGCCCCGAGTCTGACACGACGTCCAGTCCTATGTTACCTCCTGCATCCCATGCAGGCAGGCCAAGTCAGCGACAGGGGCCCCGCCTGGATTACTGCAGCCTTTGCCGACACCCAAAAGACCCTGGGGGGCTGTGTCCATGGACTTTCTGATGGATTTACCCCCATACTCTGGTTTTACAACAGTGTATGTGGTGGTGGACATGCTGACCAAGATGGCACACTTCATCCCCTGTCGCGGCTTACCGTCAGCCCGCGCCACTAGTCGTATGTTCATTCAGCAGGTGTTTCGGCTGCACGGCCTCCCTGATAGAGTCGTCTCTGATAGGGGGGCCCAATTTACAGCCCGCTTCTGGCAGGAGTTGATGCATGCGTTGGATATCAAGATTTGCCTCTCGTCCGCGCATCATCCTCATACTGACAGGGGAACCGAGAAGGTCATCGGTATCCTGGAACAATATCTGCGCTGCTACGTCAATCTGCAGCAAAACAATTGGGTGGACTATCTGGCCATAGCTGAGTTTGCATTTAACAATTCGCAGCACACCTCCACACAGATGACACCATTCTTGGCCAATGTGGGATATCACCCCCTTTCCCCCTTTCTCCCATGGACTCACCGGAGCCGGCAGTGTTACAGGCGATCCATAGATTGGTGCGATGTCAGTTAGAGAAGGCCAAGGCCGATTACAAAAGGTTTGCTGATCGGTCAAGACGGGATACGCCTCCACTATCGGTGGGAGATCGGGTCTGGTTGTCCACCAGGAACCTACTGTCAACACGGCCGGTGAGAAAGTTAGATCACCGATACTTAGGACCATTCCCAGTCGAGGCTGTCATCAATCCGGTCGCCTATTGCTTAACTCTGCCACGTTCCCTGCGCGTCCACCCAGTCTTTCATCGGTCTCTGTTGGTCCCCGAGCAACTGGCCTGTCCACTCCACCGAGCGGAACCTCCCCCATCACGACCTCATGATGGAGGCAGCACCCCCGAGTACAAGGTCGCCAGCATCAGGGACTCCCGTTGGCTGAAAGGTCGTTTCCAGTACCTTTTTGAATGGAAAGGTTACGGACCAGAGGACTTGACCTGGGAAGACGCGACCGCCGTTCATGGCCCTGCGTTGGTGACCGCTTTTCATGAACAATTTCCATCCCGACCGCATCCGGGATAGTGCGGGATAGTGTTGTGATTCAGGGTCAGCCCGTGGGTTCGGCAGTTGGGTCGGACGACTCAGAGGAGGAGGAGGGGGGTGTTGAAGAGCTTGCTGATGATGGCCTTGAGGCTCCGCAGAGCCCTCAGCCGGGCCCCTCCCACTTGGTCACGACGGAGACCCAGCTGTGTGAGCCTGACAGCGTGGATGAAGATGACCCACAGCTGGCCCTGTTCAAGGACGCGTGACGCAGGAGGCAGTGAATCAGGAGTAAACAGAGGAAGGCAATGGGGCACCTCGGAAGGAGGCAGAGAGAGGCCATGCCCTGAACTGTATTTAAGGGGAATGTGTGGGAGGGCTGGTTTGCTGAAGGCAACCGCTTGGATAGTTCCTGTTTCATAGCTCCTGTTTTCATGGTTGGTGTCTTGTCTTGCTCTGTTTTATGTTAATAAATGTGGCAGGCTTTATTCCAGTCTCTTGCCATTGGTAAAGGGGTTGTCCCTGCTTTTGCTGCAGGGCCGGTAGCAGGCTGGTACAGAACACACTCCTCTGGGCGGTTGCTATTGAAAAGGGGATACTGACCCAGTTGTGCCATTCCGCCGTCTCGGTCGTCCTGCGTCTTGATCTGGGGCTGCCGATTGGATTCCATCCGTGGCTAGCGTTGTCCGGTGCAGGATCCCACCTTCGTCACCAGTGCAATGTCGCATGGTCGCACAGAGAGACGGACACTTGAGCTGGGTAATACTTCTTTATTTGGATCAGGAATTAAACTGGAGCAAAGGGGTTACCTGGCGTTTCTTATACCTGCCCAGGTGAATGGTGACCAATAGATTTAAACCTGGGCTTCCCACCAGTGCAGGTGGCCAATGGATTTAAACCCTGGCTTCCCGCCAGAGCTGACCATGCCCTGGGGCTGTTAACGACTCGCTCTATTCAGGCTTTCCCGCCAAAGCGGTTATAGCCTGGAGCTGTCCAGCCCCCTACTGTGCTGACATTTCCGTGTGTGCTTAACAGCATACACTACAATTGATATGGTCTTTGATGGCTGATACCAACTTCTGCAGTCACAGCTGCAATTTAGCATTCTCAATAAAAATATATCTCTCTTGGATTTATTAGTGCAGTGAAATTACTTCACAATTCGGGTATTTTCTTTCCAGCAGATCCAGGGCAAAGTGAATGCTAACAACTAAAAGTCAAATTAGCATTCCATTTGCTTGAGCAAAAAGAAAAAAATAATACATGCTAGGGTTGGACTGTGATAACCACTACAGTGCACAGTAGGTGCAAGAATTCTCTTTCATATTTTAAGAACTTAAAAATGCTTTCAGGTTTTGTTCTAAATCTAACCCTAACTCATCCAGGTATGATTTGTTAAATTTCTTTACAAATTTTAAGAAATAATAGAAAATTGATTTCTCTCCAAAAGTAGAGAGAGAAAAATAACTAACCTTTCTGATGTGAACAATCCCTAAAAGCTGATTCTTGAAAATATTCCATATTTTGGGGGGAATGAAAAGAATCACTTTTTCAAAATGACAAGCATCATGATTTATATATAAATAGGATTGCTTCGAACAGTGATAGTTTTGTTCATGGAAAATAATTGTATGAGTAGTAGAAGAAAAATTGGACAAATGAAAATAAATGAGATTGAACAAAAATCTATACTTTTCATTAGTTACAGATGTATCATATGATTCTCTGCTGCAGGTGCAAAGTATTTATTTATTTCCCTGATATCATACCCAAAAGACTACAGCAATTCTTTTAAGAAGCAAAGAGGAAATTCTTGACATTCTTCACATTCAGAAGATATTTTTGTTTTCTACATATTGATTAGTATACTGTCTACACAATACAGTAATTTTATAATGGTTCTATTGTTGTCTTGATTTCATCTATTTTATGTTTATTCAGGACTAGCTTGCCCATTATACATCTTATAGTTTTGACTACTAGTTATTTGAGTTTATTAGGACCTACTGTGGCAGTTTTAATTATACCTTCAAAGGTTTTGTATATATTGTGATTTTTAAAAAGTATTGTATTGTTCCATGCTGGTCTTTGGCCATAATAAAATCTAAGTTTCAAGTTTCAAGAATCACCACTCATTTCAGTTCAGAAGGAATTATACAAAATATGTTTTATCTCATGTGTTTATCTATAAGTGAAAAACAGTTTTATTCTGGTTTGATCTTAGCTTATGAATTTTTAAAAACTACTAGAATCTTGTAAGTTCTTCACTCCTTCTATGTTAACATTTCTTCTTTTTGACCCAAATAAATACCAGATTCAAATTATCACATCGATTCTATTTTCTGAAGGAAACAGTAATGGTATTCCCCTTTCTGATCTTCTGAAATATAAAAAGGGTGTCTGTAATGTATTGGTTTTTTTGCTGTATTGATTCACGTGTCTGTTTAAATGCTGCTTAAAGGTTGCTCAATGGTGCGTCTGTGTAATGGTTACTGACTAAGCCAGACTTGTTGTCTCCAGGAATATCATTGGTAAATTTGGGGTGGGAATGGTTTCCTTTAAACCTATTGGCCACTGCCTACTGGCCAACCATATAAACAGCTGTGCAGCAGCCACTGTTTCAGTTCTGTTCTGCTTGACTCAAATAAAGCATGTTACTGTTTGGAACCTTTCGTCTCACTTGTTGCCTGCAAAGAACCGACTACACAACACTGGCAATGAGGATGGGATGCTGCTTCTTCGTAAGAGCCTGAAGTCACTAGGGGGTGAGACCAGCACAGCGCCTGGTAGGGACAGCATTCCCCCCCCCCTAGGTCTGCCTAGCAAGCCATGCTGGAGACCACCCCGTCCTGAGGATCAGTCCCAGGGCCTATGAAGAAGCTAGCAGCATGAGGTAATGTAAAACACAAGCCACGAAGACTTCTCACCATGTCAAAGGTCGGAAAGCTCAAAGAATTCGATGTCACGCACCTGGAGAGATGGTCGTCCTACATCTTGAGGGTGGAGAACTACCTCCAGGCCAATCAAGTCGCCGAAGATGGTCTGAAGGCCGCAATGCTCCTCTTTGTGTGCGGGCCTGCAACGTTTGACATTGCTGAGAACTTGGTTGCAACGGCCCAGCTGGAGTTCATTACTTATGCGGACCTGAAAAAATGGCTCAGTGACCATTTTCAATTGAAGCTGTCGGTGATAGTGTGGAGGCATGCCTTCGAACAGCCAGAACAACAACCCAGTGAGACAGCCATGGAGTTCATCACGGCATTGAGGCAAGCGTTGCATCTTTGTCAATTCACGGACTTGGAAGAAAGACTTCAAGATCATCTTGTCTGTGGTCTCAGGAGTAGAGAGCTCCAACAAAAACTTTTTGTGAAGGAGACTCTCTTGCTCCAAGAAGCTTTGAAAGAGGTCGAAGCCACCGCCGGGGCTGTGAAGGTGTTGTGGCCCGCCAAAAGCATACCACATGAAAAAGCCATCCACCATGAGGACACTGAGCAATGAAAAGATGTCGACTCTGACCATGAAGTTGACAAGTTTCAATGACACCAAGACAAGGAACATAGACCCCCTTACAAGGCAGTTCCCTTCTTTCCATGTTTGGGCTGTGGCGGCCACCACCAATGAGCGGACTGCAGATTCAGGACAGCCACACGTCAGGCCTGTGGGAAGTCCAGCCACATCACAGCCATCTGTAAAGGTCATCAGAAGGACTGCCAACCAGACGAGTCATTCAGAAGATGTACCAGGGCCCTGGGGCAGCATAGAGTAGGGTTCTGCTCCAGCCGCTGCAAGGCATTCCTTGCAGAATGGAAGTGGACACCGGTTCAGCTATATCCATTATTTCCCTTGAGTCTTTCCGGTTCGTGTGCAGCCGCAGCAAGAGATGGGCCAAACTTCATCCATCTGATATTATTTTAACAGACTTCCAGAATTCCCGAGTAGCCATCAAGGGTGAGACCACCTTGGGCGTAAAATTGAAGGGGTTTTTTGGGGCCCTAGATGTTATTGTGGTGGAGGGCCAGAGAACAAGCCTCATTGGGCTTGATTGGTTTGATGCACTGGGCATTCAAGTAACTGGAATTCACCGGACACAAGCGGCAAACTTGGTGTCAGTATGCGAGGAATTTGCAGATGTTTTTGACACAAGCCTGGGAGAGTACAAGGGCCCTCTGATAGCCTTTAAGCTTGATCCCTCCATAATGCCAATTAGGGTTAAGCCCCATTATGTGCCTTTTGTGTTAAAGCACAAAATTGATGCAGAGCTGGACAAGCTAGTCAATCAGGGGGTACTACAGCCGTAGATGGGGGAGAGTGGGAAACTCCTATTATTACGCCACTTAAGGCCAATGGGGAAATCAGGATTTGTGCAGCAGCACGCATACCCGGTGCCAGTCGTTAGCCACATATTGGCATCACTGCAAGGGGGTAGCATGTTTACTAAGTTACATTTGGCACAGGCCTATCAGCAGTTACCAGTGGATGAGGCCACAGTGGCCGCACCAACAACTGTGACATATAGGGGGGCTTTTAAGGTCAAGTGCCTCCAATTTGGGGTTAGTGTAGCCCCAGGGATCTTCCAGGGGGTCATGGAGCATATGCTCAAGGGAATTCCAGGGGTCTGCCCCTATGTACTCATCGCTGGAGAGTCCATTGAGGTCCTGGCAAGGCAGCTCAAAGCTGTCCTGCAGTGGTTCCACAAAGTGGGACTCAAGCTGAGGAAGGACAAATGCAAAATTGGGGTCCCTTCCACAGAATTCCTGGGGTTCCATATCGATGCTGAAGGCATACATCCTGCAGAGTCCAAGCTGAAGGAAATTCAGTTGGCACCAAGCCCCAGATCTAAAGGAGAGCTCCAGGAATTCCTGGGTCTCCTGAATTTTTGCCACACATTCCTTCCTAACAAGGCCACAGTGGCAGAGCCATTATACTGGCTCTTAGACAAGAACACCCTGTGGAAGTCGACCAAGGTTCAGGAAAACAGTTATAAGGCAGTAAAATCACTACTGTCCTCTAATTCAGTGTTCACACACTTTAATGAAAACTTGCCAGTTTGAATTGCATGTGACACATCCCCTTATGGGGTTGGGGCTGTACTAAGCCATTTGTCAGATGATGGGACTTAGTCCCCTATTGCTTACTATTCAAAGATCTTGTCCTCGGCTGAGTGCAATTATGCTCAGATTGACAAAGAGGCTTTGGCCATCATGGCCAGGGTTAAAAAATTCCACAACTATTTGTACGGCTGAAAATTCATGGTCTTCACTGACCACAAGCCATTCCTGGGATTATTTACCACAGACAGGCAGACACCTCAAATACTTTCCCCCAGAATGTTAAGGTGGTCCATTTTTATGTCAGCCTACAGCTACAGGCTGATTCACAAACCCAGCAAAGATAGGGGCCACGCAGATGGCCTTAGCAGGTTGACATTGCCACACGTGGAGCCAGATCTAGCTCCAGCCTCTTGCATCTTGTCCATTCAAGATTTGCCTGAACTTCCTCTCCATGCAGGGGATATCGTTGCAGAAACAGCTGCAGACAAAATTTTAAGCAGGGTGCTGTCCTGGGTTCACACCGCATGGCTGGAAAGTAGCCCAGGGACAGAGTTCCAGAGCTATTACACATGTAGACATGAGCTTGCAGCTCATAAGTGGTGCATTCTATGGGGGAGCAGGCTTATTGTCTCCAGTTCATTAAGGCGCAGAATGCTCCAGTCTCTGCATGAGGGCCATCCAGGTATCATCCAGATGAAGGCACTGGCACAGAGCTACCTTTGGTGGCCAGGGTTAGATAAGGCTATTGAGGCCCAAGTACACGAGTGTTACACATATCAATAGTCCAGACCAGAGATGCTGCAGGCCCCTGTCCACCAATGGGAGGAGACTCACACTGTGGTGAAGGATTCACATTGACTTCACTGAGCCCTTTCAGGGACAGCTGTTTTTGATAGTGGTCGACAGCCACTCTATATGATTGGAAGTAATTCCTATACCCACTATGACTACTGCTAGGACCATCCAGGTGCTTAGGAAGCTTTTTGCTACACATGGGCTGCCGGACGTCTTAGTCTTGGACAATGGGGCCCAGTTCACAGCGTCTGAATTTCAGGCCTTCTTGAGGGCCAACCTCATAAGGCACGCCATGTTGGCTCCTTTTCACCCCTCGACTAATGGGCAGGCTGAATGCATGGTGTGTACGATGAAAGAGTCACTAAAATGCATTGTTTCAGGGGATTGGCACCATAGGCTGGCTGATTTCTTGCTATGCCAGAACACTATGCCATGCACAGCAATGGGCAAAAGCCCAGGAGAGCTCTGCTGGGGAAGAAGACTGATCACAAAACTGGACAGGTTGCAGCAGACACCACACGCCCAAAGGCACTAAGGGGGTTGCAAGTGGGTGATAGGGTGTGGGCTCAGAACTACGGGCATGGGACTTTGTGGGTGCCCACTAAAATTGTTAAGGTCTCAGGACCCCTCTCCCATGAGGTGGTCCTGGAAAGGGGGCAAGTCATTCACCGACATATTGATCAGCTGTGATGGTGGTTTGCTGAACAGTCACTAACCGAGGACTCCACAGAGGGTCCGCAACAAGAGCCAGCAGCCAGCAGTCTAACAGAACAGTTCACACACTCTGAGGACTCTTTCAGACATTACAATGGGAAGGTGGCTGTAGATGGATACAGTCCAGAAGTGCAAATTGGGTCTCCAGACGGGGAAGAACAAAGTGAACAGGGCAGCAGCTCCACTGACCCACCTACCACACTGGACTTTGGTTTGGGCTGACCAGGAATGGTCAGTCAAAGGAACTTGAGTCAATTCAACTCACTTGAACCCAAGAGTCCTGGTCTACCCAGCCCGGCAGGCAAGCAGGTAGACCGGGAGTTCCCCAGAACCCCCAGGCATTCTGAATGGTCTTCTAGACTGCTGAAATATCTTCAAGATTATGTTAGTAAATAATGTTTGTACATTCTAGGGGGGATGTAATGTGTTGGGGTTTTTTGCTTTATTGATTCACGTGTCTGTTTAAATGCTGCTTAAAGGTTGCTCAATGGTGTGTCTCTGTAACAGTTACTGACTAAGCCAGACTTGTTGTCTCCAGAAATATCATTGGTAGATTTGGAGCGGAAATGGTTTCCTTTAAACCTATTGGCCGCCGCCTAGTGGCCAGCCATATAAACAGCTGTGCAGCAGCCACTGTTTCAGTTCTGTTCTGCTTGACTCAGATAAAGCATGTTTCTGTTTGGAACCTTCCATCTCACTTATTGCCTGCAAAGAACTGACTACACAACAGTGTCATCATTAAAACACCATGATTCTCTCTGACATTTTTTTTCATAGAAAATTGAGCAAGAAGGAGAGGGGGAAGGTTAAGTTATAGCTTACATGTCCTGGAAAATAATTTGATATTGTTGAGTATTTTTAAAATAATGTGGGCAATTTATCTAAACGGAGTCAATAGTTAACAAGCATTTGACATATATATATATATATATATATATATATATATATATATATATATATATATATATATATATATATATATATATATATATATATGCGCACATTATTCAAATTGCTAATAAAGAATTTGGGAGGCTAAGATGATCATTTCGAACTATTTATGTTCTCATCAGTTAGTCATACCCTTTATCTGAGATTCGAACCCGGGATGATTGTATATCAGGCAGTGTTAGCAATTTGAATAATGTGCACAAATAATGAGCTGTCATAAGTTGACTAGTTCCTGTGGATAAGCCCTGAGTCGGGCCAAAACAGGAATGAAAGAGTTAATTAGCAAGGTCCATTCAAAAAGCCTTGACAAATACTTAAACATATATATATATATATATATATATATATATATATATATATATATATATATATATATATATATATATATATATATATATGTCAAATGCTTGTTAACTATTTAGATTACCTTGCTAGGCCCCAAACATGGGACAAATCTTTATTTCCTGTTTCAGCCTATCATGAAGGCCATCGAACAGGCAGTAGTCACACCGGTGACAGCTCATATATTTGTGTAAATTGCTAATTCTTTGTTAGCAATTTACACACACACACACACATATATATGTGTGTGTGTGTGTGTGTGTGTGTGTGTGTGTGTGTGTGTGTGTGCTATTTTCACTTCCAAAGTCATGTAGTGCCTGGCATAAATAAGAGTGATCCATCTAAACATTATTCTGATTAACAGAAATAACTGATTTTAATAAAACTGGAATGCCATCTACTTCGGCTCTAGGAACCTAGAGCAAAGAGGAAAATGTTACTACATTTTATAAAACCAGTTAAAGAAAGTTCTACTGTTCCCATACCTTACACTGGCAGAGAGTGCATTCTGTGCCATGCTTGATCCAGGATGATCCAGTGAATCGGACTACATTAGTTTCATCCAGACAAGTCTTGGTAATATCATTTTTAATGGTGTCTGCTTGACAAGGATCAATGACACAATGTGGGCAACACTCATTATCAGGGAGTATGCTGAATTCACAATCCATCTCAGGACAAGACAAAGGCCAGCAGTCAACCTCCCCCTGCTGTTAAAAAAGCAGATCAAAGGTTATGATGTATGTTGTAATAATATGTATATATCTAATTATGGATGTAAGTATTGTATGTAAGATTAAGACCATCATTATTGTTTGCTAAACCATGAAATGTTAAAAGCCATCTGATTGCTGTCATGGGCTATGTGCTAAGAACAGTAACTTATTAATGAAACTTCCAGGAAAAATAGGGAGTACATACAACTCTTTCATATTGTCTTAAAAGGCAGCTGTTTTGAGCTGATTTATCCCCACAGAGAATATTATACTGTATATTTGAATTAGATCAGGACTTCATAATATTTATATCCAGCTTAATTCAGGCTTATATCAGGCTTCATGAAATTGGAAATCTATGTTTAGCCCAACAAAGTATAGCTACATCTGAGGGAAATCTATTTGATATTATCTGGTTGTGATTTTCCATCACTAACAGTCCTACTGAGACCTATAGAACTTATTTTTGACTAAAAGTAAATTGTTTAGTATTCCTATCCATTGTTCATTTGTGATGTTTATGTGTTTGCAAGTGCTGAAATTGAACAATCAACATTAAAAAATTAAAGGTCCATTTCAAAAACCACTAGGTGTCAGGACCCACCCCAAACCACGTCTTAGGAAGACAAAATTCTTGGAGTCAAATCTATTCCAAAAAGAATCTTTACTATGACATGCTTGGTTGTAGGAAACGAGACAGGACTTAATATTATTCCACGAAGTAAACCCTTATAAAGAGTTCCCGGTTTAACCCCCCTTAACCCCATTTGGTCAGTCCCCCATCCTTTATCTCGTATCATCCTTCTTGTGGGAAAAAGGAACTTAGGACCCTTCATGTTTATTGCTCTCTTCCGTGACAAAAGCCAGATGCTAGCCCCCCCTTTTGTTTCCCCAGTTCAAAAGGCTTCTCCTTTCCTTTGAAATGCCTAATACTGGTTCAATACACATCTATTCTCTTCTCTTTGGGAGATGGCAGAATCCATGGAATAATGTTTGAAACATTCCATTTATGAATATGATATAAATGGATTCTGACAGTCTGCTCTCCTTAGAAAAAAGATGTGTCCATCTGTAGGGGAAGAAAAGAAAAGAGAAGAAAAAAAACATATGTAAATGTTAACTCGGTTTGTTCGGATATTCTGTATGAAATCTCTTAAGCAGCTTTGGTGCTTTAATGTGGTGTTTGCTGACCCATTCATTTTCTGAGGAGGGGAAGTGTTTCCAAGCCACCAAATATTGGGTTGTTCCATGATGTTTCCTGGAATCCAGAATTTCTTTCACCTCAAAATGTTGTTCTCCTTCCACCATGATGGGAGGTGGTGGTGGTGGAATTTTTGTTCGTAGGGGAGATTGTTGTTCTCTCTTTATTAGACTGCAGTGTATTCGTCTAAGATTTTTAGGTAGTCCTAATTCAACTGTTACTGGGTTTATGATTCTTTTAATTGGAAAAGGTCCAATGTATTTTGGTCCTAGTTTTTTACAGGGTTGGAGAGACTTAAGGTACCGTATTTATCGGCGTATAACACGCACCGGCGTATAACACGCACCTCATTTTAAAAAGGAAATTTCAGGAAAAAAACTTAAATTTCAAATAAATAACTTTAAAGCAAAATAAGGGTAGCTCAGAACTTTTTTTTATTAATATTATTAACACTTATAAGGTAAATAACGTAAAATGACAGTAAAAGCAACTGTTTTAACAAAGAAACTTGGATCTCATATGTTTTTACAAAAGTTTACTCAGAAATCGCTGCTAACTGGGAAACCAAGAAACTCTTCATCTTCACTGCTATCTTCAATATCTTCGAACTGAACACTGCTACTTTCACTTCTACTGTCTTCATAAATCAGCTTGTCTTCTTCACCATCCAAAGAATTGCTTATGCCACATTTCTTAAAACATTTGATGATAATATCTTCCTTAACTGCGTCCCACGAAGTCTTTATCCACTGACACACTTTTGAAATGCCAGGTCTTTTCATTCTCCCAGAACGTGTACTTTCATGTTGGCTTTCATCACACATGTATTTATTCCATTCTTCACGCATGAAGGCTTTAAAGGGCTTATTAATGGAAACATCCAATGGCTGCAATTGTGATGTAAGTCCTCCTGGAATGACTGCTACTTCTGTTTTGCACATTTGAAATTCTTTCTTTGTTGGTTCTGTAAGATGAGATCTGAATGAGTCCAGTACTAACAAAGATGGCTTCTTTAACAATGCACCTGGGCGCTTCTTCCACACATTTATAATCCAAAGCCTCATGCCTTCTTCATCCATCCAACCTTTGGGATGAACATGCACCTGTATGCCACTTGGAATCTTCTCCTTAGGAAAAGTTTTCCTTTTAAAAATGACCAATGGTTGTGAGGTGATCTCACGATGAATCGTTAAAGGAGCTTCCAAGCAAAGGCATCACGCAGAGATGCAATCATATTAGCTTTATTCATGATAGATCAAAGAGAAAGAAATACTTGGCATGAAAGCATACATGCCTGCATGTGAGAGAGAAATAAAATAAAAGCAAACAAGCTAGCATTACATAACTAAAACAGGAGAAGTACTAGGGGTAGAAGCAGAAGTAGAAAGATAACTAGAACTAGAACAAAGAGCAGCCCCTCGTGCAGAGGTATTTATGGGGGGTCTTGGTCCCTCCCTGACCATAAAACTCTCTCGCCAATGGGGCTGTTCGGGTCTGAGACCCTTGGCTCATCAGTGGAAGCAAAGAAGCCTCTTTGCCTCCATCTGATGACCCTTTTGGGGAACTGCCAATGGCTGGCACTAAACATCTAACAATTCCCCTTCTTGCCAGCCAATGACAGGGACCAGTGAATGTATGTGAGGGGCGAGCAGGTGTCATAGACATGCATAAAAACATTCAGAAGGCCAAACACAAACGCTTACACAGAAGGTTGTGCCGGTCAACGGGAACAGGCTTGGTAAACAGATCAGCTATCTGGTCAGCTGTATTACAGTGCTCAACATGTATAAAACCCTTTTTGGTAAGCTGCCTGACATTTTTATAGCGTATGTCTATATGGCGAGATCTAGATCCTACTGCATAAGCGCCCGAGATTGCAATTGCGGCAGTGTTGTCCTCTAGAATTTGGATGGGCAGAGGAGGAGATGCCCAGATGCTTGTTATCAGCTCATTGAACCAAGTCAAATCATTGGCCGTGTCTGACAGGCTGGCATATTCAGCCTCGGCCGTGGAGCAAGAAATAAATTTTTGCTGCCTAACATGCCAATGTATTGGGCAGCCATTTAGCAATATGAGGAAACCAAAAGTGCTCCGTCTAGTTTTGGTATCGCCAGCCCAGTCTGCGTCTGAGTAAGCGGAGAGCTGGGCCGTCTTCCCCTTCTCTGGTTCTAGCATAAGGAGGGCATCAGCTGTGCCCTTAAGGTATCTAAGCACCCTTTTAACAGCAGTCCAGTGGAATTCCTTTGGGTGTTCCATGTGCCTGGACAATAGATTCACAGCTAAAGCTATGTCAGGTCTGCTCCAATTGCTGATGTATAGCAAGGAGCCAATCACAGATCTGTAAAGCGTGTTATCTGTGAACTCAGGACCGTCCTTATGAGTGTGGTTGTAAAAGTCGCTTTGCATTGGGCTATGCGTAGGATTAGATTCTGTCATTTTGCATTTGGCCAGTAATTCCTCTATCTTTTCTTTTTGAGATAGAGCGAACCCCCCCTTAGTGGCCAAAATATGCACACCCAAGTACTTGTCAACCCGCCCCAAAGACTTCAGAGTAAACTTTTCTTCCAGGGCCTTGGCAAATTCATCACACCTTTCCTTGTCAGGCCCTACATATAATAGGTCGTCCACATAAACTAACACCCGTTCTGTGGTACCCTTGGAATTGCGTGTGAAAACACATTGATCTGCATGAGATGTATGGAAACCAACTCATTCTAAACTCTTTCTAAGACAGTCATACCATAATTTCCCTGACTGCTTGAGACCATATAACCCTTTGTGAAGCAACTATGTATTTCCCCCTTCTTGCTGGTAGCCAGGAGGGGCCCTCACGTAGATCTGCCGGTCCAAGTTGGCGTGGAGGTAAGCCGTCTGGATGTCGAATTGGAAGACTTCTTCTCCCAGAGCGGCTGCAGTCATGAGGGCGGCCTTGACGCTCTCTGCCCGGACGGTTGGAGAGTAAGTCTCCGAGTAGTCCTCCATGTAACGCTGAGCGAAGCCCTGGGCTACCAAACGGGCCTTATATAGGTAGAGGCCATTGGCAAGTGGTTTGGCTTTGTAAACCCACCTTGTGCCAATGACTTTCCTCTCCTTTGGAGGTTGCTGGGGGGTGAAGACCTTGAGTTGTTTTAAGCTCTGCATCTCCTTCTCCATCGCGAGCTGCCATTTCTCCTGCTCTTCGATGGGCAGCTCCTGGATGTCAGAGAAGGATTTTGGGGTGACCACAACGCTGTTGACAGACGCGATGTGGCCAATGTCAATTCTCTTTGGCGGGACCCCTTTCTTGGACCGCTTTGACCTCCTTACCTTCTGCCACTCACCGCTCTTTTCTTCCGCGGGTCTCTGAGGTGTCGCTGGGGGTGAAGACGGCGTGTCTTCCTCCATGGGACTGGACGCATCTTCGACTTGTTCCTCACTTTCGTCGGTGGCAGGGTATGTGGTCGTCTCAGGTGATGTCGTGGTCGGTGTGCCTTTGCTGGGTCGGTTGGCATATGGCCTCAGATCATTTGAGTGGATCTGAGTCCAATTGGAATCCTCTTCGAAAGAGGCAGATTGGGAAGTCACAGGCCTGCCCCCTTCTCCCAGGAAACGATAGGCCTTGGAGCCAGGAGCATAGCCCAAGAACCTTAGTCTCTGGGAAACAGATCTCCCCTTCTTCCGCAGCTGCTTGGGGATGTGCACCCATGCATAGGAACCAAACACACGCAAATGTGCCAGATTTGGTTTCCTACCGTGAACCAGGAAATATGGGGTCTGGTTCACAACACTGCTCCAGGTGCGGTTTAAGGTGTAATTGGCATAATGAATTGCCTCCCCCCAGTATGATTCTGCGACATTAGCGTCTGCAATCAGACTACGCATCATGGTTTGCAGGATTCCATTTCTTTTCTCAGCTACCCCATTTTGCGAAGGGGTGAATGGTGCAGTTAGAAAATTGCGGATGCCCTTACGCCTTACCCAGTCCTGGAACTTCTGAGACATGAACTCAGCCCCGCGATCGCTCTGCAGTTGTGCGATCTTGGTCTTGTACTGGGTCTCTACGAAGTTGTACAGTGACTTTATGGCGTCAAAGGCTTCAGATTTTTCTGTGAGGGTATACACGTGCCCGTATCGTGAAAAATCATCAACGGCAGTGAGAAAATACTTTTTCTTTCCTAGGGATGGTGTAAAAGGCCCAACTAGGTCAACATGTACTAGTTGGTATGGGTATTGAGTCTTACGTAATGACACCTTTGAGGCAGGTGCAGCCTTCCTCTTTGTTTTCTTGCAAATGGCACAGTCCAGAAACACGTCACAGTCCTTGAGCTGGACTCCCTCAGCAAATTCTCCCATCTTTTTAACTACAGGGAAGCTTGCATGTCCTAGCCTTCTGTGCATGAGGTGTACGCACTTATTGTGAATCGGCTTCCCCATTGACACCCTCTTGGCTCTAGTTGCTTTGAGTGGTGCTGTAGGTGCCTGCTGAGATTCAGGCTCCTTGCCCACACTGCCCTTGGAAAGCCTTGGGGCAGGCTGTGGTGGCTTGGGAGAAAAATATGGTAAGCCGTTTATGATTGTAATATTTCCAATGACCCTCTGGTCCCTGGTGACATGACCTCCCCCCTTGCGAAATAAAACTTCCACTTTGTCATCGTCACACAATTTGGTAATGCTTAATAGGTTGTTGGCTATGGAGGGAGCATGCAAAACACCTTCAACTTTCCCAAGACCAGGTACAGAAACAAACCCCTCACCAACAACTGAAGCAGTATCACCGTTTGCAACCTTGACAGATGAGTTAATTTTCTTTAACCTTTTAAAACCTTGACTCATATTAGTAATGTGAGAAGAAGCTCCAGAGTCCAGTAACCATAAGTCAGTGGAGCTATCAGCCTTTGTTGTGGGGGTGAGGGAACAAGTATGCAGAGAATTTCCCTTGCCCCTGCCACGCCCCCTTCCTTGCCCCTTGCCTCTTACTTGATTGGGACCACGTTTAGGGGCTTGATGTTGATGGGGGCAGTCTTTCTTGAGGTGCTCCTCAGAGCCACAGATGAAACACTTAAGCAGAGCATTAATTTGCTCTGGGTTGTGGCGCCCCCTTCTGACTTGCTGAGTGGTGATTCTGGCGTATTCTCCGGCATCTCGTCTCCTTCTATCCTCCTCGATCAGTCTTCCTGTGAGGTAGGACAGATTTATGTTTTCCCTCTTGACCGCTTCGAGTGAAACAATGAAATTGCTCCAACTCCTGTCTAGGGAAGCAAAAATGATCGAAACCATGTTCACATCAGTTACAGGAAAGTCTCTGGATATCAATTGTGACCTGAGTGCCTTTAATTTTGCAAGATGTTCAGGCATGCTGGCACCAAACCTCAGTCTGGTTGTATAAAGCTCAGTTGTAAGTCTGGTGATGGAACCAATGGTATCGCTGTTGAATAAATTGTATAGTAGCCGCCACACTTCATCAGCTCTGAGCCCCACTGGAATGCTGGAGAACAGGTTATTATCCAGAGAACTGAGCAGGGTCGAGTAAGCCTGCAAATGTCGCCACTCTTCTTGACGTCCCCATGGGGGAGGGGGTGGTTTCTGAACCATTTGTAGGGTCCCATTCTTTAAGAGATATAGCTGTATATCTTTACTCCAACTGTTATAATTTTCCCCTCCCAGTTGTAGCTTTTTAAAATCGTTTGGAAGATTTGCTGCTGGAATATAGTCCTTTTCAGACCCACTTTCAAAAATTTCTGAAATGTCCATTGACATAAAAGGGAAAGGGAAACGGGTTCCCACAGTGAAAGGGGTCCCTCTAGTGGTCGAGGAGGGAATCCTTTCTTGACTATTTAGTAACTCCAGATAGCCGTGCCCGGAAACCATGTGATCCGGGGGAGGGCGTTGTTCAGGATTTCTCCCTTCTTCCCATGAGGCATTGGGGGGGCGGAGCCCAGATTTGCCAGCTCGCAGTTGCTGCAATGAATCCTCCCGCGAATTGCAGCGACATGGATTTTCATCATTGCCTGGTTTGCTCTGAGGAGCCCATTGCTGGTCATGAAGACCTGAAGAGAAGGTAGGAGGCCGCGGGGGTTGATCGTTGGGAGGCTCCAGGCTGGACCCCCCCGGCAGTTGGGCCCTGGGGAGAGAATAGGAGGCCTGGGGGGGGGGGCTGGGCACCCCCGATGCTGGGGCCGCTGTCTTGCTGGCCTCAAAGGCAGTGGCCAGGGCTTGCATGGCTATCTGAAGGGCCGTTGTAACAGTTTTGGCTGGACAGACCTCATTGTCATCATTGGACTTTAGGCTTTGTGGGGGGGAGAACTCAGGAATTTGCATGCTGCTTTGGCCGGATGCCAGGAATTGCATGTCATTTCTGCTGGATGCCAGGGACTGCTGGCTATTTTGGCTGGATGCCAGGGACTGCTGGCTTTCCAGGCTTAAAAAATGTTTGTCTTTGTTAGACCGTATGGGGTTACAGGGGGCCGCCATCTTGCTTCCTGTTCCAGACCATGTGGGCGGAGCCATCTTTTTTCCACTTGCCCCAGGAAGCTGTAGCTCACAGCTGGGCGGGGGGGTTCACGCCAAAAGCCCTGGGGTCCCGGGGTCACTAAAGGTGGCGGGCGCCATATTTGGAAGCCTCGTGGTCGATAGGGAAAGGCTCACCAGGGGTTCTGAGGCTTTCTGAGCTGTTTCCTGGGCTGCCTCCCCCCTCCCCTGCATTGCAAAGATCTCTTTAAGCAGCTCTTCACGTTCCTGTGCAGTCAGCTTACTCACGCGACGTTTGGCTTCAGCCAGGTCCGTCTCTGCAGCATCTGAGCAGTCTTGGGCAGTCTGCAAACCTTCTATGCTCTCCTCTGTGGCGTTCAGTTGTAAAGAGACATGTGAAGGGGTCCTAGACGCTCTGCTGCGTACGGATCCTCTGACGGAATGAAGGTCATTTGTGCTCTCATCTGCAGCTGAGATTGCTTCAGGGGCTGGGGCTGTTGATCTTGATTGAAGACTTCTGGTCACAATCTGGGATCTCCAGCCATCCATTTCAGTTTCAAATCTTCTGCAAGCTTGGAAGCTTTACCTTAAACCATCCTCTCTGCTACCAACGTGAGGTGATCTCACGATGAATCGTTAAAGGAGCTTCCAAGCAAAGGCATCACGCAGAGATGCAATCATATTAGCTTTATTCATGATAGATCAAAGAGAAAGAAATACTTGGCATGAAAGCATTCATGCCTGCATGTGAGAGAGAAATAAAATAAAAGCAAACAAGCTAGCATTACATAACTAAAACAGGAGAAGTACTAGGGGTAGAAGCAGAAGTAGAAAGATAACTAGAACTAGAACAAAGAGCAGCCCCTCGTGCAGAGGTATTTATGGGGGGTCTTGGTCCCTCCCTGACCATAAAACTCTCTCGCCAATGGGGCTGTTCGGGTCTGAGACCCTTGGCTCATCAGTGGAAGCAAAGAAGCCTCTTTGCCTCCATCTGATGACCCTTTTGGGGAACTGCCAATGGCTGGCACTAAACATCTAACAATGGTGGTAGCTTGTTTCCGTCTGCAGTGACAGCAAGGACCACAGTATAACGGTTTTTTTCATGCCCTGAAGTTTTAATTGTTACTGTCTTGGCACCTTTTGCTTCAACAGTTTTATTTGAAGGAACATCAAAAGTGAGTGGTACTTCGTCCATGTTGCCGATTTGACCAATTTCAAAATTTTGTCTCTTCCTTTGTTTGATAATAAATTTATGAAAATTTATTATCTTCTCTTCATAATCTTCTGGCATACGCTGGGCAATCCTGGTTCTTGTTCGCATCCGAAGCTCATGCCTCTTCATAAATCTTTGGCACCATGATGCTGTCCCTTTGAAATCTTGTATTTGCAACTCTTTGCTGATTTTCACTGCTTGAATGATGATCATTTTTGTTGATAATGCAATGCCCGCTTTTCTATGATTAAGAACAAATTCCTTCACCCGTTCTTCTAATGTTGGCCATTTAGCAATACCGCTGCGAAAATTGCATTTTGTTTTCGATAATGTCTTGAGTTTTTCTTCCATTTTTCGCCACTCTCGTATTGTGCATTCTGTTGGTGGCTCTCCAAAATGCCTTGCTGCAGCCCTATTTCCATGTTGCTTGGCATATTCCACAACCTTTAATTTGAAAGCGGCTGTATATGCTGCACGCTTTTGCTTTGATTCCATTAGGGATAGGGATACCGTAGTACGGAAATACCGTAAGTACCGTAATGAATGCACGTATGATAGTGCAGAGTTCAGCGTCGGAATGTCAGGATGAGTCACACTGCAGTGGTATACTTTTTACCTAAGTTTAAATTAAAAAAGAATAAGGTAGTATCAGGGGTCTGTAAATTTACGGTTACTCTTGTTATATACGGTATGTGTGTTGTAGGATGGCTGTGTTAGCATGTGTTTGTATGGTATGGTAAAATTAAGGATGGGCTCGGACGTATTCAGATTGAGCCCCCCAGGAAGCCAATCATAGGTAGTGAGGCATTTCCCAAAAGTCAGCTTCACATACACACGCTACCTATGATTGACAGGGTGCAGTGTCGGCTTCCTGGTGGGCTCAATCCAAACACGCCCATCGCCTGAAAAGGGGAGTGGGGTAAAATGACAGGGATGGGGTCCTGTGTGTCTCTTAGCTCCCATCCCCCTCTCAGGTAGTGTTTCTTTACTCTCTCCCCCCCCAGGCAGATTTCTTTTGCCATTCTGGTCCCCTTAAGTGCCGGTTCACATTAGTGCGAGTACAGAGATCGCATGTAATTCGGAGCGCACTGCTCCTAAAATTACCATACATGCGATCTCATGTCCGGTGCAACTGTCAGCCATACAGTTTGTATGGCTGAATTTGCACCGCATCAGCACTAAACACGCACATGACCCTTTTTTTTATCCGCAGCAGAATCGGATCGCATGGTGGTTCACACTAGTCCTAGAAGCATTGAAAACTCCCCGAAAATTGTCTCCTAAACAGGTTTGGTAGGCCCAATACTTCACCCACTTCAACTTCACCCTACCCTATTGGGGGGTGGGGAGTTCTTTGCAGATTCCCTCTCCTCACTGCCACAATACAACAGCACCTGAGAGGAAGTTGTTAACTCCATCATTCTGTCCAGTTTGTGGCACCAGCCCTTATGAGACAGCAGAGAACATCACCACTGCCGTTGGCTGAAGATCTAATACAACCATTAAACAATGCTCTGGCAGGAAATGAGTGGTACCAACAACATAAAGACAATGTGTCATTAAGAGATGGGCTGCCATGGATATGTTCCAGCTGGCCAGTTTTACAGAGCAGCCATGATGCTAGGGCAGCAGGGCATTTTTGGATTTGTAAAGACTCTTCATCTCATAAATAGGCAGTTTTGGTGGCCAAGAATGAAGAAGGACATAGAACACGGGTGCGCGCGTACCTCCGCATGAACGGGCAGAGGTGCCGCTCTTTGAGGAAGCTGTAGCGGCCCGTCTCCGAAGCTGCCGCATTCGGCAGCTTTGCAGACGGGCCGCGGCAGCTTCCTCAAAGAGCAGCACCCCTGCCCATTCTGAGAGGTGCGCGCGCACCTCTCCGAACGACCGGAAGTGCGTGTGCACCTCCCAAAACCTTTGGAGAGGTGCGCGCGTACCTCCGCACGAACGGGCAGAGGTGCCGCTCTTTGAGGAAGCTGTAGCGGCCCGTCTCTGAAGCTGCCGCTTTCGGCAGCTTTGCAGACGGGCCGCGGCAGCTTCCTCAAAGAGCAGCGCCCCTGCCCATTCTGAGAGGTGCGCGCGCACCTCTCCGAACGACCGGAAGTGCGCGCGCACCTCCCCAAACCTTTGGAGAGGTGCGCGCGTACCTCCGCGCGAACGGGCAGAGGTGCCGCTCTTTGAGGAAGCTGTAGCGGCCCGTCTCCGAAGCTGCCGCTTTCGGCAGCTTTGCAGACGGGCCGCGGCAGCTTCCTCAAAGAGCAGCGCCCCTGCCCATTCTGAGAGGTGCGCGCGCACCTCTCCGAACGACTGGAAGTGCGCGCGCACCTCCCCAAACCTTTGGAGAGGTGCGCGCGTACCTCCGCGCGAACGGGCAGAGGTGCCACTCTTTGAGGAAGCTGTAGCGGCCCGTCTCCGAAGCTGCCACTTTCGGCAGCTTTGCAGACGGGCCGCGGCAGCTTCCTAACATTATATCGGCATATAACACGCACACATCATTTGCCCCCTATTTTCAGGAAGAAAAAGTGCGTGTTATACGCCGATAAATACGGTATTTTGTAGACAGATATACCATCTCTCCCACCTTGAACGGTGTGGGATCGGCTCTTTTCTTGTCTGCCTGTGTCTTGTGTGCTAATCTAGCCTCTGTTAACGCTTTTCTGACAATAGGCCAGGTGTATTGTAACTGAGCAATCCATTCCTTTAGTTCTGGAATTACCAGTTCTTTTGGAGTTAGATCAGGTATGGGGTTGAAGCTCTGGCCTGTGGCTACTTGAAAAGGAGTGTAACCTGTGCTGGAGTGAACTGCGTTGTTATATGCCACTTCTGCAAAAGGCAGTAGATCCGACCAGTCCGACTGTTGGAAACTTATATAACATCTTAAATATTGCTCAAGTACAGAGTTAGACCGTTCCGCTTGCCCGTTCCCCTGAGGATGATGACTAGATGTCAGTCCTTGGGTAGTTCCTAACAGAGATAAAAATTCCTTCCAAAATGCTGAGGTAAATTGCACCCCCCTGTCAGATATGATGCGTTGTGGTGCCCCATGCAATCTGTAAATATGTTGTACAAAAAGTTTTGCTAATGCTTTTGCAGTTGGAATTTTTGGGCAAAGTATGAAATGGACTTGCTTAGAGAACAGATCAGTGACAGTCCAGACAACGGTGTTTCCGTTGCTTTCTGGTAGTTCTACAATAAAATCCATGGCTATTTCTTTCCATGGGGCTGAGGGATTCGCCACTGGTTGTTACAGTCCTGGCGATTTCCCTTGTAACCTCTTGGCCATTGCGCAAATTTGACAACTGCCCACATAGCTTTCTATGTCTTTTTTCATAGATGGCCACCAAAATTGCCTTTTAGTTAAGTGTAATGTGGGTTAAGTTAAGTGGCTCAGTGGGTTAGGACGCTGAGCTTGTCGATCAGAAGGTCGGCAGTTTGGCGGGTCGAATCCCGAGTGCCGCGTAACAGAGTGAGCGCCTGTTACTCGTCCCAGCTTCTGCCCACCTAGCAGTTCGAAAGCACGCAAAAATGCAAGTAGAAAAATAGGGACCACTCCGGTGGGAAGGTAACAGCGTTCCGTGCGCCTTTGGCGTCTAGTCATGCCGGCCACATGACCACGGAGACGTCCTCGGACAAACGCTGGCTCTTCGGCTATGAAACGGAGATGAGCACCGGTCCCTAGAGTCGGAAACGACTAGCACGCATGTGCGGGGGAACCTTTACCTTTACCTTTAATGTTTTTACACCCCCTCATGGATTACTGCCTTGTCGTGGCGAAGGGGCTTGCGTAATTCAATGAAGCTATGAGCTATGCCGTGCAGGGCCACCCAAGACGGAAAGGTCATAGCAGAGAGTTCTGACAAAACGTGATCCACTGGAGAAGGAAATGGCAAACCACTCCAGTATCTTTGCCATGAAAACCCTATGGACAGTACCAAAAGGCAAAATGATATGATGCTGGAAGATGAGCCCCTCAGGTTGGAAGGCGTCCAGTATGCTACTGGGGAAGAGCAGAGGGCTAGTACTAGTAGCGCCAGAAAGAATGAAGTGACTGGGCCAAAGCCGAAAGGACGCTCAGCTGTGGATGTGTCTGGTGGTGAAAGGAAAGTCCGATGCTGTAAAGATTTTTTCTCCATAGGAACCTGGAATGTAAGATCCATGAATCAAGGAAAGCTGGAGGTGGTCAAACAAGAGATGACAAGACTAAACATTTGACATCTTAGGTATCAGCGAACTAAAATGGACAGGAATGGGTGAATTTAATTCAGATGACCATCAGGTTTACTACTGCGGGCAAGAATCCCTCAGAAGAAATGGAGTAGCCTTCATAGTCAATAAAAAAAATAGGAAAAGCAATACTGGGATACAATCCTCAAAATGACAGAATGATCTCAGTTCGAATCCAAGGCAAACCATTCAATATCACAGTAGTCCAAGTCTATGTCCCAACCACCGGTGCTGAAGAGGATGAAATTGACCGGTTCTATGAAGCCCTACAGCACCTTATAGAACTAACACCCAAAAATGATGTCCTTATCATCATGGGGGATTGGAATGCTAAAGTAGGAAGCCAAAAGATAACCGGAATAACAGGGCACAGGCTGATAGCAGGGCACAGGCTGATAGAATTTTGTCAAGAGAATACGATGGTCATAGCAAACACTCTTTTCCAACAACCCAAGAGACGGCTTTACACATGGACATCACCAGACGGTCAACACAGAAATCAGATTGACTATATGCTCTGCAGCCAAAGATGGAGAAGCTCTATACAGTCAGTAAAAACAAGACCAGGAGCTGACTGTGGCTCAGACCATGAGCTTCTTGTTGCAAAGTTTAGGCTTAAATTAAAGAAAGTAGGGAAAAGCGCTAGGCCAGTCAGGTATGAATTAAATCATATCCCTGTTGAATATACAGTAGAGGTGACAAATAGATTTAAGGAATTAGATCTGATAGACAGAGTGCCTGAAGAACTATGGACAGAGGTTCGCAACATTGTACAACAGGTAGCAACCAAAACCATCCCAAAGAAAAAGAAATGCAAGAAAGCAAAATGGCTGTCTGAGGAAGCTTTGCAAATAGCTGAGGAAAGGAGGGAAGTGAAAGGCAAGGGAGAAAAAGAAAGATATGCCCAATTAAATGCAGAATTCCAAAGAATAGCTAGAAGAGATAAGAATGCCTTCTTAAATGAACAATGCAAAGAAATAGAAGAAAACAATAGAATAGGGAGGACCAGAGATCTTTTCAAGAAAATTGGAGAGATGAAAGGAACGTTTCATGCAAAAATGGGCATGATAAAGGACCAAAATGGCAGGGACCTAACAGAGGCAGAAGAGATTAAGAAGAGGTGGCAAAATTACACAGAAGAACTATACAAGAATGAGCTTAACGTCCCTGATAATCACAATGAGGTGGTCACTGACCTCGAACCAGACATCCTAGAATGTGAAGTGAAGTGGGCCTTAGAAAAGCTGAGCAACAACAAAGCTAGTGGAGGTGACAGTATTCCAGCTGAGCTATTCAAAATCTTAAAAGACGATGCAGTAAAAGTGCTACACTCAATTTGCCAGCAAATTTGGAAAAGTCAACAGTGGCCACAGGATTGGAAAAGATCAGTTTACATTCCAATTCCAAAGAAAGGCAGTGCCAAAGAATGTTCAAACTATCGCACCATTGCACTCATTTCTCATGCTAGTAAAGTTATGCTTAAAATCCTACAAGCTAGACTCCAGCAGTATGTGGATCGAGAACTACCAGAAGTACAGGCAGGATTTCGAAGAGGCAGAGGAACTAGAGATCAAATTGCTAACATACGCTGGATCATGGAGAAAGCTAGAGAGTTCCAGAAAAACATCTACTTCTGCTTCATTGACTATGCTAAAGCCTTTGATTGTGTGGATCATAACAAACTCTGGCAAGTCCTTAATGAGATGGGCATACCAGACCATCTTATTTGTCTCTTGAGAAATCTATATGCGGGCCAAGAAGCAACAGTGAGAACTGGACACGGAACCACTGATTGGTTCAAAATTGGGAAAGGAGTCTGGCAAGGCTGTATACTGTCACCCTGCCTATTTAACTTATATGCAGAGCACATCATGAGAAAGGCAGGGCTAGATGAATCAAAAGTTGGAATTAAGATTGCCGGAAGAAATATCAACAACCTAAAATATGCAGATGATACCACTCTAATGGCAGAAAGTGAAGAAGAACTAAAGAGCCTCTTGTTGCGGGTAAAGAAGGAGAGTGCAAAAGTTGGTTTGAAACTTAACATTAAGAAAACCAAGATCATGGCATCCAGCCTTCTCAATTCCTGGCAAATAGATGGGGAAGAAATGGAGGTAGTGACAGATTTTATTTTCCTGGGCTCCAAGATCACTGCAGATGGGGACTGTAGCCAAGAAATTAAAAGACGCGTGCTCCTTGGGAGGAAAGCTATGGCAAATCTAGACAGCACACTAAAAAGCAGAGACATCACCCTGTCAACAAAAGTGCGTATAGTCAAGGCTATGGTCTTCCCAGTTGCAATGTATGGCAGTGAAAGCTGGACCATAAGAAAGGCTGAGCGCCAAAGAATTGAAGCCTTTGAACTATGGTGCTGGAGAAGACTCCTGCGAGTTCCTTGGACTGCAATGCGATCAAACCGGTCAGTCCTAGAGGAGATCAACCCTGACTGCTCTTTAGAAGGCCAGATCCTGAAGCTAAAACTCAAATACTTTGGCCACCTAATGAGAAGGAAGGACTCACTGGAGAGGAGCCTAATGCTGGGAAAGATTGAGGGCAATAGAAGAAGGGGACGACAGAGAATGAGGTGGCTAGATGGAGTCACTGAAGCAGTAGGCGTGAGCCTAGATGGACTCCAGAAGATGGTAGAGGACAGGAAGGCCTGGAGGAACATTGTCCATAGGGTCGCGATGGGTCAGAGACGACTTCGCAACTAACAACAACAATGTTTTTACAAACCCGAAATGTCCTGCTGATTTTGTATCATGGCACAGTTGCAAGAAATTGGTCATCTGGGTGGCAGGTATGTATAGCTTCTCACCCACCCAAGGTAACCCATCTTTAACAGTGCACACATGCCTATTTTTCTGGAACCATTCGAGTGGTTTAAAGTCAGTTACCCGTGTGCTAATATATTGGGGCGTGCGAGATAATGCGTCTGCCAGGAAGTTCTTCCCCCCCGGCAAGTGTTTGAGAGTGAAATTGAATCGGTGAAAGTGTTGGGACCAGCGGGCTTGCTTAGGAGTGAGCTTCCTGGGCGTTTTTAGTGCTTCTAAATTTTTGTGGTCAGTACAGACCTGGAAAGGTATTTTATTTCCTTCCAAATATTGATGCCAAGTTAATAATGACCACCTTAACGAGAATGCTTCTTTCTCCCATATTGGCCATCGTTGTTCAGTTTCTGTAAGTTTCCTGGATGTATATGCGCAAGGTTGCAACGCCCCCTCATCATTTTCCTGTAGTAATACGGCTCTGACTGCTACGTCACTCGCATCTGCCTGTATTACAAAAGGTTTGTTGGGATCTGGGTGTTTAAGTACAGGTTCCGCAGAAAAGAGTCTCTTTAGCCTCTCAAATGCTGCTTGACATTCCATTGACCATTTTAGAGGCTGGCTGGGTTTCACGGGTGACCCCCCCTTCGTTTTCAACAAATTTGTGAGGGGCATGGCTATTTGGCCAAATGCGGGGATGAATTGGCGGTAGAAATTTGCAAATCCCAGGAAACTTTGCAATTGCTTCCGTGTGCGGGGGGGTGCCCACTCTAGTACTGCCCTGACCTTCTCAGGGTCCATTTCGATGCCCTCTGGAGATATGCGATATCCCAGGTAGTCGATTTTTTCCTGATGGAATTCACACTTCGATAATTTAGCATATAAGTGGGCAGCTCGCAACTTCTTCTGGACTGCTCTGACTAGTTTGATATGTTCCTCTTTGGTTTCTGTGAAGATAAGGATGTCATTGAGGTAAACCAGGATCCCCTTATATAGGTGCTCTCTCAGCACGTCATTAATTAATTGCATAAAGACTGCGGGGGCCCCTTGCAGTCCGAATGGCAATACTTTGAATTGATAGCACCCCATTGGGCAGTTGAATGCAGTCTTCCATTCATCTCCTTCCTTAATCCTAATACGGTAGTATGCTTCCCTCAGGTCTAGTTTGGTAAAAATCTTTCCTTTTGATAGGTGGGATAGCATATCCTTCATTAGGGGAAGGGGGTACAGATTACATTCACTAATTGTATTTAGGTTCTGGTAATCCACGCACAAGCGGAAAGAACCATCCTTCTTCTCCCTGAACAGAACCGGGGCAGCCACTTTGGGTTTGGCAGGCTCAATAAATCCTCTTTCTAAGTTTTTCTTTATGAATCTTTCCATTTCTGCCATTTCCCTTGGGCTCATGGCATACATCCTGGGTTTTGGGAGTTTTGCCCCAGGTTTGAATTCTATGGTGCAGTCTGTGGGGCGGTGGGGGGAAGCTCATCTGCTCTTTCCTCACTGAAAACCTCAGCCAGGTCCCTGTATTCCTCCGGTATCTCTGGTAACCCCTTCTCTTTCCCCACTGCTGCTGTCTCCTCCCTCTTGGTTGGGGGGGTGCTTGGGGGTTATACGTTTTCCTGTTCCCCTTTTGGGAAGTTGAGTTCTGCTGTCCTCCAGTTTATCCCAGGGTTCCATTTCTTCAGCCATTCCAGTCCTAAAATCATTGGGCATTCCATGCCTGGGGCCACTATAAACGTTATGTCCTCCTCATGGGGCCCCAGGGACATGTGGAGTGGTAGAGTGGCTAGGGTAGCTGGTCCCCCCCGCTATAGACCCATCTAATTGACTGAAGGAGATTGGTTGTTTTAGCCTCCTCACTGGGATGCTCAGTTCCTCCACCAGTGTTGGGCTGATGAGGCAGCGGATGCAGCCAGAGTCTATCAGAGCTTTTATTTCATTGGCTTTTGGTACAGAGGAAGCTAATATAGTCACTGTCTTAAGTATGGGTGGAAGAGGTCCATTTACCAAAGGTTCTCCCTCTGAGCTGTCTTCCGAGGTGTCCACCGCCCCTGCAGTGTAGGCCGGAGTCCAATCCCAGGTTTTGGCAGGAATTGTGGACTCTACAGCCTCTGTCCCCTTCATGGAAGATTCTTTTGGGTTGCCTTGAGATTTCCCCAGCTTTTTGGAAGATGGTGCCTCTGTTTTGCATGGAGGGGCTTTCAAATGACATTCTGCAGCATGGTGGCCCTCTCTCCCGCAATTGAAACATCCCTTTGGTTTTTTAGTCGTGGCCGGTGGGTTTTCCTCCTCACGTGTTTGCTCGAGTGGCAGGCGGCCCCATGGTTTTCCTCTGCATTGTCTCTTCAATAGGTCTATTTCCACTTCCTCTGCCAGGACATACCAGTCATCGAGATGGTAGGGGTCTCCCCGAGGCAGGCAAGCATCATACAGGTCGTAGTTTAGACCGTCTTTGAAATGGCTGAGGAGGATGTCTTCTGGCCAGTTCAGCTTGCTGGCGATGGCTCGGAATTCTTGGGTATATTTGGCCACTGTTCTCCTGCCCTGCCTCACCGTTTTGATTCTCTCCCGGGCCTTCTGGTCAGCCAAAGGGTCCTCGAATCGTCGCCTCAAGGATGACATGAATCGGTTGAAGTCATTGAGTTCTGGGGCGTTGGAGTCATGCAGGTTCACCACCCAGTCTGCAGCCGTCCCGTCCAGGGCAGATTGCACAATTCGGATGCGTGTTTTGTCACTGGGGATGTCCCGTCCGTACTCTTCCATGTAGCTGAGGACTTGGATTAGGAAAAATCCCAGTCATGCTGGCTCCCCCTTGAACTTTGCTTCCAGGGGTGGGAATCTTTGGCTGGAGCGTTGTCTGTGCCGCAGAGTGTATCGCTCCTCATCTCGATCCCCGTCTGTGGGTCTGGGGGGGTGGGTACCGCTGAGTCAGCGGCTCCTGTTCCATTGGACGGCCCTGGGGTTTCAGGTGTTGGATCCCTTCCGTTACCCCTCCAGTTGCGACCCCAGGTGTTGTGTCGGTTGCGGTTTCCAGCTCTCTCCTCCCTTAGTGAGCTCAGGGTTGTTTTCATCAAGTCAATAGCTTTTTCCAGAATTCGCTCTTCCTCACTGGCGTGCAGGGAGTTCTCCATCTCTTGTTTCCATTCCGGTTGGTGGCCGCTCCGTCTCAGGGTCACTTCTCCCGAAGCCTTTTCCCACTCACTTTTCCTTCCAACGCCCATCGACCACCGGGGTTTTCATTTGTGCTGCTCTGCCGTTTCCTCCCAGGAGGAATATGACGCTTCAGCTTCCCAATGTTTCTGGGAATTCGGCTGGGAGGAAGGCTCCTTCTCCGTGGGGCTTCCCCCCCTTCTTGCTTCATCGTCAGACATCATATTTATTTGCAAAGTCCCCCGGTAAGGTTCCTCTTCCCAGGTTGACTTTCAGTGCAAGTCCTGTCTAATGTCAGGACCCACCCCAAACCACGTCTTAGGAAGACAAAATTCTTGGAGTCAAATCTATTCCAAAAAGAATCTTTACTATGACATGCTTGGTTGTAGGAAACGAGACAGGACTTAATATTATTCCATGAAGTAAACCCTTATAAAGAGTTCCCGGTTTAACCCCCCTTAACCCCATTTGGTCAGTCCCCCATCCTTTATCTTGTATCATCCCTCTCGTGGGAAAAAGGAACTTAGGACCTTTCATGTTTATTGCTCTCTTCCGTGACAAAAGCCAGATGCTAGCCCCCCCTTTTGTTTCCCCAGTTCAAAAGGCTTCTCCTTTCCTTTGAAATGCCTAATACTGGTTCAATACACATCTATCCTCTTCTCTTCGGGAGATGGCAGAATCCATGGAATAATGTTTGAAACATTCCATTTATGAATATGATATAAATGAATTCTGACACTAGGTTTGCTTAAATCGCATCAAATTCTGTAATTAAGCATTGAATTATTAATGTTTACTGTGGGTTGTAATAGGCCTCAGTTATGCCTAAGTTGATCTGAATTGCCCATTACCTTGGAGAACTTTTCTCTATGTGTTGTAAATGAACTGTAAGTAAATACATTCAGTATATTTTTATCTATCTCATTTTTTTTCTTGCAACCATGATTAATACTAATGCATTCCTTTGATGCCAAGATTCATGATCTCTATCTGCTACTATGTACTTGTTACTTATCTGAAATTTTAGTCAAAATTATTTGAGAAATATAAAAGAACTATATAACTAATGTAAATAAATAAACAATAGTTAATTAATAATATCACTTTAATTGCTCCAGAGTTCATTTGAGAACAAAAAGTAAATAAATGAATAAATAAATAAAATAGTGGGAAGACTTACCAAACATCGGCACTGTTGACAGTTTTGAACCCATGTATCCCCACTATTGTACATGATCTCCCCACTTTGATGTAAACACTGATTACTCAGCCTTGGATCACATTCGGGACAGCAGAATAAATCAGCAGTGGGATTTTCACAGTCGCAGACCATTCGTCGGCACATTACATAGCCAGTCTGCCATTGTAAGAGATAGTAAAATGTCACTTATGTTACATTATTATGATATGAAATATAAAGAAAAAACATTTTGCAGTAGTTTGGAGCACTAAGGATTGAAGTTAAAGACTTTTAAAATTATTTGTAATTTATAATAAGGATGACCTAAAGACAATATTATTTACAACTGAAAAATTTACAGTGATTATCCCAAGGTAGTCAGATAGAACATTGAGTTAGGTAGTCCATTATTCCTCTTCAGAATAATAATAATAATAATAATAATAATAATAATAATAATAATAATAATAATAATAATAATAATAATAATAATAATAATAATAATAATAATAATAATATGAAGAAGAAGAAGAAGAAGAAGAAGAAGAAGAAGAAGAAGAAGAAGAACAAGAAGAAGAAGAACAACAAGAAGAACAAGAAGAACAAGAACAAGAAGAACAAGAACAAGAAGAAGAAGTTGGAAGGGACCTTGGAGGTCATCTAGTCCAACCCCCTGCTCAGGCAGGAAACCCTATACCATTTCAGGTAAATGGCTGTCCTGTCTTCCAGTGTTGGAGCATTCACCACTTCTGGAGGCAGGTTGTTCCACTGGTTAATTGTTCTAACTGTCAGGAAGTTTCTCCTTAGTTTTAGGTTGCTTCTCTCCTTGACTAGTTTCCATCCATTGCTTCTTGTCCTGCTTTCAGGTGTTTTGGAGAATAGCTTTTTTGTGGCAGCCCCTGAGATATTGGAACACTGCTATCATGTCGCCCCTCACCCTTCTCTTCGTTAAACTACACATACCCAATTCCAGCAACCGTTCCCTATATGTTTTAGCCTCCAGTCACCCAATCATCTTTGTTGCTCTTCTCTGTACTCTTTCTAGAATCTCAACATCTTTTTTACATCGTGGTGACCAAAACTGGATGCAGTATTCCAGGTGTGGCCTTACCAAAGCATTGTAAAGTGGTATTAGTACTTCACTTGATCTTGATTCTATCCCTCTGTTAATGCAGCCTAGCACTGTGTTGGCTTTTTTGGCAGCTGCAGCACACTGCTGGCTCATATTGAAGTGATTGTCTACTAGGACTCGAAGATCCCTCTCACAGTTACTACTATTGAGCAAGGTACCACCTATACTATACCTGTGCATTTGATTTTTCCTGCCTAAATGTAGAACCTTACTTTTTTCACCATTGAATTTCATTTTGTTAGATAGCGCCCAGTGTTCGCATCTGTCCAGATCCTCCTGTATTTTAAGCCTATCTTCTGGAGTATTGGCTATTCCTGCCAGCTTGGTGTCATCTGCAAATTTGATGAGTTCCCCACCTATCCCCTCATCCAAATTGTTAATGAAGATATTGAAGAGCACTGGGCCCAGAACAGAGCCCTGGGGCACCCCACTACACACTTCCTTCCATGTAGATGCAGTTCCATTGAGGACCACACACTGAGTACGGCCTGTCAGCCAGCTACAAATCCATCTGGTGGTGATGCTATCTAACCCACATTTTTCTATCTTATCAAGTAGTAGGCTGTGATCTACTTTATCAAATGCCTTACTGAAGTCCAAGTAAATTATATCTACAGCATTCCTCTGGTCCACTAATTTTGTCACTTGGTCAAAGAATGTAATAAGATTTGTCTGGCATGATCTGTTTTTGACAAACGTATGTTGACTTTTAGTGATGACTTTGTTTGCATCAAGGTGTTCGCTGATTTGTTGTTTGATTATCTTTTCCAGAATCTTCCCAGGTATTGAGGTCAGGCTGATAGATCTGTAGTTTCCTGGATCTATTTTTTTTTCCTTTTTTGAAGATGGAAACTACATCAGCTCTCTTCCAGTCCTCTGGTAGTTCCCCGTGATCCAGGATCTTTGAAAAATATAGTTCAGTGGTTCTGAGATCACGTCTGCCAGTTCCTTGAGAACTTTGGGGTGTAATCCATCTGGTCCTGGTGATTTGAACTCGTCTAGGCTGGACAGGTGTTCACTTACCATTTTTTTGCCTATCTTAACTTGCGTTTCTATTCTGTTTTTTATGGCACTGGTTTTGGTAGGTTGGACTGTTTTTCCCTTTGTGTAAAGACAGATGCAAAAAATGAGTTAAATAGTTCTGCTTTCTCCCTATTGCTTGTCACCTTCTTGATAATGTCCTAGCTATGCTATAAATTATAATTCTTTTCATTTTAATCAGTAAATACTAATATCTCTCATGTAGCACATCAACCACCCCACACAAAAATTCTGTTTTCAAGTCTTTCTCATTTTTTATTTTTTCACATTCCCAGAGGATCTCCCAACTCACTTGGCAAGAGCAAACGGAGCATCTGTCATTTTCCAACACCCAGATTTGTCCATTGTGTTTGATCTTCCTTTCATGGATACAGTCCCCTGTGCAATTCTTTCCATGAGGGCATCGACAGTCATAGCCTCCATCCAAATTAAAACAGATTGTGTCATTGGCACAGCTGTGCCTCCCAGTTCCACATTCATCAATATCTGTAGAAAGAAGTGGAGGCATCAATCAATATCTGAAACTGGCCAATAAAAGAAACCTCAGTAATTTTCAGTTGAAAGGCCTGAATTCCACACTAGCTTACAGCAAAAATCTATTTTATTGTAGTTAATTATAAGAGCAATTAAAATACATGAAAGAGCACTGTATGTTTCATTTTATCTGACGAAAGATTGTGTGACAGGAGTTTCTGTGTTTAGTACTGTGTAGCAGAAGGCAGGTTAAAGATGATGGTCTTCCATACAATACTATATAATGTTACATGTTATTTTACTTAAATATTTCAAAAGGTATTGAGCTGACAAATTAAGTAGCTAAACAAAAAAAGGGAAAAGCAAGAGCGTTTTTTCAAACATCTTTTGCAAAGCATAAGAGGCTCTAAACATTTACATAAATGCTTGATAGAAATAAGAAAATGCTATGTATCAGTAAAATTCAGTGTTCATATTTATTCATTAGGTATCAAAAGTATGTCTAATTTACCATTTTGAACACATTACACACATTTCAAAAATATTATGCTTTTTTAATTATAAGCAACACAATTTGTTGGCAGCAATGAAAATACATTCCCTTTAAAAATAATTAAATCTTTGTATGCACACACATTTGGAGAACAGGAAATGTCATACTGCTTATTTTAGGAAGTGCAGGAATGTAAAGAAACCCTTTTTAAAAATCATCTATAGTGTTTCAGAAGATTGGAAGTATATCACTTAAAGGCTACAAATTTCAATAAATGAATGTTTCACTGGGTTCTATTTGTCTTGTTTTAAGACTACTGTGGAAAACAGATCATGTTTTAGCTTTATTTATGCAGAAATGTTGAAAGTTCAAAAGGGTTCACAAAGTTTTAAATACCACTGTACATTTTTTCAAAGATATGTGAAGAACCAAACATTACTCAAACTTTAGCCAATTACTGCTTTATGTGGCATATGTAACTATTTTCACTCCCATGACATTTTAAAAAGCATCCATTATGCAAACACTTCGCAACTTCTGCCTCCCAGTTATTTTGAATAAAATAAATGAGGAGAAATGAATAGACACAATGAAAATACTACATATGTATAGAGTTTCTCAAACCATTAGGAACTGCACACACACATATTCTTTAATTTCTTTTTCTTCTGTTTCTGCAAACATTCTTTTTTGATATTGTGTTATAACTACAAATGGCTCCCCAGAATATACTTAATCTTAATTAATAAGAATTATTACTAATTTAAAAAATCTGTATGATGACAAAGAATTGGCTCAGATGTGAAGGACGGGGTTCCTTCAAGGTGGCCATGCTTATAAAGCTGTGCTACATTAGCATGTTGTGCACATTTGGATCATAAATTCCCAGCAATGATTTGCACAGTCCTACTAATACATATTTTAAATGCTTTATTTTAAAAAATATTGTAATAAATCATAAATTTAAATAATATTTTTAATAGCAAGGACATTCTTCTAAGTTTTCACTGCAGAGATTAGAATGACGTGGGAAAGATAATTTAATTTTTCACAGCTTCAGACCCCATCATTGGCCTGTATTTATCACTATTCTTTGGTTACTATTTGACTGTAATATTGACAAATATTGGAATTCTTTGTTCAAAATTGTTGTTGTTAGTTGAGAAGTCATGTCCGACCCATCGAAACCCCATGGACAACGTTCCTCCAGGCCTTCCTGTCTTCTACCATCTTCTGGAGTCCGTTTAAGCTCACACCTACTGCTTCGGTGACTCCAGCCAGCCACCTCATTCTCTGTCATCCCTTTCTTCTATTGCCCTCAATCTTTCCTAGCATTAGGCTCTTCTCCAGTGAGTCCTTCCTTCTCATTAGGTGCCCAAAGTATTTGAGTTTCAACTTCAGGATCTGGCCTTCTAAAGAGCAGTCAGAGTTGATCTCCTCTAGGACTGACCGGTTTGATCGCCTTGCAGTCCAAGGGACTCACAGGAGTCTTCTCCAGCACCATAGTTCAAAGGCCTCAATTCTTTTGCACTCAGCCTTTCTTATGGTCCAGCTTTCACTGCCATACATTGCAAATGGGAAGACCATAGCCTTGACTATACGCACTTTTGTTGACAGGGTGATGTCTCTGCTTTTTAGTGTGCTGTCTAGATTTGCCATGGCTTTCCTCCCAAGGAGCAAGCGTCTTTTAATTTCTTGGCTACAGTCCCCATCTGCGGTGATCTTGGAGCCCAGGAAAATAAAATCTGTCACTACCTCCATTTCTTCCCCATCTATTTGCCAGGAATTGAGAAGGCTGGATGCCATGATCTTGGTTTTCTTAATGTTAAGTTTCAAACCAACTTTTGCACTCTCTTTCTTCACCTGCAACAAGAGGCTCTTTAGTTCTTCTTCACTTTCTGCCATTAGAGTAGTATCATCTGCATATCTTAGGTTGTTGATATTTCTCCCAGCAATCTTAATTCCAACTTTTGATTCATCTAGCCCTGCCTTTCACATGATGTGCTCTGCATATAAGTTAAACAGGCAGGGTGACAGTATACAGCCTTGCTGGACTCCTTTCCCAATTTTAAACCAATCAGTGGTTCCGTGTCCAGTTCTCACTGTTGCTTCTTGACCTGCATATAGGTTTCTCAAGAGACAAATAAGATGGTCTGGTACTCCCATCTCTTTAAGAACTTGCCACAGTTTGTTGTGATCCACACAATCAAATGCTTTAGCATAGTCAATGAAACAGAAGTAGATGCTTTTCTGGAACTCCCTAGCTTTCTCCATGATCCAGCGTATGTTGGCAATTTGATCTCTAGTTCCTCTGCCTCTTCGAAATCCTGCCTGTACTTCTGGTAGTTCTCGATCCACATACTGCTAGAGTCTAGCCTGTAGGATTTTAAGCATAACTTTACTAGCATGTGAAATGAGTGAAATGGTGCAATAGTTTGAACATTCTTTGGCACTGCCTTTTTTTGGAATTGGAATGTAAACTGATCTTTTCCAATCCTGTGGCCACTGTTGACTTTTCCAAATTTGTTGGCAAATTGAGTGTGGCACTTTTACTGCATTGTCTTTTAAGATTTTGAATAGCTCAGCTGGAATACTGTCACCTCCACTAGCTTTGTTGTTGCTCAGCTTTCCTAAGGCCCACTTCACTTCACATTCTAGGACAGTGATTGCGAACCTTTTAGAGACCGAGTGCCCAAACTGCAACCCAAAACACACTTATTTATTGCTGGGTGCCAGGTGGGTGTGGCCTACTGGGTAGGTGTGGCTGTGGTGGTCATGGAAGATTGGGTGAGTGTGGCCAGGGTGGGTGTGGTCACCTCAATGTCGCTCATGGGGAGGGACTCCTGTGGGGGGCAGCTGGTTGAAGAGGGACAGTTGCCACCTCTGAAGCATGGCATGGGTGCCCACAGGGAGGGCTCTGAGTGCCGCCTCTGGCACCCGTGCCATAGGTTCACCACCACTGTTCTAGGATGTCTGGCTCGAGGTCAGTGACCACCTCATCATGGTTATCAGGAACATTAAGCTCATTGTTGTATAGTTCTTCTGTGTAATTTTGCCACCTCTTCTTAATCTCTTCTGCCTCTGTTAGGTCTCTGCCATTTTGGTCCTTTATCATGCCCATTTTTGCATGAAATGTTCCCTTCATCTCTCCAATTTTCTTGAAGAGATCTCTGGTCCTCCCTATTCTATTGTTTTCTTCTATTTCTTTGCACTGTTCATTTAAGAAGGCAGTCTTATCTCTTCTTATCTCTTCAAAATTAGTGAGGAATATATTCAGTTGCAGGCATAATCTGGATATTTTTACTTATGATAGACATTTAGTTAAGAGATAATTGTAGATCGAAATGCTGCCAGTAAATTTAATCAAATGGATCTTAGGATGATTAGTTCTGATTAATCAGTTTTTGAAACAATTTAGCTCAGAATGTTTCTTAACAAATTTTCCATTTCAGCTAACAATAATTATTTGGACATTTTATTCCTAATGCTATTGTTGTTTAAGAAATTACATATTTGGTAGCAATTTACTAAAGTTTGCTTGCAATTGCTATGTTATTGGAGTGCTATTAGGAATGGGAACATTCACTCACATGAATTGATTTTATACCATTATTGTTAACAAGTGATTTAACATCAGTTGCTGAATGTCAAGAATATATCCATATTGTCTTTTTTTGCTAAATCCCTAGGATTCAGAATTATTTTGCAAGGGGAATTGAATAAAGGAAGGCTAAATCAGCCTGCACTTGATTTTCAGCAGTGAATTGTTAATATCTCTTCTTTGTTACCATTTGAATTATTATAAATTTTAGACAAAAGTTAATGATGGATATTTTTGTTCAATGCTATCAATGTGTTTTTCTTGTGAGGTATATTTCCAGATTTTTTATACCTTTCTCTCTTTAAAAAAAAATAGTTCCTCAACATTATTTTCAAAAATAAACACACACATGTATTTTGTTGCTTTATTTGATGTAATTTGAACTTTTTATTATTCCTTTGTAAACCTTTTAAAGATTCCATTAATTTCTCAGAAAATAAGAATTTATTTCTTATTTCTCTTACACCATTTACTGATAACTTTTTTTAAAAAAAAAAAACCAACGTGATGACCCTTTATCAGGTTGTATTAATATTTCATAGAACACTAGTTATTCCACTCTGTAGGCTGTTTCCATCTCTTCTGGAATTTTATTTATTTTGTGGGCATTAACTAAATTGCTACATATACTTGAAAAAAATTGCTCTGTTAAAAATGATACATATAGAACCAATTTAGATATCATGAAGACAAATACGCACACATTCACTTTTACTCATAAAACACAAATACATATTTTCTCCAAATGGCTAGTGCCCAATGTCAACTCACTAGGAATTAGATTCGAACAACAAGTGTCACTTATTGCACATGTAAAATTTTTACTGTTCAGTGGACTGGGATTCAGCCTTAATAACCACACTGATTTAGTTATTTCAAATTTATACTTTAGAGATGTGTAAATGCAACATAATTTCAACAGTATAATTTTTTCTTTATTATGCTTGCATTATGTTGTATTTTTTTTACTCTAAATAATATAGGGGCAGAATATTTTGTATCCCAGTTTTAATATTGCCAAGTACTTGAAAGTAAATTTTATTTGAAAAAATATGGATGCTTCATTGGGTCTTCTTGCATCCCTAGACTCTACCTTGTGATGCCAGCAATCTAAATTTGGAGTATAACGGGCATCATAGTCCTGTCTACTGTCTTAGGAAGACCCATCCATCTCCTTATGAACTGGTCTTCTCCAATAATAAATTCAGACAGCTTTTTCCTTTCAAGGAAAGAGAAATTTCTTTATTCCTGTAAGAGTAATTATACTTAGATGTTAGGCAGTTAATATGTAAACAGTGAAAGAAAATGTAAATTTTAGTGCTACCAAAATGAAAGAGGTTTGCTTTCCTCTTCTTGGTTTAAATAGTTCATAACAGAATGTGCTGTATTGTCTTCCTTGAGAAACAGAACACAAAGCTTCTATGTAAATATACCTTAAAGTTTTGTTTCAGAACAATGTCTTAGAAGAACCAAGTACGGGCTCACTAAATAATTGTCAATTAGATAGTACCTAATCTTTGTACAGCATTTCTACAAATTGTAAAAGCAGCATAATATTATTTTTTGGTGGAGGATGTTTTATAAGGTAATAAGAGGTTTCTTTAAAATGTACAGTGTATTAAATATGTAAAGCAAAAACTAAAACATAACATGAAATGTTTTTATTCAGATAACAATAAAATTTTCTTCTCCTTTTCTGAAAATTTAGTAATCAATACCTTTAATAGAGTCTGCCTATAAAATTATTACACAGAAATTGCCCAATCATATGCAGGTGGTCATCAAATTATTACCACAATTTGGACTAGAATTTCTGTTTGCTTAATAATTATTGCTTAATTGTTTGCTTAATTAGGTAGTTGTTAAGTGAGTCGCACAATTTTATGACATTTTTTGCCACAGTTGTTAAATGATCACTGCAGTTATTAAGTGAACCATATGGCTATTGACCTTACTTGTCAGAAGCTGGCTGTGAAGGTTGCGGATGACCCCAGATGCTGCAAGTATCATAAATACAAGCCAGTTGTCAAGTGCTCCAATTTGTGGTAATGCTGTGACAGTCATAAGACCAGTCATTTTTTCAGTGTGTTGTAACTTTGAATGGTTGCTAAATGAATGGTTGTAAATTTAGGGCTACCTGTATCCCTAATCCACAGTTCCTGAGCAAACACAAACAGCTAATCATGCAGTCAAGCGGGTGGGTATGTTGAAAGTGGAAGACTGTATAATCCTTCCATTGCTTTAATGCAGTGATCTCCCAACAAATACACAGAGGGATTCGGTAGCATCTAAATAGAACTTTTAAGCCAGTGCATACAATGCCATTTTGCTTAGTTAATCTCCTAATGGTGCATGAGGTACTGGATTTATAGAGATTTTATTCAAGTACTGTATTACAAAGCCATAAAGCTATTCTTGGAATGTCAGAGATGGAGCAGACAAGAGGAAACTTCAATCTATTTTTGGTTTTGCTCAGCACCACTTTTGGCATAATATTCTAACATTATACTCTTTCAAGTGAGGCATTGTAAGAAAATATCATGATCCACTTCAATACTACTTATAACTTTGTAAAGCTGTGGGGCAATTATATTGTTTAAAATAGAAAAGAGCAAAACTTATCTTTAAAACATTGGCTACTTTTCAAAATGAGGCCACCTGCTTTTTTTAGAATCTTTCTTTCTCATCCATTTTCCCAGTCCCAAACAGCTGCCACAAGTCTGCCCAATTTCATGGAATCAATGTGTGTGTGGACATCAAGTGACATTTCCAGTTACTTATCTGATGAAGGCATACTGCTTATTCCATTTTGTTCAACATCCAGAATATCAAAGGAACAACTGTAATGTGTACAAAGTAGCTTAATCAAGCCTTACTTTGCCTTGCTTCTGTAATGAATAAATATGTTACAAAATTTATGTTTCTCACTGTTTCTCTATACATATCTATTTGTATAGAGAAGACATTAGGAAAGAAGTCCCCAGGCTATGGCCCACTACCAGGCCTTGAACCATTTGGAAGCAGGCCACAGAAGTGGCGGGCAAGTGCATGCGCATGCACACTTTCATTTGCATGAGCACTGGGCATGCATACCCACCACACACAAAAATGGAGCTGCATGCGCACGTATTCTTGCTCATCACTTGTATGGAACCATCCCCTCTCTCCCTCCTCACCCTTCAGTCTGCAAAGGCAGGAAGGTGGAGGAACTCTGCATTAGGAAATACTCTTAAACCATGTGGTTAGTGTTCTGAACCAGCCTGCTACCGGCCTTGCAATAAGGCAAACCCCTGTTCAAACAGTAGAGACTGGAGAGCGTCTGAGGCTGGAAAGCGTCTGCCAAGATTTATTACACCAACAACAGAACAAGGAACAAAACACTGGAACTTGAATCCTCAAACGAAAACGGTTGCTTTCAGCAACCAGCCCTTCCCCAAACACTCCTTTTATTAAGAGTTCAGGGCGTGGCCTCCCTGTGCCTCCTCCCGAGGAGTCCCACAGCCTTTCTCTGTTTGTTCCTGCTCGACTGCCTCCTGCGTCGGGCGTCCTTGAACAGGGCCAGCTGTGGGTCATCATCCTCCGCACTATCGGGCTCACGCAGCTGAGAAGAGGGCCCCGGCTGGGGGCTCTGCGAAGCCTCCAAGCCATCATCAGCCGGTTCGTCTTCCACACACTCCTCCTCCCCCTCATCTGAGTCATCCGAGACATCTGAGCCGGCTGCCGGACCCACAGGCTGGCCCTGAGTCACAACAGTTAGGGATATTTCTCCCACAAAAAGAAATGAAAAATTCCTTAGATGAATTTCCTACTTAGTTTAAGATTAAGACTGAGTTGAGGTCATTTCTTCTTTCCATGATATCCCTCATTTCAAGAAGGCTCTTAGCCTCTCAAAATATTTTAGGGAAAACAGATGTTGCAGAAAGAGCAAAGAAGTAAAAAGCTCTTTTCCGGGGACATGGAAAGAGTTGAAGGATGATCCTTATGGAAAAGTATTTTATGTGTATTGATATGGTATTGATTTTTTCTGAAGTAAATTGTAATCGGTCAGATTGCTGAAATAATGCCCAGTTCCAGATAACCCCAGTTTAGTGGGGATATAAATTACAACAGAGATATTTGTTTGCCATTTCCTTTATAAGATCACTGGACTCAACACAATGAATTCTTAGCCTACATCAAGACAAGTAGCATCACTCAAGCACAAGTTCATAGGAATAGCAAATGAAATATGATGCCCCTTTACTGACCTTCACATGATTCTCCACTAGGTGAAAACATGCCATTATCGTGGTAACCATCCCTGCACTCACAGTGATACCATCCAGGTAGGTTAATACAGGAGGCACGGTTGTCACACTGAACAAAGCCATCTGAACATTCATCAATATCTGCTCAATAAATAGAAAACAACATAAACCATAGTATCAGTCCACAGAAATGGCTGTTGTTTGTGGACACATAAAGAAATTGATATACAAAAAGTATTTATGTTTTATAGACTAAGATACACTATATTAAAAAGGAAGTGTAATAAGTGTTATCTTTTTGTAAAGATGCAACATGAGAAATAAATGTGAACTGTGAACAAAATAACACCATTAAAATACTCAGTATTGTTGAAACATTTCTAATTCATTCAATGGAAATAAATAAGAAGCATATTTTGTGTGTCACTGCCCATGGAAAGCAGAAAAAGTCATTCCATCTGGAAGGTTATTTTTAACTATTATTCCTCCCCCCATGTCTTGCATTAGACTATGTCTTATAAACCAACAATATCTATTTCTGTAGCATGAACAGGACATTAAATCATAACTCCTTTTCTTCAATAGTTAATTCTTCTATAAATAATTTTTAAATCTTTTTTTGAAATACAAAGACTATTCCAATGCACATTTTGAATATGAATTGCATTATTTGCTGTCATAATTAGCACATTTCCCAAGCTGAAACAAACTATTTTTCTAGATCTACTTCTCTCTAGTCTTGCAGGGGCAATGAATAGTATTTCAAGGAGGAGGCAAAATAAGAGAAATTGAAATATTCTGGTTTTTTAAAAGGAATGTATGGGAAAATAAAAATAGTTTACAATGAAGTAATTCAGGCAATTGAAAATTAAGCAAATTGGTATTTATAAATTTATCCCTTTCTTTTACAATATTCATAACATTCCATTATATCTCAAGAATATATCTCACTATAGGAAACTTTTATTTTATTTACTAAAGTTTGTATCTGCAATTATGCCAGACAAAACTTATTATTTTTTTTCTCATTTCCTGCAACAATGTACATAGATAAAATGGTGAATATTTACAAAAGGTTTACAAAATATTTAAAAGGTATGACTCTATTGACTTAAATTCTACAGTATATAGAATGGAAATGCTTTTAAAAAAATAAAGCCAATATTCTTAAATAATTTTGCAAGTTAATTGGATTTTTTTTATTTTTTAATTCCACCTTTCCTTTAAGAGCTTAAGGGTTAGGTGTACATGGGACCTCCTAGTCCATTCCACTCTTTTCAAACTGTAAATCTATCATAGGTTAGACTGATAGACAGCATAATGGTTCTAATTCACACAATGAGTTGGTTGATGATCAACCTGAACTGGATCTCCTAAATCCTAGTCAATGCCTAAATTGTTATACCACTCTATATCTTCATGTCTTCCGATTATCCCTAGGAGTGAATCTAAATTTGGCCACAATTATTGCTACCTCTTCACAGCATCACTTTTAAATGCTTTTGATTCTTGATTTCCACATATCTCAGATAAAGGTACTGAAATTTTGCTTTCAAACTTAAAAAACCCCAAACAAATCTACAAGCACTATCTAGGTACTAAAGAAGTGTGCTGTGGAACTTCACTCTTGGAATGAAGGTGTAAAAACAAGGCTTTGAAAGACTAAAACTAAGGAACAAGAGCAATGAAAATTGTGTTGCTTTAGAGAGAGAGAAACGAAGAAATTACCTAGAGCATTGATATTCACAAGTGTTATGGGCGCATGGAAGAATATAAAAGCCTGCAGTACAGAATCTTATTGTGCACCTTAGATTCTTCTTGGTGTAACAATTCTATCATAAACCGTGAAGTTTGAAGGTACCAGAGTAAGTTACTGTAGATTAAGCAGCTCTCTGGTAGCTGATATCAGTAGCACAGATTTTTTTACAGAGGTATATTTTTCCATAGTTGCCTATCTGTCTATCAGCCATCCATCTCATTTTAGTCCATCATCATCCTATTTTGCTATCCTAGGAAAATAACTACTGTTGCTAAAGAAGATAATACAAAGCAGCTGCTCTACGTTAAGAATGAGAAATTGGATGCAGTTTCACAAATTTTCTTAAGGAGTGCTTCAACCAAAATTTAGACAAGGTAAAGTGTTCCTCGAAGATCTTCCCTGTCCACATAGTCAGCACTGATACAGTATAATAGTCAGGAATGGGGAAAAAATAAGCAAAAACATAGAAACAAAATAGCATTTAATGTTTGCTGCATAGGAAAGTAAGATCTCACTAACCTTCATTTAAAACAAGTTTTTGACACCTTGCTAGGCGACTGGTGGTACTCAGATGTTGACATATCCTAAAAGTGGTACAATGGGTGAAAAGGTTGAAAAGCCCTGGTATACAGGTCCTCAATGAAGGCAGGCTGGCTGCAATTGTTTTTTCTGCAATCCTAACTTTAGACCTCTAATCCATAGAGTAATAGATTGCTGGTCAGCAAGAACTGGATTTGTAGTGGAAAAGGTTTCAGGCAATCATTCATTTCTAAATATCTGCAAACCTCTTCCATCAACACATTCATATGCATACATTCATATTCAGCAAATACTCATGGGCTGCTGCCTTCAACAGGTTTGCATTCATTCATAAAGAAATGGGAGGAAGGTCTTGGCATATGTTACACATTTCAGTCCAAGTAATGGCTTGAATGTTTCTTGTGATACTGATTTGTGAGCTATTTGGCAAATAAATACAAAGAGTTATTTCAGCTGTCACCTTACCAACACTGACATACCCTTTAAAATCATTTTCCTCCTGAATAATCAGCCGAAGAGATCATCACTGCAATGTTGGACTCAGAATTGGGGAGTTTGCCACTTCATAACTAGGTTTGTCTTAGAGAAATAATGTAGAATTTGTTTGATTTGATGTCATTTTGACCTAACTCATATGCTTTCTAACCGAGGTTTCTTAATAAAAAGATTTGAAAATATATATCATTCAGTATTTTGAAAAGATTTTTTTAAAAAAACCTGGCTCATGTCAAAAGTGCAATGGAGCAGGCACAAAGGACACAATTTGGTGGATGTGCTGCTGTGGATTGATTTAGGAAGTGTGGATTTTTTAGGATGATGTTCACTTTGCTTTAGGTCTAAATTTGAAACTTAAATTGGCATACTCTCCAATTAAAAATAATGAGGAAATATGGTTAGACCTTTATTACTTAGTTAGATTAAAACATGGTGTTCTAAGTGAAGAAAAGCGTATCAAATAGGTACAGTGATTTCATGCAGAGAGTTGCCTACAGAAGTTTTACACTGAAACAGAATTAGATAAAATTTGTAGGACTTTTTTTTTTTTGCCAAGCATCTGAATGTAAATCACAAGACCCTGGAGATGCTGCAACATTCCAACTGATTGGCACTTCTTCTGGGCTCAGAAGCACCAGGATCAGTGCTGAGCTCCAGCTGGAGCCTGGTGCTGATCCTGGCGTTTCCACTGATGCCTGACAGCCCTGCAGCTCCAGCCATCTCTTGCTAAGGCTTGTGCGGTGCTGCCACCGGTTCAGTTCATTCCCCTCCCCCACTACTTTTCTAGGATGGTCTCATACCACCTGCCAGGTGCAAATGTACCACAGGTGGTACCCGTACCACTGATTGAAAAGCCCTGCTGTATACTGCATGAACTAGAACAGGGCTTTTCAACCTTTTCACCCATTGTACCAATTTAGGATAAGGCAAGATCCGAGTACCACCAGTTGCCCAGCAAGGTGTCAAAAACTTGATAAAAAAAGGAAAAAAATGATAAAGTACAGGTAGTCCTTGACTTACAACAATTCACTTAGTGACTGTTTGAAGTTACAATGGCAATGAAAAAAGTGACTTATGACCATTTTTCACACTTATGACTGTTGCAGCATCCCCAGGGTAATGTGATTTACATTCGGATGCTTGGCAACTGATTCATACTTATGACGGTCACAGGGTCATGTGATCACTTTTTGCAACTTTTGACAAGCAAAGTCAATGGCTGGGGGGCATGGTCAGCTCATCACTCAGGTTGCAGGGTTCCTGTGGGGGGGGAAATCCGTGGGTTTCTGGTGGAGGGGGCTAGGACTGGGGTGGGTGCCTTCCCTCCCTCCCTCTCTCCCATTGTCCCTTCCTTCCTTCCTTCCTTCCTTCCTTCCTTCCTTCCTTCCTTCCTTCCTTCCTTCCTTCCTTCCTTCCTTCCTTCCTTCCTTCCTTCCTTCCTTCCTTCCTTCCCTCTTTGTCCCTTCCTCCTTTCCATTGTCCCTCCCTCCCCCTCATTGTCCCTCCCTCCCTCCCTTCCTTCTTTGTCCCTTCTTTCCTTCCTTCCCTCCCTCTCTTCCCTCTTTGTCCCTTCCTTCCTTCTCTCCCTCCCTCCCTCCCTCCCTTCTTTCCTTCCTTCCTTCCTTCCTTCCTTCCTTCCTTCCTTCCTTCCTTTTCCTTTTCCTTTTAATGCTGGTGCAAAGTTCAAACTTGTGCATTCAGTTCATACATTTAACCCACCCAAAACTGTCCCCTTCTGTTGCAGAACAAGAAAGGGGGCTTCGGGAACCAAAACAAAACAAACTGCCAGGATTTCCTAACCTGCCCAACACCCTCCTGGGCAGGTTGCTTGAGCTAAGTGGGATTGGGATGGCCAAGAAGCAGCATCAGCATGCAAAGGAAAGAGGTGCTGCTTCTGGGCAAACATTTCCCCACCACCACCAGTGTGCCTGATCCAACACCCCCCCACCACCAGCAGCCCCTTTCTGCCAGCAAGGCGACTCTTCAGGCTGGCCCATTTTGTTCCCAAGAGTCCCTTTCAAAAGAGTATGCCAAAGCCCCCAGTGCACCACCCGTCTCCATAGGGCAGCCGCTCACCAAGATCCCCATGACATCTGTTCAGAGCCTGGAGAAACTCTTGGGGATGCCACCACCACTGCTGCTGCTGCCGCTGGCACCTGCTGAGGCTTACTCCTCTTCTTCACCTGCTGCTTCTCAGCCACAGTGTGGCTCAGCGCAGGCAAGTCTGGCACTGGCCAAGGGTGATGTTGAGCCCCGTGGACCTGACACACAATGGAGGGGGGGGGAAAAACCCAGTGCTGGCCCACCACCTCCCTCCCAGTCTCTTCACTGGCTGGAGCCACCACTGGGAGGCCACTGAAACACCAGGAGCCCTCCAGAGTGGTCGGGGCTGGTTCCAGGCTCGCTGCCTCTCTCTCAGTCTCCTCACTGGCTGGAACCACTGCCAGGAGGCCACCAAAATGCCGGGAGCCCTCTGGAGAGGTCAGGGCCAGTTCCAGCCTTGCTGCCCCCCTCCTGCTCTCTTTGCCAGCTGGAGTCACCACTGGGGGGCCAGCGGAACACCGGGAGCCCTCCAGAGTGGTCGGTCCCGGTTCCAGGCTCGCTGCCCTCTCCTGCTCTCTTTGCCAGCTGGAGCTGCTACCAGGGGGCTAGCAGAATGCCAGGAGCCCTCCAGAGTGGTCAGGGCCAGTTCCAGCCTTGCTGCCCCCCTCCTGCTCTCTTTGCCAGCTGGAGTCACCACTGGGGGGCCAGTGGAATGCCGGGAGCCCTCCAGAGTGGTCGGTCCCGGTTCCAGGCTCGCTGCCCTCTCCTGCTCTCTTCGCTGGCTGGAGCCACTGCTGGAGGGCCAGCAGAATGCTGGGAGCCCTCCAGGGTGGTCAGTCCTGGTTCCAGGCTTGCAGTCCCCCTCCTCCTCTCTTTGCTGGCTGGAGCTGCCACCAGGGTGGCAGTGGAATGCTGGGAGCCCTCCAGAGTGGTCGGTCCCAGTTCCAGGCTTGCTGCCTTTCCCCTGTTCTCCTCACTGGCTGGGGTCACTGCCGGGGAGCCAGCAGACCACCAAGAGCTCTCTGTGGAGCTCTGTGGAGCTCTCTCTGGCTAGGATCTGGGCCCACAACCTGTTAGAGTTTTACAGCTTTCCAGTGCAAAAATAAGCCCCTAAAATAAGCACACATTCAAAATGAGCAGGAGGCATAGTTTAGAAAAACTTTATAAAATATATAATCTCCGGGTGAGATTCAAGGTGTTGGTGATGACCTATAAAGCCCTAAATGGCTTGGGTCCGGGATATCTGAGGGAACACCTGCTGCCGGCATCAAGCTCCCTTCGTCCTGTGCGCTCCCACAGGGAGGGTCTTCTCAGGGTACCGCTGCTAAAAGATTGCCGGCGGACAATAACCAGGGGGAGGGCCTTCTCTGTGGGTGCACCTGCCCTTTGGAACCAGCTGCCTGTAGAGCTTAGGACTGCCCCTGACCTTCGCTCATTCCGCCGGGACCTGAAGACCTGGCTCTTTGAGCTCTCTGGCCTGGACTGAGAATATTAATTGGGATTTTAAGTGTATTTTAATTGGGGTTCTATTCAAGGTTAATATAATCTTTTTAATTGATTTTAAATTTTGTAACCTGTTGTATTGTTTTTAATAACCTTGTGAACTGCCCTGAGTCCTACAGGAGAAGGGCGGTATATAAATTGAATAAAATAAATAAATAAATAAATAAATAAATAAATAAATAAATAAATAAACAAACAAACATGATATATACAGTTTCATCCAATTCTTGGCAACATGGTAGAGAACAACAACAACTAACTCAGGAGATCAGGACATGGCAAGACTAAGACATGTCCAGACCTAGGCTGGCTCACATGCTTCTCACAGCCAATCCTGTGTCTCAGTTAAATAACAGTTCCCATTGGCTGGTTCATTGCTATGGCAATTCCAGTTCATAAATTCTTACACACTGACCCCACATAAAGAGAAAAACATGGGAGGATAAAATTAGTATCATGGCAGTGATGATTTTTCCAGATTATATGTTCAGTAAAATATAAATGCATAAAAATAGTTCACAATAGATGTGTTGAATCACTGAGAAATCAGAATTTCTTAACACTTAGGTTGCAACAGCGGGTGTAGATATAAGACAGTGGATGCAGAATTATCAAGAAGCACCTTCCTGCTTTTGGAACAGGCTTAACTCCCTGATCCAGAAGTATTTTTATTTATTTATTTATCTATCTATCAAATTTATTGTTGTGATTCAGGGTCGGCCTGTGGGTTCGGCAGTGGGGTCGGATGACTCAGAGGAGGAGGAGGAGGGGGGTGTTGAAGAACTTGCTGATGATGGCTTTGAGGCTCCGCAGAGCCCCCAGCCAGGCCCCTCCCACCTGGTGGAGACCCAGCTGTGTGAGCCTGACAGCGTGGATGAAGATGACCCACAGCTGGCCCTGTTCAAGGACGCCCGACGCAGGAGGCAGTCAATTAGGAGTAAACAGAGGAAGGCAATGGGGCTCCTCGGAAGGAGGCACAGAGAAGCCACGCCCTGAACTCTATATAAGGGGAATGTCTGTGAGGGCTGGTTTGCTGAAGGCAACCGCTCGGATGGTTCATGTTCCTTAAAGCTCCGGTTTCTTGGTTCGTGTCTTGTTTGTTTTTGTAGCTATAAATTTGGCAGGCATAGTTCCAGCCTCTTGCCATTTGTGGAGGGGTTGTCCCTGCCTTTTCTGCAGGGCCGGTAGCAGGCTGGTACAGAACATTTATGTACTGGCCATCTCACCCTTAGAGATGTATACCAATTCAAAGCAACACAGTTGTTTCCTATTGTCTGAAAGATATTTATTAGTTTGTTTTATTTCAAAGGAGAAATATTCAAGAAGGACATGGTCAGTGGTAGGATTCAAATAATTTAACAACTGGTTGTCTCTGAAATCACAGAACCCTTTAAGAGGCATAAAAACCAAGCTAAGGCAGGGGGGAGCTACCCCACGTGCCCTGCACCTGCTTACTTCAGGGCCCCCATACTCAGGCCACTCCCCACTCAGTGACCTCCCCCTGCTGGTTCAATAACCCAACTGCCCACCTGCCTCTTCCCTTTAACTCCCCTCCCGAGCCGGACTTCCATGCTATGGAGGATGGACCTTACCCAGTCTCCCTCCACCGTTTCAGAGTCAGGGGCAAGGGAGGGCAAAAGGCTCTGCCACCACTGCACAATAGCCACATTTGCCACTGGAGGGGCTTTCTTCGGTCCCCACCACTCCTGCCACCCTGCTTTGCCCTGCAGATTACCTGACTGGTAGCAGCCACTGCCTCCTTCTCCTCTGACAACTCTCCCATAGCTTGCGTTGTGACCAGGGGGTGCAAGACTCCCCTGCCAGTTCCTTCCGCCAGCCCTTCATTGCTGCCACTGCACACTTGCTTGCACACAGCAGCAGCCCAGAGAAAAAGAGGAGGAAAAGAGCAAAGCTCTTCTGTTTGCCCTTGGAAGCAGGTGCCGAGGCCAACCCTGCAGGAAGTGGATCAGCTTCTCAAGGGCTTTATAAAACCATCAGGGAAGGGGAGCCTGTTCTTCCTCACCCAGCTCCAGCTGGCATAGATTTCCTGGAGCTTAGCATCCTTCCATATGAAGTGTCCTTCCTTTCCTCCTTCTGTCAGGAGGAAAGCAGCAGAAAATGGGCTGCCATTTCCATAACACAGGAGGGAGATGCCAGCTGATGCAAGGTGTCAAGAAAGTGTGTGCAAGAAAGTACAGTGGCAGTGAGGGAGGGCTGGCGGAGGGAGGCTTCACGGGAGGCTTGTGCAGATTTATCATAACTGGTTTGCCGAACTCAACAAAAAATTAGGTATCGGTTCTGCTGAACCAGTGTAAACCAGCTGAATCCCACCACTGGACATGGTCCTTCTGTGTAAAGTACAACTATCTTACCCAATGTTCAGTCAGCGGAGGATATTGAAAAATAGAGGGAGAGATTTACAAGTATTTACAAGCTGAAGGGGAAAGAAATTAGACTGATTATTTTCCATTGCACTTGTCTGCCAGCATTCTGCAAGATGAATTAATTTAAGGAAAGTTTAAAGCAACGGAAATCCCTTTTTACTCCTATAGTTTTGGTGAATGAGAACCATTGTCTTCTAAATGAAAGCTTTCAGAAACTATGCAAGCTTCATTCCTGTTCTAAAATGGTATGAAATATCACTGAATAGAAAATCTAGGTTTCATTTTATTTAAAATCTACAAAATGTTTCTGGGAGAATTTGCTTGGAGGTTGGGAACCAATGTCATTATTGCATTGAGTGAATTGGATGAACAATTTATTTTTTAAAAAATCTACTGATGACCAGAACAGCATTTACACTTACCATGAATGGGATTATGGAAATAAAAACAAACAAGTATGGTCTAATACTATCATTTAAAAAAACTTCACAAAACCAATGTTTTTACTAAATTTACAAACAACTGTCAGCACTGTCAGAACCCACTTCAATCCACATCTTAAGAAAGAAGGACTCTTGGAGACAAGGTTGTCCAAGCAGGAACTTTTACTAAGAAATATAAGATAGCGGGTATAATAGACATGATCTGAGAAATCCCTTCACAGATTGATACTTTTAAATGTCCCCAAGCAAGCCCTACCACACTGTTCATTCTGTCAGTTCCAGATCAGCCAAGCTCCAGGTGGTAAGCCCCTCATGGGAAGAGGAGAGACATCAGTCCATTCGTAGCAAAATTCATTTCCACCCCCTCACATTCCATCCAGAGAAACAAACTAGATTCTGGAGGGTTTCATTCCACCCTCTTTCTTAGTTGCCCGTAAGATGAGAGGGAAAATGCCTAGTGGGAGAATAATTGATCTTATCGTGATGGATAGCAGGCAGGCGGAATAAACAAAAAGTTACATTTGAGAAAGGAAGTGAAAGCAATAAAAACCCATGCTTGTTCCCTCTCCTCCTTTGGAATGGCAGAATCCAGGGGTGTGTGTGTGAGATTTGGGTTTGCATGGAAAAGATAGTTAGAAATGAAATATAAATGGATTCTGACATCCTGCTCCCCTTAAAGATGGGAGAGATCCACCTGTAGAGGAGACAAAATTATAAATGTTAGCCTGGCTTGTTGGAATATTCTGTATGAAACTTCCTTAGTAGCTTTGGTGCTCTGATGTGGTGTTTATTGACCCACTCATTTTCTGAGGAGGGAAGATGTTTCTAAGCTACTAGGTGTTGAATTCCCCAATGATACTTTGTAGAATCTAGGATTTCTTTTACTTTGAAGTGTTGTTCTCCTTCAACCATGATTGGAGGTGGTGGTGGTGGGGTTTTTGGCCATAAGGGTGACTGTTTCCCTTTTTAGCAAACTGCAGTGAAAGACTGAATGTATTTGCCTAAGGTTTTTGGGTAGTTCTAATTCTACTGTTACTGGGTTTATGATTCTTTTAATTGGAAAAGGTCCTATATATTTTGGTCCAAGTTTTTTGTAGGGTTGTAGGGATTTTAGGTATTTTGTTGATAGATATACCATCTCTCCTACCCTGAATGTTGTGGGATCGACTCTCTTTTTGTCTGCCTGTGCTTTGTATGCTTGCCTAGCTTCATCTAAAGCTTTCCTGATGATTGGCCAGGTGTTATGTAATTGTGCAATCCATTCTTTCAGGAATGGGATTTCCAGTTCATTTGGGATTAGTTCTGGCATAGGGTTGAAACTTTGACCAGTGGTTATTTGAAAAGGAGTGTAGCCTGTGATGGAGTGGACTGCATTATTGTAAGCAACTTCTGCGAAAGGGAGTAAGTCCATCCAATTTGATTGTTGGAAATTAATAAAGCATCTTAAGTATTGCTCAAGTACAGAGTTCCTGCGTTCTGATTGACCGTTCCCCTGAGGATGATGACTAGATGTTAGTTCCTGAGTAGTTCCTAAGAGGGATAAAAATTCCTTCCAAAACTTTGATGTAAATTGCACTCCCCTCAGATATGATGCGTTGAGGTGCTCCATGCAATCTGTAAATGTGCTGCACGAATAGTTTCACTAAGGTTTTTGCGGTGGGAATCTTTTGGCAAGGGATGAAGTGCACCTATTTGGAAAACAAGTCCGTGACCATCCAGATTACAGTATTCCCATTGCTTTCTAGTAATTCCACTATAAAATCCATGGCTATTTCTCTTCAGGGACTTGAGGGATTTGCCACTGTCTGTAACAGTCCGGGTGATTTCCCTTGCAACCTCTTTGCAGTAGCACAAATCGAGCAGCTGGCCACGTAACCTTCTATATCCTTTTTCATGGATGGCCACCAAAATTGCCTTTTAATTAAGTGTAATGTTTTTACAAACCCAAAATGTCCTGCTGATTTTGTATCATGGCACAACTGCATGAAATTGATCCTCTGGGTGGCTGATATGTATAACTTCTCCCCCACCCAGGGTAGTCCATCTTTGATTGTGCACACATGTCTATTTTTCTGGAACCATTCACCTGTTTCCAAAGACTTTTGGAATTTGATCCCAGTTTGGCTATCCAGCTGCAGCTTCATTTTAGCTTGGGCCCTGGTGGTTACTGCTGCTGCCAGTTGTTGTTCAGGCATAAGTGGTTTAGAGTCAGTGGCCCGTGTGCTGTTATATTGGGGCATGCAAGACAGTGCATCCGCCAGGAAATTCTTTCCCCCTTGTACATGTTTAAGTGTGAAACGGAATTGGTGAAAATGCTGAGACCAACGGGCTTGCTTAGGAGTGAGTTTCCTGGGTGTTTTTAGCACTTCCAAATTTTTGTGGTGTGTCCAGACCTGGAAGGGGATTTTATTTCCTTCAAGGAAATGATGCCACATAAGTAATGACCATCTCATAGCATAAGCCTCCTTCTCCCACACAACCTAACGTTCTGTCTCCATGAGTTTCCTGGACATATGTGCATCTGGTTGTGGTACCCCCTTGTCATTTTTCTGTAATAATACAGCTCCCACTGCCACAATGCTTGTGTCTGCCTGTATTACGAAAGGTTTATCAGGTTCCGGGTGTATCAGAATGGGCTAGGCAGAGAAAAGCCTCTTTAGCCTCTCAAATGCTGCTTGACATTCCATTGTCCACTTCAGGGGCTGGCTGAGTTTCACTGCCCCCCCCATTTTCAACAAGTTCGGGAGGGGCAGGGCTATTTGGGCAAATAAAGGGATGAATTGGTGGTAGAAATTTGCAAAACCCAGGAAACTTTGCAATTGCTTCCTTGTGCTGGGTGGTGCCCATTCTAATGCTGCCCTGACTTTCTTGAGGTCCATTTCAATGCCCTGCGGGGATATGCGATACCCCAGGTAGTCTATTCTTTTTTGGTGGAATTCACATTTCGATAATTTTGCATATAGGTGGGTGGCCCGCAATTTTTATACAACTGTTCTGACTAGATTAATATGCTCCTCTTTGGTCTCAGTGAAGATAAGGATGTCATCTAAGTAAGCCAGGACCCCCTTAAATAGGTGCTCTCTTAGCACTTCATTGATTAATTGCATAAAAACTGCAGGGGGCCCTTGCAGTCCAAACAGCAGAACTTTGAACTGGTAGCAACCCATTGGACAATTAAATGCAGTCTTCCAGTCATCTCCTTCCTTGATCCCAATGCGGCAGTATGTTTCTCTTAGGTCTAGTTTGGTGAAAATCCTTCCTTTTGATAGGTAGGATAGCATATCCTTCATTAGGGGTAGGGGGTACGGGTTACTTTCACTAATTGCATTAAGGGCCCAGTAATCAATGCACAAATGCATAGTGCCTTCCTTCTCCCTAAATAGGACCATGGCGGCCACTTTGGGTTTGGCAGGTTCAATAAATCCCCTTTCTAAGTTTTTATTTATGAATCTTTCCATCTCCTCCGTCTCTTTAGGGCTCATGGAGTACAGCCTGGGCTTCGGGAGTTTTGCCCTTGGTTTTATTTCTATAGCACAGTCTGTGGGTCGGTGAGGAGGGAACTCATCTGCCCGTTCTTTACTGAAAACTTCAGCAAGGTCCCGGTATTCTTCTGGTATTTCTAGTAACCCCTTCTCTTCTCCCATTGATGCTGTCTTCACTCCTCGGGTTTGGTGGGGGCTTTGGGGTTCTGAGTTCACATGCTCCCCCTCTGGGAAGTTAAGTTCTTTTGTCTTCCAATTTACCCAGGGGTTCCATTTCTTTAACCATTCCAGCCCTAAAATCATTGGGCATTGCATGCCTGGGGTCAATACAAACGTCATATCTTCCTCACAAGTCCCCAGGCACAGGTGAACTGGTAAGGTGGCTAGCATAGCTAGTACCCCCCCCTCCAATGGATCCTTCTAACTGGCCAAAGGAGATAGTTTGCTTTAATCTCCTCACCGGAATGCCCAAGTTCCCCACTAGCGTTGGACTAATGAGGCAGCGGGTGCAGCCAGAGTCTATTAAGGCTTTCACTTTGACAGCTTCAGGCATGGAAGGGGCTAATATAGCCACTGTCTTGAGGATGGGTGGAATGGATCCACTTACCATGGTTTTGCCTTTCGAGCTGTCCTCCGAGGTGTTCACTGCCCCTGCAGTGTAGGCCGGAATTTTCTCCCATTCCTTGGCAGGGGTTTCGGATTCTACAGCCTCTATCCCCCTCATGGTGGGTTCTTTTGGTTTGGCTGGGGACATCCCTAATCTCCTGGCTGGTGATGGGTCTGATCTGCGCTGAGGGGCTTTTGAGCGGAATTCTGTGGCGTGGTCGCCCTCTCTCCCACATTTGAAACAGCCCATTGATTTCTTAGCCGTAGCCGGTGGTTTTGCTGGCTTGCACGTCTGTTCGGGAGGCGGGTGGGCCCATGGTTTTTCTCAGTGGTGCCTCTTCAGTAGGTTTATCTCCACCTCTTCTGCCAGGACATACCAGTCATCGAGGTGGCATGGGTCTCCTCAAGGCAGGCAAGCATCATACAGGTTGTAGTTTAGCCTGTCTTTGAAATGGCTAAGGAGGATGTCTTCCTGCCAGTTCAGCTTGTTGCCAATGGCCTGGAATTCTTGTATATATCAGCCACTGGTCATGTGCCCTGCCTCACCATTTTGATTCTCTCCTGGGCCTTACAATCAGCCAAATGGTCCTCAAAACGCCTCCTCAAGGATGTCATGAACCACTTGAAGTCATTGAGTTCTGGGGCGTTGGAGTCATGCAGGTTCACCACCCAGTCTGTGGCCGGTCTGTCCAGGGCAGATTGCACGATGCAGATGTGGGCTTTGTCACTGATGATGTCCTGTCCATATTCTTCCATATAACTGAGGACTTGAGTTAGGAAAAACCCCAAGCATGGCAGCTCCCTCCCTGAATTTTGCTTCCAGAGGTGGGACTCTTTGAATGGATCGGTGCCTATGCTGCTGGTGGTATTGCCCCCCATCCTGATCCCCATCTGTGGGTCAGCAGCAGGTGGATGCTGCTGAGGTGGTTGCTCCAGGTTCAGCAGATGCCCCCAGTGCTACAGGGTCCGGATCCCCCCCACTGTCTCTCCAGCTGCAACTCCAGGCACTGGTGTGGCTGCAGGACTCAAGTTTCTCCTCCCTTAGAGAGCCAAGGGTATTTTTCATCAGGTCAATAGCTTTCTCTAGGATCCAGTCTCTGTGTGGTGCATAACTCCTGTCCTCTTCACTGACGTGCAGGGAACTCCCCATCTCTTGCTTCCATCCATCCAGATTGGTGGTCACCCTGTCTCAGGGTCGCTTTCCTCGATGCCTTTTCACACTTGCTTTTCCTTCCAATGCACATCGACCACCGCGTTTTGTGGTTGCACGTCTCTATCACCCCTTCCCCAGAGGAATATGACGCTTCAGCTCCTGATAAGTTGGTAGGATTTCGGTGGGGGGGGAAGTTCCCTTTCAATGGAGCTTCCCTCCTTCCCTGCTTCGTCATTAGACATTGTATTTTTTGCAAAGTCCCCCGGTAAGGTTCTTCCTTCCAGGTTGACTCTTAATGCAGATCCTGTCTCATGTCAGAACCCACTTCAATCCACATCTTAAGAAAGAAGGACTCTTGGAGACAAGGTTGTCCAAGCAGGAACTTTTACTAAGAAATAGAAGATACCATATATACTTGAGTATAAGCCGAATTTTTCAGCCCACTTTTTGGGCTGAAAAATTCCACTTCGGCTTATACTCCAGTCAACAAAAAAAACTTACCGAGGACTTGTGCACGGCCGAGGCTTTGGTGCTTCCGGGATCGCGCGCACCTCTCCCAAGCCACCGCCATCCGCCATCCGGAGACCTGCCGAAGTTTGGGGAGGTTTGGGGAGGTGCGCGCGCACCTCCCCAAACCTCCCCAAACGTCGGCAGGTCTCCGGACCTCCGCGCCTTGCCTGCCTGCTTCTTTCCGCAGCGGAAAGAAGCAGGCAGGCAGGGCGCGGAGGAACAGAGACCTGCCGACGTTTGGGGAGGTTTGGGCGCCTCTCCAAACCTCCCCAGGTCTCCGTTCCTCCGCGCAGACCTGCCGACGTTTGGGAAAGTTTGGGCGCCTCCCCAAACCTCCCCAAACGTCGGCAGGTCTCCGTTCCTCCTGCCGACGTTTGGGGAGGTTTGGGCGCCTCCCCAAACCTCCCCAGGTCTCCGTTCCTCCGCACAGACCTGCCGACGTTTGGGGAGGTTTGGGCGCCTCCCCAAACCTCCCCAGGTCTCCGTTCCTCCGCGCAGACCTGCCGACGTTTGGGGAGGTTTGGGCGCCTCCCCAAACCTCCCCAAACGTCGCGCAGGTCTCCGTTCCTCCTGCCGACGTTTGGGGAGGTTTGGGTGCCTCCCCAAACCTCCCCAGATCTCCGTTCCTCCGCGCAGACCTGCCGACGTTTGGGGAAGTTTGGGCGCCTCCCCAAACCTCCCCAAACGTCGGCAGGTCTCCGTTCCTCCTGCCGACGTTTGGGGAGGTTTGGGCGCCTCCCCAAACCTCCCCAGGTCTCCGTTCCTCCGCGCAGACCTGCCGACATTTGGGGAAGTTTGGGCGCCTCCCCAAACCTCCCCAAACGTCGGCAGGTCTCCGTTCCTCCTGCCGACGTTTGGGGAGGTTTGGGCGCCTCCCCAAACCTCCCCAGGTCTCCGTTCCTCCGCGCAGACCTGCCGACGTTTGGGGAGGTTTGGGCACCTCCCCAAACCTCCCCAGGTCTCCGTTCCTCCGCGCAGACCTGCCGACGTTTGGGGAGGTTTGGGCGCCTCCCCAAACCTCCCCAAACGTCGCGCAGGTCTCCGTTCCTCCTGCCGACGTTTGGGGAGGTTTGGGCGCCTCCCCAAACCTCCCCAGGTCTCCGTTCCTCCGCACAGACCTGCCGACGTTTGGGGAGGTTTGGGCGCCTCCCCAAACCTCCCCAAACGTCGCGCAGGTCTCCGTTCCTCCTGCCAATGTTTGGGGAGGTTTGGGCGCCTCCCCAAACCTCCCCAGATCTCCGTTCCTCCGCGCAGACCTGCCGACGTTTGGGGAGGTTTGGGCGCCTCCCCAAACCTCCCCAAACGTCGCGCAGGTCTCCGTTCCTCCTGCCGACGTTTGGGGAGCTTTGGGCGCCTCCCCAAACCTCCCCAGGTCTCCGTTCCTCCACGCAGACCTGCCGACGTTTGGGGAGGTTTGGGCGCCTCCCCAAACCTCCCCAGGTCTCCGTTCCTCCGCGCAGACCTGCCGACGTTTGGGGAAGTTTGGGCGCCTCCCCAAACCTCCCCAGGTCTCCGTTCCTCCGCGCAGACCTGCCGACGTTTGGGGAAGTTTGCGCGGAGGAACGGAGACCTGGGGAGGTTTGGGGAGGCGCCCAAACCTCCCCAAACGTTGGCAGGTCTGCGCGGAGGAACGGAGACCTGGGGAGGTTTGGGGAGGCGCCCAAACCTCCCCAAACATCGGCAGGAGGAACGGAGACCTGCGCGATGTTTGGGGAGGTTTGGGGAGGCGCCCAAACCTCCCCAAACGTCGGCAGGTCTGCGCGGAGGAACGGAGACCTGGGGAGGTTTGGGGAGGCGCCCAAACCTCCCCAAACGTCGGCAGGAGGAACGGAGACCTGCGCGACGTTTGGGGAGGTTTGGGGAGGCGCCCAAACCTCCCCAAACGTCGGCAGGTCTGCGCGGAGGAACGGAGACCTGGGGAGGTTTGGGGAGGCGCCCAAACCTCCCCAAACGTCGGCAGGAGGAACGGAGACCTGCCGACGTTTGGGGAGGTTTGGGGAGGCGCCCAAACCTCCCCAAACGGCAGGTCTCCGTTCCTCCGCGCCCTGCCTGCCTGCTTCTTTCCGCTGCGGAAAGAAGCAGGCAGGCAGGGCGCGGAGGTCCGGAGACCTGCCGACGTTTGGGGAGGTTTGGGGAGGTGCGCGCGCACCTCCCCAAACCTCCCCAAACTTCGGCAGGTCTCCGGACAGCGGCGGCTTGGGAGAGGTGCGCGCGATCCTGGAAGCACCGAAGCCTCGGCCGCGCGCAAGTCCTCGGTAAGCTCCGGGCGGTCACTTGCTTCGCGTCTCCTGAGGGAAGGGGGGGCGACTGGAGCGGGCGTGTTTCCTCGCCTGCTGGGCGCCGCAATTTGCCCGGGGAATGCGCGGGCCCCGAATGGCAGCGTGGAGCGAGGAAGCGGACAGCCAGGGCTTCCCCGAGAGCCGCGGCCACACAGGGTATTCCTGTGTATTCAGGCTTGCAAAATGGCGGATCGAGCCTCTGCTGGCGGCAGAGGCTTGCAGAGCGCGGATCTAGCCTCCGCCGGTGGCGGAGGCTTGCAGAGCGCGGATCCAGCCTCCGCCGGTGGCGGAGGCTTGCAGAACGGCGGATCGGCTTATACTCGAGTCAACAACTTTTCCCAGTTTTGGGGGGTGAAATTGGGGGTCTCGGCTTATACTCGAGTCGGCTTATACTCAAGTATATACGGTAGTTGGTATAATAGAAATATAAATGGATTCTGACAAGCACACTGTAAATTGTAACCTGATCAGGTAACATCCTACTATTGTGATAAATACTGTATACTATACTATACTCTGAATGTATTTTCTTTTACCTCTGTAATTATTTTAAGGGGCCTTAAACAGGAGTGTGATTAGTAATTCACTGAAATGTTTTGCCTGAAGAAGTTATTAATTCTCATGAGGATATTCCATAGCTATATCCCTAATGAAATCTCCACTGATTAAACATAAGAAAGTAATTATTATAATACAGCAATTACTCCTTTAAAATACTTTCTTTTATTAAAATAATCTTTATGTGTAACACAACTGAGTATTGTGCAAAGTAATATTTGCACAGGAAGGCAAAGACTTTTAAAAGCAAGTTAGAAAAACCAACATTCTGTGATGCTGGTGGTCAATCTGTAATAAAAACCATGACCAATTAAAGATAACAAGCATATCACCTATTGATTCTGAATACCTCTGCTATTTGGCTTTCAGAATCTCTATAGAAATAGTTATGAATTTTATTTTCCATGCTGACTTAATAATTTAAAAGTCATTAAGAAAATAAATGTATAGAAGAGTATTTGAGGAATTATGACTTGGTGAATTCTGATATAAGATAAACAGAATTGAATTTCTTAATGTCAATGCTGCTAACATCAGATGTTCTTGCTTTGACAAAAGATGAAGAAGCAGCTATTTCATATTTAAAACTTGTGTGTTACTTTTAGAGTTAGAATTAGTTGATGCTGGGGGGAGGAGGAAGAATGTCTCTCAAGGCTGTTTTGAAATAAGAGAAGATAAGATTTTGGTGGGTTGTCTAAAAGAAGGGAAAACTGACCTTCAAACTAATTGGAGAATGTGATTAATGACAGCAATGAAAGGAGGAGAATTATGCTTAATATTATTGTGCTAAGGGGAAGAAAATTCAGATTCCAGCTTCCAGCAAGCATTGCTGATGTTATAGGGCTCTAACAAAAGACTTTTAAGGTAAACAATGCCTCAGAGTCCTTTGAAGAGCTCATCCGTCAGAAACTTGACATCAAGCTGGAATCCACCAACTTTACAAACTAACTAGTGGGTCCCGACCTCCCGTTGCTATTTCCAAGTTTTGGAGACAGGCTGACAAAGACTCGGGGAAGATCCCATAATGGAGGAGGAAAAATTGCCTAAAACCAGCTCCCTGGCACCAGCAGCCACCCCGGGGGGGGGGGGGAAGGGCCAGCGAAGAAGCTGGTAGGAAAAGAGTTTCAGCAATCCTCCCAGCTGGGAGCTAGACCCAAACAACCAGGAGAATTGGTCTGGTCATCAGAGTGGATTAAGCCCAGCGAAGACTCCAGATGCCCCAAAGCAGCCTTGCCACCCCCAAGAGCTTCAAAGGCAGAGAAGGTGGAGTGACAACAAAGAGACAACTCCTGCACATCACATTCCCCAGACCAGAGTGGGGCTGCCAGGCCATCTGAGATTGAATACTCGGATAAGTGGAAATATCCATCTGCAGCCCATAGCCAATCAATTTACTATCTAGCACAGACATGTCAAACACAAGGCCCGGGGGCCGGATGTGGCCCGCGAAGTGGTTTCATGTGGCCCGTGAAGCCATCCTGGAAACCGTGAGGGAATGGCCCCCACTGCTATGGCCCTGGCCCAGAGAACCTCCTTCTGCTGTCTAATCTCCTTCTGTTGTCTAAGAATATGACAGTATCACAAAAGGCTGTTTTAGAAGAGCTAACGGGATTTGAAATTGTTAAAAGGGTTAAATATTTGGGGGTATATTTGTCACCCTCAAATGTAAAGCTATATAAAAATAATTATGAAAAGCTATGGGGGAAAATTCAAAAAGAATTGGATAGCTGGAAAAAACTACAATTATCTTTATTGGGAAGACTTGCAGCAGTAAAAATGAATGTTTTGCCGAAATTTCTATTTTTATTTCAAATGATACTTATTCTTAAAAAGGATTCAAACTTGGAGGAATGGCAAAAGGGTATTAATAAATTTGTCTGGGCAGGGAAAAGGCCACGAGTTAAATTTAAGATTATGCAGGATACGCGTGAGAGAGGTGGTCTTAAAATGCCTAATCTTAAACTATACTATGAAGCTGCTGCTTTGTCAGCGATAAGTGATTGGATTAATTTAACACAAGTGAGATTATTAAATCTTGAAGGTTATGATTTGCTATTCGGTTGGCATGCATATTTATTGTATGATAAGAATGTGGATAATGTGTTCAAGGTGCATATTTTAAGACATGCTCTGTTGCGAGTTTGGAAAAAGTATAGACACAAGCTAAATTATAAGATACCTTTATGGGCAATACCGAAACATGCAATAGAAAACATAAGTGTTGGGTTTAAACATGATGTGACTACATATAAGGAAATTTTAAGTTTGGAAAGGAAGGTATGGTATTTGAAGCTGTATAATATCTTACGAGAAGGAAAGATTGTTCAAACTTGGTTTCAGTATGGGCAATTACAGGCCAGGTGGAAAGAAGATCAGAAAATTGGTTTTTCAATGACTGATGAAAATTTGGTAAAGCAAATTAGAGATCAAGGTCAAGCACATATCAAACGGATATATCTTGCACTGATAGAAATTGATTCAGAGACAGAACTTGTTAAAGACTGTATGATAAAGTGGGCTCAGAACTTTCAAGAAGTTATTACAATGGATACTTGGGAAAAGATTTGGGTTAGAAATGTAAAATTTACGCAAGCTCAAAATTTAAGAGAGAACTTTTATAAAATGTTTTATAGGTGGCATTTAGATCCTAAAAAACTAGCAAGTATGTATCCGAACTGCCAGCCTAAATGTTGGAGGTGTGGTGGTGAAGATGCAACGTATTTTCATATATGGTGGACCTGTAAAAAGGTTAAAGCATTTTGGATTAAAATTTGGTGGAATATGCAGAAGATATTTAAGAAAAGGATAAAGTTTTGTCCGCAATTGTTTTTACTGGGCATCACTACTGACACTACTGTTGTGGACACTAAGTTGATGTTGAATTTAATTACGGCAGCAAGACTTTTAGTAGGGCAATATTGGAAGAAGGAAGAACTGCCGACCATAGAAGAATGGACTTTAAAAGTTTCCAACCTGGCGGAAATGGCAAAGATCTCAGCGTACTTGAAAGACCATTCGCAACAGAGATATATTGTGGAGTGGAAAAAATGGATTGATTACATCCAGAATAAATAAGGGACTAAAAAGTTTCACTTAGCATTTGAATAAGTATTGATGTGATATTTATATTGCTTGTAGTTATTTTATAAAAGTTAAAGTGCGACAGATTTAATAGTTATTGTTGTTTGCATATGGTAGATTATGATTGTTTTTACTGTTATACCTTGTATTTAGCTCTGGGAAGTCGGGGAGGGGGGAGGGGGAGGGAGGGAGGTGTTGGGGAGGGCTGGGAAGAGGGGAAGGGGTTGGGAGGGGTTTTGTTTTGTTTTGTTAAAAATAAAATGTACTGTAAAACTTTTCAATAAAAAAAAAGAACCTCCTTCTGCCAGAGACCCTCACATCTGTCCCACCCCTGCCCAGGCCCCCATAGGCACCCTTGATGTGAATGATGTAGAGCTGGCCATGCCCACCCAGTAGGCCATATTCACTCTAGCCACGCCCACCCAGTAGGCCACGCCCACCCTGGCCATTCCCACCCGGCCCCCTGAGGGCAATCGCAATGCTGATGCGGCCCTCAATGAAATTGAGTTTGACACCCCTGAGTTAAGGGAATTGATGAGCTATCCAGGTCTAGATGAGATACCAACCTTTGTCCTAGGCATGATTGTGATATTTTATAGAAGGAATTGATAGAAGAGGCAAGGGCCCAATTCATGATTGTAAAAAGAATTTATGAATAGCGAAAGCTCTGGAGAGTCTAATAAGTTGGAAAAGATGTGTCCAATACATCTTGTATGCCTATGAATGTGAACCTTTTTGGATTCTAAATTTGGTAGAGAATCCTCTTACAAAACCTAATTCCTTCCACCATATGACAGCAATGTATCTATTTCATGAGTAAGAGTTTTGATTATATAGTTACATAGCTTCCTGGGTTTCTCATAATATTTAAAATTGCAGCTTTATGATCAGTATCGAAAAAATATATTGATATCATCCAATTTATCAACCATTTCTAGGGCCAAGGTTTTGAATTAAACAAATACAGAGTTAGAATCCAAACCATTAACTACATAGGGTTTCCCCCAAAAGTCTACTATTGCAATTATAGACTAAAAAAAAATCACTATTATGTGTATGACACTAGCATTCCCCTGCTGCTACTGATTATGGAGTCTTGAGTAACTCCTCTTACAAATTACCATAGGCATTTTCTCTGTTTTAACTTCTATTAAAAAGCCCCAATTGCCTTGGTGCACGATCATTAAAACACAAAAATATTTAATAAGGCAAATATAATAGTAATTGGGCTTTCACAGGAACAGCTGCTTGACAGAGATTAGCTTAGGAAGGGGTCATTTTATGTTCGATATTGATATTACAGTAGTGAAAGGAGTGTATGTAAAGTAGAAATACATTATTTCAATTCAAAGCAGAAACTGCAGATATTTTCACATATTACATTGAATGAAATTAGTTGCTGAATCTGGTTCTTGTTTACATCTACTGGTCTCTTTGGCTATTCCTATAGGTAAGGACCTGTCTGCCTAAACCACTTTTCTGACTCTAGTCCCTCAACACACTTTGGATTATGCTTTAGAGAGAGAGCAGGCGTGACAGCAAAGTTAAGTAAACTTAACTTTATTAAGAACCAGGCAAAGAACAGAAGAGCAACGCTCTTATTTATACTCGCAGCTGTCAACGTATTGTCCAATCAGGGCTGAGCCGGTTTCCCGCGCCGTCTGCTTCGCCAATCCGAGCCGGCTGAGTTTGACAGCTCGGAGCTGTCATCGGTAGCGCGTGCTGTTGCCAGGTGATTCTGACAGCCGAGAGCTGTTAGACGGCTGCGCCTGCGTGGTTCTGTCCGGCAGCTTTTGACAGCTGTCAAAAGCTGCCGCGGCTTTACCTCAGCCCCGTACTCTATTATAAGTATGTTGTCGTTAATAACATGTAAATACATAACACCCCTTACCCCTCCCTCTGATTGAGTTGCCGTTTCCCCGATTGTTTCTTCTTGGGGTTGCCCCATTCGAAGTTTTCCAAATAGGTCTTCTTATTCTTTCGGACCGTCGGGGCATTGTTTCTTCCGTTTGTTCCTTTTCTTGGTATGTGTTGGAATCTGGCTCGGGGGGCGGGGGGCTTGATTCTCTTGCTTCGGGGTTTCCTTGATGGAAGGGGTCCTGTTGTGCGGGGTTTTGTAGTGGTGTCATTTGTTCAGGGGTGTCTTGGTGTGCGGTTGCCTGTGGCGGCGGTTCAGTTTGCATTTCAAGGTTCCCCCTTTCCCCCATATTTTGTGGGCTGCGACGCCGTAGTTGGTCAATGTGTCTGCGGATGTGGGAATTATTTCCCGTGTCAATGACGTATGACAGGGGGCCTGTTTGTTCTAAGACGACCCCCTGTGTCCACTTATTGCCTCCTCCGTAGTTCCTGGCCCAGACAGCTTGCCCGGTGCTGAGGGTTCTGTACTTGAGGGGAAGTTCTGGGTCTGGTGGGGATCTGTCAGGATGTAAACGGTCCAGTCTGGTAGTTAGTCTCTTGCCCCAGCGAAGTTCTGCTGGAGACTTTCCTGTAGTTGTGCAGGGGGTGGTGTGTTGTGATAAAAGGAATTGAGCAAGTCTGCGGTGCCAATTGCCGGTGATGATTTTCCGCAGTGCCTCTTTGGTTGATTTCACCATCACCTCAGCCAAGCCGTTCGTGGATGGGTGAAACGGAGCCGTGGTGGTGTGCCTAATAGAGTTCGCCGTTGTGAAACTCTGGAATTCGTAGGAAGTAAATTGGGGGCCGTTATCGGAGACTAATACATCCGGAAGCCCATGTGTGGCAAACAACCCCCTTAAGACTTGTATTGTGGCTGTAGAAGTTGTGCTTGTAACTGGGGCCACCTCTAGCCATCTAGAATAGCTATCCACGACTATTAGGAATGTTTGTCCCTGGAATGGACCCGCAAAGTCTATGTGTATGCGTGACCAGGGTGTCTTGGTTGTTTCCCATCTGTGTATGGGAGCTTGGGGCTGGGCTGCTCTGACAAGTTGGCAGGGATAACACCCAGCTACATGTGCTTCTATTTGTTTGTCTAATCCCGGCCACCAGACGTAGCTTCTGGCCAAAGCCTTCATTTTGACCGTGCCCGGGTGACCTTCGTGGAGGCTTTCCAACACCTTTAATCTGTGCTTTTCAGGTATTACTACCCTGCTGCCCCATAATAAACATCCCTGATGGGTGGATAATTCTTTTTGTTTCAAAATATAAGGTTGGAATTCTGGGTCTGGGGGTGTGGATTGCCAGCCTGACGTGACGTAGCCTAAAACTCTGCCCAGGATTTTGTCTGCAGCTGTGGCTGCAGAAATGTCTTTGACTGATAATGGGCATTCTGGCAGTTCAGAAATAGCCAGTATCTTTCCAGCTGGTGCAGGGTCTGGGTCGATTATTGGTTGGGGAAGTCTGCTAAGCCCGTCTGCATGGCCCATGCTTTTCCCTGGTTTGTATTCCAACGTGAATGAATAGGCTGACAAAAAGGTAGACCATCTAAGGATGCGGGGAGATAATATTTGGGGTGTCAGTTTGTTTACTGTAAAGATTCCTAATAGGGGCTTATGGTCCGTAAAAATGGTAAATTGACGTCCATATAGGTAGTCATGAAACTTTTTTACGCTAGCAACTATAGCTAAAGCCTCTTTATCAATTTGAGCGTAATTGCGCTCAGGTTTTGACAGCGTTCTGGAATAGAACGCTACAGGGGTTTGCGTTCCCTCCTTAGTTAAGTGGCTTAGGACCGCTCCTATGCCGTAGGGAGAGGCATCACAAGCCAGACATAAGGGTAGCTGTTCGTTGGTCAGTAAGTTTTTTAGAAGTTTAAAACTTTTGTCGTGCTGCGGTGACCAACTCCAGGGTTTGCCTTTGTTTAATAACCTCTGGAGGGGTTCAGCGATGGAGGCTTTGTGAGGCAGGAAGGTATGGTAGAAATTAACTAACCCTAGAAAGGCTTGCAGTTCTTGCTTATTTTTGGGGGTGGGTGCTTGTCTTGATGGATTTTATTTTTGATTCAGTGGGGTGAATCCCCTTTGCGTCAATTTTAAAACCTAGGAACTCCGTTGAGGGCACCCCTATGGAGCATTTGTCTCTTCGTAATTTGAGGCCAGCCTTCCTGAATCTAAGGAGCACCTTAGTTAGTTTGTCCGCTAAGTCGTTTTCGGATTCCCCTGCAATTAGGATGTCGTCAAAATATGGGCAGACCCCAGGGATCCCTTTAAGTGTTTTTTCCATGATTTCTTGGAAGATCCCTGGGGCTGCAGAGATGCCGAATTGAAGGCGGTTAATTTTAAACGCTCCCTTGTGCGTGACAATTGTCTGTGCTAAGGCGGTGTCAGGGGTGACAGGCAGCTGTAAATACGCCTGCGCCAAGTCTAACTTAGCGAAAATGGCGCCTGACTTAATGGCCACGAGGATGTCTTTGACAGCCGGGACCGGGTAGGCATGGGCGTTTAATGCGCGGTTTAGGGTCGCCTTATAATCAGCACATAATCTGATTTGGCCATTGGGCTTAATTGGGGTCACTATGGGTGTTTCCCATTCGGCCCCTTCCACTGGTTCTAAGACCCCTAAGTTAATTAGCCGATCTAGTTCATTTTCTATTTTTTCTCTCAAGGCGAAGGGAACTCTTCTAGCCTTGATTCTGACAGGCATTACATTCAGGTTTAGTTTTAATGATACTGGGGGTCCTGTGTATTTCCCTAGTGAGCTGTAAAAAACGTCCGCGAATTGAAGGCAGACGGATTCTAAGTTTGACAGCTGAGTGGCGTTGACGCCTGTCAACGCTATCCCTAGCGCCTCGAACCAGTCCAGCCCTAGCAGGCTGGTCCTGTTTTCCTGGGTAACTAGTATAGTAAGGGGTCCTTTAAATTGCTTAAACTCCGCTGGGACGGAGGCCTTTCCCCGGAGTTTAATGGGCGTTTTTTGAAAATCTGCTAGGCGGAGTTTAGTGGGGCGTAGGGCAGGCTGTTTACGGCTGCGGTTACAAATGTCCCTATAAGTTTGCCAAGAAATGAGTGAGACGGAGGACCCAGAGTCCACTTCCATCTCACAGGGAATTCCGTGAATTAGGATGTCCACCTTGACTTTGGGCTTAAGGGTGCTGTGGACCGTGTGCTCCCTCACTTTTCCCTTCACATTCTGCACTAGGGGTTTGGATTTGTGCCTGTCCCTGGGTGTAGGTTGGTTCATACCTGCAGATGTCACCTCCAATTCATGTAGATTTTCTCGACTCCGGCTACGGCACACGGCTTTGAGGTGACCTGTTTTTACGCATCCGTGGCACTTGGCACTGCGGAACCAGCACAATGCTCTCGGGTGGCTTCCGCCGCAGCTGGCACATTTAGCCCTGTTCGGCTGGTAGCTGGTGCTCTTTTGGTTGTTGGAAGGGCCCCCTCGGTTGTTGCGTTGCAGCCTGAGTCTTTCGAATCGCCACTGCACGGCATCGATGTCCATGGAGATGTCGTCCTCCTCTGGACCGCTGAAACTGCCGTCCTCCTGGTGCACGGACCCGCTGGGCCCGCTATCAGGGGAACGTTGGTTGTCACCGTGGCTGTCTTCGTAGGCGATGACTTCCATCGCCACTTCAGCCAGCGTCAGAGCGGGTTTGGCGATCAGCTTCCTCCTCAGCCGCTCGTCTTTAAGCCCTATGACAATTTGGTCCCGGATTCGGTCCTCTAAATCGGGGAACCGACATCGCCGCGCGGCGTGTCTGACCCGGGTTATGAAGTCATTGGCGGGCTCGTCAGGGAGCTGCACTCGTCGGGCGAAATTTACCCTCCAGAAGAGCTCTGACTTCGTGGGCATGAAGTGTTTACTCAACCCCTCGGTGAGTTCAGCGTAGGAGATTGTTGCGATGGGTTCTGGACTGAAGAGTCCCACAGCGGCATCGTAGACGGCGGGCCCGCTGAGCCAGAGGAGGGCGGCTGCCTTTGCCCGGTCGTCCGTAATCTTCTTCACCACCAGGTACCCTTCTACCTGGCCTAGATGAGATTCCCAGCATTCTGGGTGGCGAGTGTTGAACTCGCGAATATGGCCATGGTTCGTCATGCTGTCTGTCTTGGTCGTGGGTGCTGCTGCTTGCGTTGTGTGGAAGCTAGGCTTCCTAGTGACTTCAGCGAGTGACTAGCTCAGGCTAAGGGGAAAAATCTCTTCTCCCCTTAGGCGGTGACTTCAGCTATGCAAGCAGGCATCCCATCCTCGTCGCCAGTGCTTTAGAGAGAGAGCAGGCGAGACAGCAAAGTTAAGTAAACTTAACTTTATTAAGAACCAGGCAAAGAACAGAAGAGCAACGCTCTTATTTATACTTGCAGCTGTCAACGTATTGTCCAATCAAGGCTGAGCCGGTTTCCCGCGCCGTCTGCTTCGCCAATCCGAGCCGGCTGAGTTTGACAGCTCGGAGCTGTCATCGGTAGCGCGTGCTGTTGCCAGGTGATTCTGACAGCCGAGAGCTGTCAGACGGCTGCGCCTGCGTGGTTCTGTCCGGCAGCTTTTGACAGCTGTCAAAAGCTGCCGCGGCTTTACCTCAGCCCCGTACTCTATTATAAGTATGTTGTCGTTAATAACATGTAAATACATAACAGATTACAACTTCCAATAACTTTTATCATCCCAAATCAGCTCTTTGTTTCTTTATTTAAAATATATAAGGATGTTGTATTGAAGGAAGAATTTGGAAAGCTCCACAGATTTTTCTACTGTTTTTTTATTGCTATCCTATTATTTATCAAAAGCAAATATATAATTATATTCTAACTTCTTAAATTACTACATTCTTCAGCAGTGAAATTATTCACCATGCAATGTGCAATGCCCTTCCATTTGTGAAGTACTCCAGCATGATGAATCTGAGTAATATGTCATGACCGATGACTGAGTATGCACCATCCTTCCCCTTTTCCCTCCCAACTCTACACATAGAGGCTGGCAGGTCAAATCATAGTTCTTCCACATACAGAAACAAAAATGCTTGCTTGGACTTGAAGTGACCACTGCTGCTGAGGGTTCTAACGACAAGGCAGCTTCTGGGCCTGATGGCAGCATGTTTCATTCAATTTCTGTGGAGTCATGAGTAATGAATTATGGTGGTTGTGAACCTGGGCAGGAGTCTGATTGCTATTTTATATTGACCAATGGAGCAGTGCTATTTATATTGGTCTGCTGTCCAGATCATGGTTGAATTGTCATCTCTTATATTTTCTGTTTACTGATACTGTGCTATCAGTGAATTAATGACCTCCTTTTCTATAATGCCACCATATCTCTCTACTTCATCAAGAGTTGCAGGTGATATCTAAGTTTTTTAAAATATAAAGGAGAATTAATGTAAGCATTGTCTTTGACAATACATATTTTGTAAATATTTTTTGCTTTAATTGCCCTTTTTTTAAAAAAAAAAAGTGCTTGTAAAGAATGTGTGTATGTGTGTGTGTGTGTATTTCAGAAGTTGAATGAAAGAATATGTTAGGAATAGTTGTTGATATTAATGAACTTGCCCCAAGCAAAATAAAAATAGAGTCATTCCACAGGAAATGTTCTTTCTAATACAGTTCAAAGGTTTTAGATAATCATTGAATTAAACCTCTAAACTACTTGGAATGAGGTGTGGTTTTCTGTTCAGCTTATTTTTTCTTAGTTTTCTTTGCTAGATTTTTTTTTTACTTTTAGGTTACCTTCTATGCTTTTTTCTATATGTGTTCTCTGGCCTAATGTAAAATCAGCAGATATATTGCCAAGGAATGGGCAGTCTGTGATGCATGGCCATATTCTCTTTCCAAATTGCTTTTTTTTTTGGGCATAGGAAATTTCTTTGTCCATTATTGCAAAGTTTGGGTGTGCAATCTTCCTGTAGAGCAGACATGTCAAACACAAGGCCCGGGTGCCGGATCCGGCCCACAAAGTGGTTTCATGTGGCCCGCGAAGCCATCCTGGAAACAGTGAGGGAATGGCCCCCACTGCCTTGGCCCTGGCCCAGAAACCCTCCTTCTGCCAGAGACCCTCAGATCTGTCCCACTCCTGCCCAAGCCCCCATAGGCACCCTTGATGCGAATGATGTAGAGCTGGCCATGCCCACCCAGTAGGCCATACGCACTCTAGCCATGCCCACCCAGTAAGCCACACCCACCCTGACCATACCCACCCGGCCCCCTGAGGGCAACCGCAGCGCTGATGCGGCCCTCAGTGAAATTGAGTTTGACACCCCTGATCTAGCAGAAAGGTTTGAAGAGCTAGAAGTGAGGAGCGCAGAACAGCTCCTGCTGAGAGAGGCCCCCAGCTGTCCTTCCACAGAGTTAACAGCTTTCCAACCCCTGGAGTTCTCTGCTAGGGCCTCCAGTCCCACAGAGGAAGAGAACCTAGGACCCCCGCAGCAGTGGAGAGTATGGCAACCCCCACAGAAGGAGGGGCAACAACCTCTGGGCCTAAATCAGCTAATAGAGGCCTTGCAAGAGCTTGGGGTGATGCAGAAGCCTGGAGAGCAACAGCTAGTTGGAGGAGGATGACCACTCCATTGAGGCTGGTCACCAAGCAACCAAGCAACCACTGAGGGGCCCGCAATTGAGGGAGGCACCACAGCACTTGAGGCTAACACATCTTCTAGTAGATCAGCAGCAGAGGGTGCCACAATTCCCTGCAGTCCAAATACAGAGTAGACAACAGCAATGGGAGCAGCAGCAGGGCCCAAACGTGCAATCCCTGGGCATACAGCAGCACCAATGGGGTAGCCAGCAACTGGGGGTCCAACAGCAGCAGTGGAAGCCCCGGCAGCCATTGAACTACCCAGGGTAGTGCCAGCAGCAATGGGGGCCCCAGCAACCAATGATGAGCCCACCCTTCAGAGCAACCTTCGATGGGGACCCAGAGAAACTGATTTTTTCCCTCAACCATGGGAAGAAATAGCTATGGACTTTATAGTAGACTTACCTGACAATAGAGGAAATACTGTCATCTGGACTGTGATAGACCTGTTCTCAAAACAGGCTCATTTTATTGCCTGCAAAAGGACTCCCATTGACCCAATGCCTGACTAAGTTGTTCCTAAAACATATCTACTGGCTACATGGCACCCCTAAGCAAATAATTTCAGACAGAGGGATGCAGTTCACAGTGAAAGTTTGGAGGATTTTTCTTAAATTAATTGGATCATCTCAAGGCCTATCAACTGCTTTTCACCCGGCTACTAATGGGGCCGCCGAATCTGCCAATAAAATGGTGGAACAATATCTTAGATGCTACATTTCTTACCAACAAACAAACTGGACTGACCTCCTCCCTTCCGCAGAGGTGGCTTACAATAATTCAGTACACAGTAGCACGGCTACTCTCCTTTTCAGGTAGCCACAGGGAAAGAATTCAAACCCATACTGGAATACCCTCAGTTGCCCTCCACTTCCCAGACACTTGATCAATGGGTGAGGGGTTGGGAAGAACTTTGGAAAAACACAAAGATGGCCTTTAAAAAGACTTGAGACCTACAAATAGCAGGCCGATAAAAAGAGAGCTCCCCAAAGAACATTCCATGTTGGGGAAAAAGTTTATTTGTCAACCAAATAGTTACACCTTAAATTACCCAACAAGAAATTAGGACCAAAATTCTTGGGGCCTTTCCCCCTTGTAAGAATCATCAACCCGGTCACAGTAGAATTGAAACTCTGCAGACTTTGGGGGAAAATTCACCGGGTTTTCCATTGTAGCTTACTGAAACCTTTTCGGGCCTCCACTTTATGACCTCTCCCTAAGAAGGCACCCAGACCCCTCGTAGTAGTGGGTCAGACCTATTATGAAGTGAAACATATTCTTGACTCTAGAATTTTTAAGGGAAAATTGCAGTACCTAGTAGAATGGAAAGAATACCCATTGTCTGAAGCCATTTGGGTGAAATCTACCAATGTGAAAGCTGACAGACTTAACAAAAAGTTTTATGAGAAACACCCCAACAAACCAAAAGCCAGCTCCTAATTTGTGTTTTGTTTACATTACAGAATCTGTCCTTTTTGTAAGGGGGGCCGGTTGTCAACGCTGCTAACGTTGGATGTTCTTGCTTTGACAAAAAATTAAGAAGCAGCTATTTCATATTTAAAACTTGTGTGTTACTTTTAGAGTTAGAATCAGTTGAAGCTGGTGGGGGGGAGGAGGAGGAAGAATGTCTCTCAAGGATGTTTTGAAATAAGAGAAGATAAGATTTTGGCAGGTTGTCTAACAGAAGGGAAAACTGACCCTTCAAACTAATTGGGGAATGTGATTAATGACAGCAATGAAAGGAGGAGAATTATGCTTAATATTATTGTGCTAAGGGGAGGAAAATTCAGATTCCAGCTTCCAGCAAGCATTGCCGATGTTATAGGGCTCTAATAAAAGACTTTTAAGGTAAACAATGCCTCAGAGTCCTTTGAAGAGCTCATCCGTCAGAAACTTGACACTTAATATGAAAAGTGAATAATTCAGATTTTGCACATGTCTGAGTTTTGTGATATAGATTTATATAAAAATGACCAATAACTTTAAAATTAAATTTGAGGATAAGTTATGTTTACAAATGTGTAAATATGTGTAGAAATATGTTTATAAATATACATTCTGCATTATGCTTAAATCATATTTAAATATTTAATTGAATAGGTCTATGTAAATTTATTTTTTTTTAAAATTATGATTAATGCACAAGTAACATGGAGAACACTTATAAATTGGCATGGTCAAAACTAATATGGGCTTGGAAAAATCCCTGATTCATTTCTCCCTACCTGTGAATCGACCCCATTCAACTAGAAATAGAATCTATACCATACTTCTGACACACTTAATACAGTACATGAATGTATCTTCAATACGGATGTATTTCATAGAAATTCATAGAAATTTATCTATAAATATTTAACATCTATACATTCATCAAGATTTGATTTAAAGCTGCAAATTCCACTAGTGTTTTACATGCCAATAAACAAAACAACATTTATACCTTTCTTTGTATAGTGTGATATTGATATTTGGACATACCACATTTTAACCAGATATTATTATTTGAGATTATGTTATGAATTTTAGATTCAGTTTTAAAGGCAAAACAATGGCAGCTGTTTAAATAATATATCACACTTTTATTTAGCTATATGATTAATCCTTGCATAATCACCTTACATGAGAGCAAATGCAGATATATGAGTTATTATTTTCACAGTTGGTAACATGGCTTTTTAATGTGGGAGACCTAAAGATTTTCTACTTCAAAATGTTCAGATTCTGTTGCAAGGCCATCAAATTAGAAATTTCGTATATTTCATTCAGTTTTCCACATTGTCAAAAAAACCAGAATAGTAAATAAGTCACATGGGCATACATACTGAAGCAAATAACAAACTGTAGTGTTACCTCCTCAGAGGCCGCCAAAGCCCAGGCCCTCCCATCCCCACTCCCCTCACTCACACTTTGCAACTGCGCTCTCAAGGTGTTAATAAAGTGTCTTTTCTAGCAAGAGCTCACACAAAGTAAGGAAGTGGCAGATTCTCATTGTCAAGGGGGGGGGGCTTTCAGGAACAAAGATGACCAGCCCCTAACCCTGGTAGTCAATGCGTGATGGTGTTTAACAGCCCCAGGCAGTCGTAGCAGCAACAGTCAATGATTTTACAGCAACCGTTTGGAAACAAGGTGGAATGGAAACACAAAGGTAGTCAGCTCTCTGCAGTAATAGCTTGCCCCACAAGGGCAACTCCCCACAATATCTATAACTTGCACAAGTAACAATAATCAAATTTCAGATGGCCACTAGTCTCCAAAGCAGTAGCGACTAGCCTCTCCTTCTCTTCTGTCATCGCTTGCAGTCCCAGGTCTTGTCGGTATCAAAACCCCTCTCCCCTTTCCTTTATTGTTAAAATCTGAATTTAGAAACCCCAGCAGCTTTCTCTCTCCTCACTCTCTCTCTTGCCTCTGTTCAGAATATCCCCCCTGCAAAAGAAAGCAATAAAATTCCAACTTCTCACTCTCTCTCACTCTCTCCTTCCCTCTTCTTCAGCGAAAGGGATCAGCTAAAACCTCAAATCCCTCTTCGGCTTCACTTGGTCTCTCCCTGGCAACAGCAACAGCAATCACCCCTTTCTTTCCTCCTTTTTCTTTCCTTCTGCCCGATCCATGCCCACTGCACCCAAAACTGGCAGCAACTGTCTGAGCTTCCCTCTCCCAGGTCAGGCTCCCGCAAAGACATTCAGAATACACTTGCTTGGTCCCAGACACAGGACAAATCTTATTTCCTGTTTCAGCCTAGCCCAAGGCCATCTACAGGCAGTAGCCACAGCAGTGGCAGCTCATATTTGTGTAAATTTTTTGGCTTGCTAACAAAGAATAAAGGGAGACCGATATGATCATTTCAAACTTATTTGTTCTCATCAGTCAGCCATACCCTTCTGAGATTCGCCCTGGCCGCAGGGCGATTTTGTGGCTCCTCAGCAGCCTGATCCAAGCTCTGGAGGCTTTGAAAAGCCCTCTGCCACCTGGATCAGTAGTGGGGGGGGGCAAAATTGCTATGCAGCCGTAGATCTATGGGGTAGAGGCCTTTTCCTGGCTTCCAGAGCCGGGATCAGGTCACTAGCGCACTGCAAAATCACCCCGTGGCCATGGATGCAAGCTTGGGAGGTTTTGAAAAGGCCTCTGCCACCCAGATTGGCCATGGGGGGCCCCCCGCAAAATTGCTCTGGAGGCTTACCTGGACTCATGCTGGCAGCTGCCTCCACCATCCAACCCGGATCTTCCCAGTTCTTGCAGCTGCTCTGACTCACAGTGCAGAGAGAGAAAGAGAGAGAGAGCGCAGACACACATGGGGAGGCAGAGGGGAGCAACCTGGCCCCACCTCCCTCTGGGGCGATGGCATGCATGCCCACAGGGACAGCTCCGCATGCCATCTGTGGCACACGTGCCATAGTTTTGCCACCGTGGCTTTAGTATGTAGGTACTGGGTATATATATATTTTATAAGAGAGTGACTGAGGTTTCTATTTTTTAAAAAAAACTATGATAAACTAATTTAGCTCTATTAATGAAAAGTAAGCAAAATATGATAGTTCATTAATTCTTCAAATATGTAATTTTCCACACTCCTGATCTTCCATTGATTTTTACACCCTAAACGTCCTTCTAAATGCCATAAAAATGAAATTCAATAATGTTAATTCATTTGTGACTACAGCAATGTACCACAAAGTTAGATAGAAACATTATGAAAAATGTTTTTCTCCACTAAGTGCTTCACCATGTGGCCATGTTAACAATTCTTTGTTATCTGAAACTGATCAATCACAAATCTACTGAAAACCAAGACTATGAGAGTTTCTCATTACACATGTATGACACATGTAACAACTGGAGATGATTATTCAGAGTACTAATAGGACATGATAAATTGAGTGCATGCTTGCAGATTTTAAATTGACTGTGCACATGTCTATACATACATATAAACACATTCAATTACCATATGTGCTATTAAAAAGCAGTCTAATTTAGCATGCTATGCTACTATATTGAGATGCAGACAGAAGCTTAATTAGTGGTGGGATTCAAATATGTGAACAACCGGTTCTCTGTGTGGATGCCACTTCCAGAAGTCCATTCTGGGCCTGGGCAACAAAAAATTAGCTACCGGTTCTGCCAAAGTGGTGCAAACCAGCTGAATCCCACCACTTATCTTAATCCATATCTATTTTATCTAACTCTTTAAAAAATCACTACTCTTTTGCCATCTTTTGCAGCTAAATCATATTCCCTATAAACAATACATTTCTTCAAAATGTATATAAAAGGGAATACTATTATTAAATAATATATACAAGTTTAGCTTTTAAACAATTTTATCTAAATACAGAGACTATACACAGAGACACATTCTTTACATTCATACACTCTAAGTTGATTTGCCAGTGTTAGCAAAAATCCTAATTTCATCTATATGCTGATGCACTAAAAAAAACAACACTAAAATGAGTTTGTTTTAGTGATGTTTACAGAGAGTGGGTACTCTGGAAAAAATATGTTCTATGTTGCAAGTAAAAATAAAATTAATAAAAAATATTTTCAGCCACAGTGAAAATGACTTATAAAAACCATATTTGGAATATAGTGTATAGTACTGATCATCAGCCTTGAAAATATTAGTGAGCAAGTCTGGAACAACTTTTCTGAGAGGAAACAGCATTACTTTTTAATTGAGAAAAATGTATTATTATTTTTTTAACAATCATACATGGACTTATTTTTTTATTCACTCATAATACTAGAACCTAATATCTAATGAAGCTGAAAGACAAAACAGCAACAACAACAAAATAATTATGATCTAAAGGGAAACAAAATCTTCAAAACAGCACACAGTTGTGGAATTCACTGCCATGGAATGCTTATCATCTTTAAAAAGGGAATAGACAAATTTGTGGTTAAAGGTTTCATTGGTTACCCATTCTGTTGCGTATCTATTATATCCATTAGCAAAAGCAATATATGCTTCTGACAATCAGTTGCTGGAAACATGAATGAAAGGATACTGCTGCATGCATCTTTTCCTTATAAGCTTTCCCTAAGAACATTGAAACAGAAGGTTGAAGAAAACAGACCTTTTTATATTGTTACATTTATTTCCATGATCCCAGTGGAGAGAACATATTCTATGCTCATCACTTGGCTTCATCACCTGGCTTATGCTCATCACCTGGCTTCAATAACAACATTAACACAGATTTTTCTAATACTCAATGTTCCTTGTCTATTTAAAATACAGCTGGGAGAAATAATTCATAGATGTGGATGAGTTATTAGGAACATAAAGATATTTCCACTTTTATTTCTCTTCTTCATCTTTATTCATGTGGATGGGAAGATATCCTTAACTGATACCCAATGAAATTACCCTTACTAGGTAGATTATGTGTCCAAGTGAACAGTGCTATTGTACTTCTCCAATAGATCAGATATTTGTAGTCTCAGGTTTTCTGGAACCATAACTTTCACTGGAAGGACAAATTGAATCAGTAGCTAGAATAACTTTCACTCAAGTAAAAATAAACATCTGTAAAAGCCCAGCTTGGGCTTACATTATCTGCTAACTTCATGAGTAGATTTTATTGTGAAGGCCCTTCAGACTTTTACTAATTTACTAAATTTACTAATGTCAAGGCTTCTTTTGGCTGAGCACACTGGCAATTTGGCACAATGCCAAGAGTTGGTAGTAACTAATGGTGTGAACAAAATTGGAAAAATACTTTGTTTTAAAGTCAAGAGGGAAAAAATCAGCTCTGCTTGAAACATTATTTCAAAATAGTTGAGTCTGTTATAATTCGTTGCAATAAAACTGACTGTAAATAAACTCTTAGAACTCATGAGGTTTTGGAAGGGTTTCTTTTCAGCAATATCTAACAAAATCAGTTTTCAGTAGATACATTTATTTATTTACTGCCAAAACCTGTGGTCTTTTAGAGCAGGGCTTTTCAACCTTTTCACCCATTGGACCACTTTTAGGATAAGGCAATATCCGAGTACCACCAGTCGCCCAGCAAGGTGTCAAAAACGTGACAAAAAAGGGAAAAAATGATAAAGTACAGGTAGTCCTCGACTTACAACAATTTGCTTAGTGACTGTTTGAAGTTACAATGGCACTGAAAAAGTGAATTTTTGACCATTTTTCACACTTATAACTGTTGCAGCATCCCCAGGGTCATGTGATTTACATTCGGATGCTTGGCAACTGATTCATACTTATGACGTTCTGTGTCCCAGGGTCATGTGATCAATGGCCAGCTCATCACTCAGGTTGCGGGGTGCCTGTGGGGGGGAATCCGTGGGTCTCTGGTGGAGGGGAGTGGGACTGGGATGGCTGTCTTCCCTCTCTCCCATTGTCCCTTCCTTCCTTCCTTCTTTCTTTCCTTTCCTTCTCTCCCTCTTTATCCCTTCCTTCCTTCCCTCCCTCCCTCCCTCCCTCCCATTGTCCTGTGCTACGCCGCCCAGATCCCAGCCTGGTTTTGGCAGGTAGCGGCACATTCTCATCCACACAGAGTAGCCGGGCAAAGTAAAACCACTGACATCACGGCCTTGCCTGTGCACGCACAGAGGTAGAGGAGAGCTCATGCACCTCAGCCTCTGTGCGCGCACACAGGCAGGGTGGGGATGTCGCCGGTTCACCTCCTGTTTTCAGGCACGTACATTACGAACCGGCTACTTCTCTCAGTCATTTTTCCCCTACTGGAGCCCAACATTTGAGCCAGGTTCCCCAATCCTCTCCGTGTACATTGTTCTTCCCATAGCTCTCTCCAGCGCTGTCAAGAGATACACATTTCTGGCCGCATTGCTACAGTTCTTAATTTACATTTGCACCCACCTGAAGGAAGAGAGTGACACTTTTCTTCCTCCTCCAAAGGGAGACAAACCTGCATCGCCACCAAGTCACCCTTCCTTAGGGCAAAGTAATCTCTGGACCCAACTTTGAGACTGTTTTAGCCTGAAGCAGAGAGTCGGAGAGCTGCATCACTCTCGCCATTTGGACCCTCTACTTTTATGCCCCGGGAGCAACTTGCCTTTCAAACCTCCAATATCTAACAGAAGGATAAACCCACTGCAAAGGCGCATCTTGCAGAGTCATTGCCAAGTGACCCCTGCACTCCTCTGCTGCGGAAAAAGAAGCACCATGTTTCCCTCCAGTGCAGGCAGCCTGGGTCCTGTGAGATGCTGAGTGGGAATGAAGCAGCCCTCGGGTCTGCGCTGCAGAAAAGCCACAAGCACTGGTGTCACCTGGGCTCCTGCCCAGCTCACTTGCTTGCAGAAAAGAGGCTGCTTGCTAAGTGAGCTGAGCAGGAGCCCAGGATCAGCTGAGTCACACTCAGAAGTTGCTCTCAGAAATGCTGATCCCGGGCTCCTGCCCAGCTCATTTAGCAAGCAGCCCCTTTTCCGCATGCAAGTGAGCTGGGCAGGAGCCTGGGATCAGCTGAGCCGCGCTCAGAAGTTGCACTCAGAAACGCTGATTCCGGGCTCCTGCCCAGCTCACTTAACAACAGCCTTGCAGAAAATAGGCTCCTTGCTAAATGAAGCCCCAGGATCAGTGGGCTACCCGGCGCTGATCCTGGGGCTTCACTTAGCAAGCAGTATGTTTTCCCCAAGCAAGCTGGGCAGTAGCCATTTGCTTGCTAGCCCTTACCCCCAAAGCACACCACTTGCTCACTCACCCTTACTCGCTCGCCGCTCTGCTCGCTGTTCCTCTGAAAACAGGCTGGTCTGCCCTCCTCCTTTTCTCTTCTGGGTGCACCTGAAGTTCCAATTAGCATGTCACCATAGATCCTGGGGATTCTGGCAAGCTCTGCAGCTCCAGCTGATCTCCAGGTCTGTGCAGCTCTGTTTTGACTTGTTCCCTCCCCCACTATAATTAGCTAGGCTGGGCTCACGTACCACCAGCCAGGGGCTCACGTACCACTCATGGTACGCGTACCACCAGTTTAAAAGCCCTGTCTTAGAGATTGATGTGAATTGTGAATTGTAAATCCACCCTTCCTATAAAGCATAAGCATACAGTATATGTCTTAGTCTAGTCATGGACTGACTATAAAAAAAAGTTAATTACTGTAAATTCATTTAGTTAATTGGTTTCAACACTGAAACTAGTTCTCTAAAGATTTTTCCTCCAGTATATCTTCAGCAGCATTTGACTATAGAAAACAAGTAGTACAATTACAGGCTTCATTGACATCAACATAGGTTACATTGCCTTCAAGTGAATTACAATTAGGTTTGCTCGTAGTTTAGGTGAGAATTTATATTCTGCCAGGAAGGAAGGAAGGAAATACCATCAAACATTAAGAATTTAGGTAGTCCTCAGTTTATAACCATTGATTTAACAATGGTTCAAAGTTAACAGCCTCAGGAAAAGTGACTTGCAACCAGCCCTCAAAGTTATGACTGTTCACAATTTGAGCATTTAGTAACTGGTTTGCATTTACAAAGTTTCTATATTTTCGTGATTTGCAATCTTCCAGCTAATTTCCAACAAGCAAAGTCAGTTGGAAAGCTGCGTTCAGATAACACCTGCATTTAATTACCATGCAATTTGCTTAACAACTGTGGTAAAAATTGTAATAAAATTGGGTTTCTTCACATGATGACTGATTTAATGACTGTGTGGTTTAGCAATTGAAATTCCAGTCTCAATTGTGGTTGTAAATTGAGGACTACCTTTAGAACAGGAAGGGCTTAATCCAATTGTGTGATTACACAAGCAAAATTAAATCTTATCAACCTTATATGCAAATTGACTCATAGTTGCTTTGACTGATTTTGCCCTTGTTTCTAATCTCCAACAGTTTATATTTCCTGAACGAAAATATTCATATCCAAGCCTATCTCTAAATCAGGATTTAAGATTGACTTATAGGAATGAAATTAAATTCGTTATAGATAACACTCTTATTTAGTTTGTTGGATTTTATTTTTGCTTTTTTGAGGGAGTCTAAACCATGAAAATTATACATTTAGAATATCTGATGAAAAAAACTTCTCATGAAAAAAAAATCTCGTGAGAAGTTGGAAGGTCTGACTGAACTTTTTTTAGTCCCACAAACTCCGTTTTCCTGCACCAGGAGGAAATGTGCCCGAGCTGGAAAGCAGGTTAGTTAAGAAATTTTTTGCTTTTGTGAAGAAGGAGGAGCTGGGTGGTGGTGCAACAAACTATACAGAAGCTCCAGAAGGAGAAGCAGCAGGAAATGGGGCTGCCATTTCCAGAATGAAGAAGGGAGATGCGGGGCTATATAGGGTGGCAAGCAAGTGCTCTTCTCTGCTCTGCATTGCTGCACAGAGCTGCTCCACTCCCCATTCTCCATTCTCTCCAGTGGCGGCAATGGAGGGCTGGCAGGGGGAGGCAGTGAGGGAGGCTTGTGCCACCCGGTCATGGTGCAAGCCATGGGAGAGTTGGTGGAGGTGAAGGAGGAGGTAGCTGCCACCAGGCAGGTGATCTGTGAGGTGAAGCATGAAGAAAGTCCCTCCAGCAGCACACAGTGGCAGTGGAGCCTTTTGCCACCACTCCCCCCAGCTATGAAATGGCAGAGGGGGACCAGGCCTACCCCACTCATCCTCTGTAGCATGGCAGTCTGGCTCAGGAGGGGAGTGCAAGGGAAGGTCACCGAGCAAGGAATGGCCTGGCTGGGAGGGGCCTGAATGAAGCGGGTATGGGGTACATGGGGCAGCTTCACCCCCTTCTCCACCTGCCTCACCTCAATGTAGTGGCAGCTACGTGATGTGTCATGTGGCCTCCTGCTCCATTGCAGCAGCGAGGTGTGATGGAGTCCTAACTAGGAGTTATTTTGGGGGTAGGTCTTATATTAGGCCTACCCCAAAAATCAGGGTAGGTCTTTTTTTTCTGGGTGGGGCTTATTTTCAGGGAAACACAGTATTTAACTTTCACAGAAAGTGACATACAAATGAAGATAGGCATAAATAAATAGATGATTTATGCATGTCAGCTGAATTTTAATCTTATAAACATCAAAAAATATTAATGGCATCATTATAAAGTAATGACTAAGTATACAGTGTCAGACATTTCCTCCTGGGGATTGATCTGATATTCAGGGGGAGGTATTTCATGCTCTTGTTCCTTTTTTGCCCTCCAGTAAGCTTTTTGCATCAATTGTTTATGCCTCTTTGTTTTGCCTGCGTTTTTCCATGATTAGGATAATCTATGGTTTATCTACAAATGTATTACCTATGCCATAAGAACATACTTACCAATTGATTATGTCTGTAGATGAGAAAATATCTTGGACATGAGTTTTTAATTTACTTCCTAAACCTTTCAATGTAGTATAAAAATATTTCAAGTTACAGGGGGGAAAAGAAAGTGAAGTGTTTAGCTTCATTTATCCTTAAGTATAACCTGAATGGAAAGCACTAGTGATGTTAGAAACTCAAATTTTTTTCTGACAAGTATTAATAGATTTATGTCACAGCCTTGTAAGATTTGGTGCTAATCCTATATTCAATAGTGTTACATATCTATGTATAGCATCTTATTGTTCACCATGCAATTAACCTTACATACAACTAATCCTGCCCCAAAGAAGTAGAGTGAATAATTTGGAAAACTCAGTATGAATTGGCCTAAGAGAGAACTCCTGAAATACTGCAAGAGATAGTAATTTCTTATAGAATCCAAGATTCACGAATTAATAAAGACTTTTACTTTAAATCCAGACTTCATCTCCTTGCAGAGTCTAATAATATTGCAACATCCATTCTTTTGTTAAATATTTGATAAATTTCTAGTGGGAATTTTCAAAATCTGCTATCTAGGATTTTATAGAGAAAAAAGAAAATATAGTAGAACTCAACATTATAGCCACAAATTAATTGCCTAGAATTCTAGGACATGAAATGCTTTTCAAATAATTATTTTCTTTCATCATTTCAAGAGGAAAGCTTATACATTTCTTATTTTTTTATACATATCCATTAGGGGTAAATAAAAGAATAGTCAAGGGAGATTAATTCCACTCAAAGAATTTTGCAGAACAAGGAGAAAAGCAGATTAATTCCTGAAAATAATAATGGTGTGCACGAGTATATGGGTGAGTTTATTTTTTATAATATTTATTTTTTTTATTTTTTAATCCCATTTATATCCCGCCCTTCTCCGAAGACTCAGGGCGGCTTACAATTTAAGCACAAACCAATGTGCTTAGCAATAGCCTTCATTCTATATATATGCCTGCTTATTAGGGCTTTCGCCCCCCCCCAAGCAGCATTATTACAAAGTCAGCTTATTGCCCCCAACAATCTGGGTCCTCATTTTACCTACCTCGGAAGGATGGAAGGCTGAGTCAACCTTGAGCCTGGTGGGACGCGAACCTGCACTAATTGTAGGCAGCTGGTGTTACTTAAGGAGGCATTAGCCCACTGCTCCACCAAGGAGTACTGGATATAAATTAATACTACCACTTCAGTAGTTAATCAAGTATTCTTATATTGTACAGGAACTTTCTATCCATATATACATGTTCACAGATTTCTTATAAAGTAAAGGGAAAACTGAAGTAAAGAGTGAAATATGATAACATGTGCTATACCAGCCTATGTATATTTTAAAGGAAAAATCTATAATTCTTCCACTATTGAAAAACAAATGACCATGCAATGTTTAAAAAGAGCAACATCTTTTGTAATAAAGAAGACTGAAATCTGAATAAACTCTTTTCATAATTACAGCGTATGCTTAACAGCAGTTTCATTTATAATATATTTAATATTTAACAGGTATTAACAAGATAAGCCATAAAGAAATTGTTTGATTGGATAGTGACCATAAATCTGTTAGACATATTGCTGTCATATGAGCACTTAATATATATTTAGATAAGAGATATTTTATCATGTATAAATCAAGAGATAGATTGGTTGATCACATGAGAATGGGACATAATTAACTCAACTAACTTGAAATAAAATAAAATAAAATAAAATAAATAATTACTTCTGTTGGAGAAAGACTGGCAGAGCCGGGGAAGAGTTAAAAGACGCATCAATTTAGAATTGTTACATAGTCACAAGTGAACTAAGTCCAAACCCCCTTAAATGCCAGTGACCCTTATCTAGTTCTAAACAAGCTGACCATCGGTTGAGAAGATTCCTGTGCTTAGGCTTTTAACAATGAATCGGTTAATTTGAACCTTCACGTGTGGACCTGAGTTTTTGCACTTGACAATTTCTCTCTAAATCCATTCTAGATTTTGCATTGATAGCAATTTAAAATGTATCACATATTATTTTAAAAAAGTTTACATGTACATTAACAACAAAAATAAAGATTACCATGATGCCATACTTAAAAAAAACGCTTTATACAGTGTTCATTTTTACCAGGCAAAACTACAGTAATTTGTTAATGTAGAGTTAACTAGTGATAGATACATAGCTATTTCCAGGGCTTTTTTTCTCATAGAACGCTCAGAACAGCGTTCCAGCACCTTTTTTTTTTTTTTTTTGCAAAAAAAAAAAAAAGCTCCCTCTATTGGCTTTAGGAGTAGACAATCTTGGCCCTTTTTTATGACTCGTGGACTTCAACTCCCAGAAATCCTGAGCCAGCCATGCTGAGGGGAAAGAGAGAGGTTTCCAAGCTGAGCCATGCTGGCTCAGGAATTCTGGGAGTTGAAGTCCTTGAGTCATAAAAGAGCCAAGGTTGCCTACCCTGCACTAGAGGAGGACATTAAAATTATTTACAAGGTTACTTCTTTAGGAACTAAACTTTTAGAATCTAAAACAGCTAATTCAAAAAAGCCACCAGGAAAGAACCTCACATTTTTCATCTGCTTCTGTCTTTTGGAAGGTAAAATTAGATAACAAAATAATCTATTTCCTATGTTAACATTTCTGCAATGAAATCAATAAAGGTAACAGGAAAGAAATGAGAAACATTTTTCTCAATGTAATATGTCTAATTTAGCTGATGCTAGAAAAAATAGTATATTTTGTACTCTCTTGAAAACTCTTTTGAATCTATAACCATCTTCTACAACTAAACCACTTTAAATTAAACAATTCTTAAGAATGAAATATTCTTAATTTGGACTTTCCTTTTACTGTTTGGACTGTTGTGTGTTTTGAAAAATAGATTATTTAGAATCTAGTTATGTTGCACTTCAGTCTTTAAATAATTAACCTAGTATATACATAACAATATATGATGTTTTCCATGGTGAGCTTAACATCAATAACAACATTTATTTAAAAGGCTAAAATAATTTCTGGTGGTATTATCTGTACATTAAAATTTTGTTTAGTCACAATCTTTCACTTTTCACATTCTGGAAAAGCAGTGGTCATGTATCCTAGCAAAAGATGTTACATATGTGCATAAGTGTAGTCAGTAGCGTATGCCTTTTTAAAAATATCAAACATGCAAAGAAACAAAAATAAGTCCAAAATATCTGTATTACATCCAGAAATGCCAACTTTGCAACCAATATTTCTCATCCATAACTATGTCACCCTAAAGATACCTGCATATATGCAAATGCTTCTCTGGGATCAGTAACGCAGCAGGGATTGCTTTTTCCTTCCAGTAACAGATTGCTAGGAAATACCAAACATGGCCTTGAGAATTCCAATGTTTGTTACAAATTTTTCTGGATGTGGTTGGAAAGAGGCTGTTTGGCACCAGAGACCACTGCCACAAGGAACACAGCTCTGGGTCGTGGTTTGGAGCAGCTCCGGGTGGGGGCTCAGCACGGGCCATGGTGTGGCAACTGTGGGGAGGGGAATCCCCGTGGCATGTGGCTCTGCGCCGCAGGGGTGGGAGTGCAAAGGACAGGCAGCGACAACATAGCAAGACACCGGCATCACTTCCAGTGACAGCACCTCTGAGTTCCAGCACCTTTTTTTTTTTTTTTTTTTAGAAAAAAAGCATTGGCTATTTCTATTTTGGTTGTTATTTAGATGCAACAATTTACTTGTTGACCAACTGGGGTGGAGGTATGTGGTGTAAATTATGTCACTAGAAAATAGTGACATCAGAGATTTTTTTTAGTTGTTATTTTTATTTTATTTTTAAGGCTGGAATCAGGAATGGGGAACTTTGAAAAGCAAACTACTCTGATTTCTATCACTACCCTAATTGCTGCTACAATTTGGTAGCAAAATTACAAAATTTCAGCAGTGTAATTTTAATGTGGCAATGGAGCAGGATTAAGAACAAAAAAAGGAGGAGTTTGCTCCCCCACCCATTTATACACCTTAGAGAAAAAAATGTTGCCAAAAATGAACATATTTTTTTTTGCTAGATTTTTATAGAGTAAGCTTGGGGTGCACAGATGTCCTGGCAAGTCTTGTCTCATTCAACATAAACTATGGTATTTGAGAAGATATTCTTATTTTTTTTTTGTTATACACAAAACCTCAGTTATGTGCTTGGTAAATATAGTAAAGAATTTCTTACCAGTTTCACAGCTTGAGCCTGTAAAACCTTGTGGACAGGCACAGACATTGGAGGCAATGCAAACTCCACCATTTCTACAACCATCCTTGCAAAAGACTGAAACCATTAAAGAAAATTATAAGAGGAAAAATTATAAGATCTTCAATTCTATTTCAAGTGGGACAAAAGAATATTTCCCCAAATATCTGAATAAAAATGATTTAAGTCTAATTTGAATACACAGTAAATATTACAATCTTCTAAAACAATCCTGCAAATTTGTACTGAACCTCCCCCATCCACAGATCTGTGAATTAGGAAGTGTCTGTCTGAGATTTGTCTGTATACTATCTGTTATGGGCTTCAGATATATATTAACCCTTTTTCTTTGGTGATAGGGCCTGCATATCTCTGCTACAGTCATCTTCATAAGTCTCTATAATCTTTTTGACTTTGACCTTGGATGATTTCACATAATAATGTATTATTTTACTGAAATATCTAAACAGATCAAACTTACATATCCTTTGAATTTTTGAGACATACCTTTTGAATTTTTGAACTGCAATCACATTCATCTTTCAGGTACAAAAGCAAGTTTAGCACATAAAGTGTAAAAATAAATAAATATCTGGTGCTAAATGCAGCATCAAGAAAGGAAATGGTACTAACAATGGTACTAACAATGGATGGTCAGAATACAAAGGTTAGAGAAACAAAGGGATTTGAAATCTGAATCATGTTGTGATATCTTACCTTTGCATATGGTGCCATTTCCAGTATAACCTGGTCTGCAAATACAGTTATGTCCTCCTACAGTATTGAAACACAATGCATTTTCATCACAGTTGTGTTTGTTGGTGAGGCATTCATCATACTCTAAAGGTTAAAAAAAGAAAGCCACTTAAGCATTGAATATTGTAATATACCTTGATATATTCATTTCTGCCTGCATTTTTTCTCCTTGTAATTTGGCTGTAAATAAACATCGTAATATATTGAGTTAAATTCTGCAGAAACAGAATTTAAACCGTGTCTTATTGGATTTAATAGGACTTGAGTAAAGATTACTTACTCCGGGAAAGGGCGGTATATAAATGTAATAAAATAAATACTTAGAAGAAATCTGCTGTACCAATATAATACGATATTAAGTGTATTCACCACCATTGTTTAGGCAAACATTTCTTTCAATTAAACGTACATAACAAAAGCAAGCAACCGTCAAAGAAAGTATGCAGAAATATCTTTTTCTGCAATAATTTGGTGTTTCCCTCTTCCTTTTTTTGCATCAGTCCACATTCTATCACAGCAAATAAGGAGTGGTACAAAGCTTGTAGGACCATTTTGCTCAGGTACAGCTTCCATAATTCTGCCTGCTCAGGTTTCTCACTTCTCTCCTGAACCTTTCCACTTTATTTTTCTCAGAACATCCCAACAAAGGTGGAATCAGACTAAACCAGTTATAAAATATGATATGAACAAATGGAGGGGCAATGATGCTAAGAAATATTATTGATAAGGTGCATCAAAGATTTGAGGGATGCATAAATGCAATAATCTAGGAGGCACAGAATTGCAAGAAAATTTATGGCTAAACTAAACTTGACAAAATTTACAAAATAACTTATAGAGTCAAATGATGTTAAAAGAAAGACCATATTGAAACTCTTTACAAACAGAATTTTAGAATGACAAAAAATATTTGTAGATAGAGAATAGACTTACAAACCAAGAGAATATACTCACAGACCAACAATTATGTATTCAATATAAACAATTTTTGTGGCTTTTGGACAATCAGTAGAAGAAACAGTATATTAGCTATTGAACAGAAAAGCACAAGGCACTAATCAAATATTAATTAAACTATTTAAAACTGCAAAAGACACTGCAATTGAATTTGCTTTTATCTCTTCTTCCATGATTATTTATTTGAAGTTTTAGTTGCTCTTGTTATTCTCATCTCTCTTTGCTCTTTTGCCTCTTTTGCTCTTGTCCCTTCTCTCAACACCCTTTCCTCCTGTTTTGTGCTATACTTACTCTGTTGCTTCTCTGTCTCGTCTCCTTGCTGTCTGATTACTCTTTCCCCTCTCAGCCTTTCTTCTTCTTGCTGCCCAAAGTATTGATCATAGAAAAGTTCTGCTTTCTCTAATGTGTCCAGTCTATGTCTCTGTTCTTGCCAATTTATCATTACTCCTTCTGGTATTAACCATCTAAAATTTGTTGTTGTTGTTGTTGTTAGTTGTGAAGTCGTGTCTGACCCATCGCGACCCTATGGACAATGTTCCTCCAGGCCTTCCTGTCCTCTACCATCTTCTGGAGTCCATCCAGGCTCACGCCTACTGCTTCAGTGACTCCATCCAGCCACCTCATTCTCTGTCGTCCCCTTCTTCTATTGCCCTCAATCTTTCCCAGCATTAGGCTCTTCTCCAGTGAGTCCTTCCTTCTCATTAGGTGGCCAAAGTATTTGAGTTTTAGCTTCAGGATCTGGCCTTCTAAAGAGCAGTCAGGGTTGGTCTCCTCTAGGACTGACCGGTTTGATCGCCTTGCAGTCCAAGGAACTCGCAGGAGTCTTCTCCAGCACCATAGTTCAAAGGCTTCAATTCTTTGGCGCTCAGCCTTTCTTATGGTCCAGCTTTCACTGCCACACATTGCAACTGGGAAGACCATAGCCTTGACTATACGCACTTTTGTTGACAGGGTGATGTCTCTGCTTTTTAGTGTGCTGTCTAGATTTGCCATGGCTTTCCTCCCAAGGAGCAAGCGTCTTTTAATTTCTTGGCTACAGTCCCCATCTGCAGTGATCTTGGAGCCCAGGAAAATAAAATCTGTCACTACCTCCATTTCTTCCCCATCTATTTGCCAGGAATTGAGAGGGCCAGATGCCATGATCTTGGTTTTCTTAATGTTTAGTTTCAACCCAAGTTTTGCACTCTCCTTCTTCACCCGCAACAAGAGGCTCTTTAGTTCTAAAATTTATCCCTTTTTTAATTAAGCATTTCATCAGAAATTGACACTCCTTTCTCAGGTCTCTCACTCTTCTTGGGATCTGTTTTAACATCACTATCTCTCTTCCTTTGTTTTTTATTTTAACGTTTCTCAGCTTCTGTAGTATATCTACCCTTAATGCTTCTTTTAGTAAATCTTATATGCACCTCTCTGTGGAGAGTATTTCTCGTTGTATATCTAGTATGTATTCTAAATATTTCATCTATATCATTAATTACCTTTTCCTTGTTTCCTCCAATGCTTCTGCTAATATTCCCGCCATTACATGTGCTAGGTTCTCTCCCTTTTCTTCTTCAACATTTTGGAATCTTAAATAATAATCAGCTCTATCCATCTCTATCCATTTTTTCCTGATTCCTGTCTGTTAATGTAAGTCCGTTATCAATCTCCTCTAGTCTCTTATCTGTTAATTCAATTGCTTCAGTTTGTTGCAGTCTTTGTTCATTTTTCTCCATCAGTTCTTTGACCTCTTTTAGGTCCTCTTCTAGTTTGCCAATTCCTTCTTTGAAGTCTGTGTGTAGACCCAGTATCATATTTTTCAATTCCATGTTAGTTCTATTTTGCTGCGTTGTATTGTCCAGTGATTTCTGTGCCACCGGACTCTGTGATATTAGGGCAGCTGTTGCTGGGTGTGTTGTAGTCTTCTTCATTTTCTCCAGTAGTTTGTAATCCAAATGTCGATGGGTATTATAATCTGAATATGCTCCAAAAGAATAATAATAATAATAATAATAATAATAATAATAATAATAATAATAATAATGATGATGATGATGATGATGATGATGATGATGTATTAAAAATTTCAGTGACAAGAAAAGGTGAGAACAAAGGGAAAAGGAAAGAAAAAGATAAGGAAAAAGCCAAATATCCTTATATCTAAAAGAAAAAGAAAAAAATTAATCCATTCAGGTTATGCTCTGTTTGTTTCAGAATCTCCATGCCTCAGTCCAAAAGAAGAGAAAATCAAAAATATGGTCTCCAAAGTGAAAAACAATCCACCATTCAGCAAACTAAAAAACAGACTCTGTAAACTTCTTATCAGTGAGTCCAGCAGATGTCATTCAAGGTCACTTACTCTCCCTTATTTTTTTCATAAGCTTCAAGAGTATTCTCAGCCGAGATACTTGATTCATTGCCTTCTTTTGCCTTCCATTATTGTCCACCCTGCAGTTCTGGAAGAGGAGCAGCTTAAAAGTCTGCTCCCCCCCCCCACTTATCCATGGCTTCAAATTCTTCTTATTTTCCCACCCACAATTTCCAGCATTTAAGGTCTCTCAATCGTCTCACCCAGGCAGTCCTACAAACTTACTTTCCAGATCTTCCAAGTGGCCACTCCGGCTTGTGATAGCTCGCAATGGCCGTCTGACAGCTGCTGGTCTGGGAAGCTTCTGTTGGCTCTCCAGGAGGTTGCAATCCCTCCTGTGCTGCCAAACTGTACTTCCCCTCTTCACCATCCCTACAGGATGGCTCTGATCTGTCTGGAACTCAGACAGACCCCCCAAACAGCTGAAAAGCGACAGTCCTTCAATAGCTCCCAAAGGATGTGTCGTCCCGCTGTGGCACTGGCCACTGTACAAGAAATGCTAAAAGTTTTACAGCAAAATAATTAAGCAAATGTTAATGTATGTAAGGACAGATTGGTAGTGGGGTGGTGAAATAAAGAGGAAATTAAATTTGTAAAATTATTTTTTTTCCTTGGTGGTTTGTATAGTGTACACACACAAACACATAGACATATTTATATGTATGGCTGTAGTCAGGGCTTTTTTTGTCATAGAACTCCCAGAACAGAGTTCTGGCATCTTTTTTGGATGTAACCTTGTAGGATAGGCAAGGTGGGTTGTATGACGTGTGTGAGTTACGTCACCTTTTTTTTTTTAAGAAAAAAAGCACTGGTTGTAGTTGTGTGCAATAAAACAAAAGATAGAGTCAAGAATGAATAGCACTTGAATGAAAGTGGATTTAATACAAGTAAGAGTGACAGGTATGAGAAAAATACATTGAGGTGGTTTGGCCACACAAAGAAAATGACTGAGGATTGAATTGAAGAAGCATGATAAACATTGATTAAGAAGAAAGGGAAGACAGAGAAAGTTGCAGTTGGACTCAGTTAAAGTGAGAATATAGGAATTTGTGCATGGATATATGGTGGAAATAATAATGTCTTGCAAGAATAGGAAGATATGGAGAGCTACAGTTAATAGTAAAAGTATCAATTAATTTTACATATCTTTCCTTTTTCTATTATTATTAATTACACCATACTTCCTAAAATACTTTGGATCATGCAATAAGATGAATAAGAACCCAAGAAGTTCTGGATTTTAATACATTTGATTGATTGGTTGATCGATTGATGTAATCTTATATCAATCCATCTCACCATTGCAATTCTGGATGGTTAACAGAAATTAAAATAAAATACAATACAAAATACAATTTAAATAATGTATATTTAAAAAAATAAAAAGCACTATTCCTATCAGCTAACACCAAGTGGCTTCCCAAAACACCATTTTCCTGTCCCCTCTATGTTATATGAAAATTCCAGCAGATCACTAGAATTCCTTTCTATATTAAGAGGACAGGTAGTCCTCGATGTATGACTACAACTGAGCCCCAAATTTCTGTTGCTAAGGTAAACATTTAAGTGAATTTTGCCCCACTTTACAACTTTTCTTGCCATAGTTGTTAAGTGAATCCCAGCAGTTGTTAAGTTAGTAACAAAGTTGTTAAGTGATTCTGGTTTCCCCATTAACTTTGCTTGTCAAAAGGTCACAAAAGGGGATCACATGACCCCAGGACACTGCAACTGTCATAAATATGAGTCTGTTGCCAACAGTCTTATGTGTAAAAATTGTCATAAACAGGGCTTTTTTGGTCATGGAACGCATGGAACAGAGTTCCGACACATTTTTTTAATTTTGATTTTCAACTTCTGCTGCCCCCAACAGGGGAATGGCATGTGGTTAGTCCTGGGGCATGACTTGTGAGCTTGCACCCACCAGACTTGTCTGCTGTCTCCTGCATGGGCTATACTACTCCCTCTGTTGGCTTTCAAAAGCCAATAGGAATTGCCCAGATCTGGTCATTAATGGCTGTCTCTGCACTGCTAAGTGTGCCAAAAGACCCGGCCAGCAAACACTGTGCATCCAAGTTGTCTGCAGCAGAGGTAAGTTGGCAGGAACTTTGCACCCCTCCCTGCTGCCCAACCACACCGTCTCCTTGTGAGTAAGAGAGGACTGGGGGTGGAAGGTGGGAAGCAGTGCTTAATTCTGCATGGTCGGCACTTGGTGCATGGTCAGAAGCCTCTTCTCTTCTTTTTCCTGGGGTCTCCGATATAGCCCTAGCTGTGGCACGTGTGCCAGAGATGGCACTCAGAGCCCTCTTTGTTGGCACGTGCGCAGTCGCCCCAGAACAGTTCGCCAGAGTAGTGAGCATGTGGTGTTTGGAAGCGATGGGGAAGAAGTGAGTGAGCTCCATTACCGACAGCAGCTTCCTCAGCAAGTGCCCCACAACCCCCACCATCACATTTCCATTGCACAGTCTTCCCGAAGCTGAGGAGAACTGCAGTTACACGAGGCTGGCTCCTGGCAGTTATTAATGCTTCCTTGAGTGAGGGTTGCTTCCCTGCCACCTTGAAAGAGGTGGTGGTAAGGCCCCTCCTGAAGAAACCTGCCTTGGATCCAGCTATTTTAAATAACTTTCGTCCTGTCTCCAACCTTCGCTTCCTTGTGAAGGTTGTTGAGAGCGTGGTGGCACGGCAGCTCCCTTTGGTCCTGGAGGAAACTGAGTATCTGGATCCATACCAATCGGGTTTCAGGCCCGGGTACAGCACAGAGACGGCATTGGTCGTGCTGGTGGATGATCTCTGGCGGGCCCAAGACAGGGGTTATTCCTCTGTCCTGGTCCTATTAGACCTCTCAGCAGCTTTTGATACCACCGACCATGGTATCTTGCTGTGACGTCTTGAGGGGTTGGGAGTGGGAGGCACCGTTTTACGGTGGTTCTCCTCCTACCTCTTGGGCCATTCACAGATGGTATTGGCAGGAGGGCAGAGGTCAACCCCTAGGCCCCTTAATTGTGGGGTGCCTCAGGGGTTGGTGCTCTCTCCCCTCTTGTTCAACATCTATATGAAGCCGCTGGGTGAGATCATCCGTGGTTTCGGGGTGAGGTATCATCAATATGCTGATGATACCCAGCTTTTCATCTCCACCCCAAACCAACCCAGCAATGCCCTCGATGTGATGTCCCGTTGCCTGGAAGCGGTACGGATTTGGATGGGAAAGAACAGGCTCCAGCTCAACCCGGCCAAGACTGAGTGGCTTTACGTACCAGCATCTCGACTTGTCCAAGAGGTTCCATCTTTGGTTATGGGAGGACAGGTGTTACCTCCCGTTGATAGGCCACGCAATTTAGGCGTCCTCCTGGACTCACGACTCAGTTTTGAAGATCATATTGGAGTCGTGGCCAGGGGGGCATTTGCCCAGGTTTGCCTGGTGCACCAGTTGCACCCCTATCTGGACCGAGATGTCCTACATACGGTCACTCATGCACTCGTTACCTCCCGGATAGATTACTGCAATGCTCTCTACATGGGGCTGCCCTTGAAGACCACCCGGAGGCTCCAGCTGGTGCAGAATGCAGCTGCGCGGGTAGTGATGGGAGCATCCCGATATTCCCATATTACACCCCTCCTGCATGAGCTGCATTGGTTACCGGTTGTCTTCCGGGTGAGATTTGAGATTTAAGGTGCTGGTACTTACCTTTAAAGCCCTACATGGCCTAGGCCCGGAATATTTGCAGGACCATCTGCTGCCAGGAGCGACTTCCCATCGCCCAGTGCACTCACACAGAGAGGGCCTCCTCAGGGTGCCGTCGGCTAGACAATGTCGGCTGGTGGCCCCCAGGGGGAGGGCCTTCTCTGTGGGAGCACCAGCCCTGTGGAACCAACTCCCCCTTGAGCTCCGGATGGCCCCAGATCTTCGGTCCTTTCGCCATGGCCTTAAAACTTTCCTTTTTCATCAGGCTGACCTGGACTGATGACAGGGTTTTTTAAAATATTTTTTTAATTTTTAATTGTTTAGTTTAACTTATTTATTGGGGCTGTTTATTTAATTTCTTTTAACTTTTGTATTGTTGTTTTTATTGTTGTTAGCTGCCCTGAGTCCTTCGGGAGATAGGGCAGCATATAAGTCCCAAAAATAAATAAATAAAATAAATAAATAAGTTCCTGTGCCACCAGACTGGTCTGGTGGGCGGCATTGCCTTCTGCCTTTCCTGCTGCTGCATTGGCAGCTGGTGTTGCCCTCCAAAGAGGAGAGCACAGTGATTGGTTGGCGGCTATGTCACGAATACAGATTGAGCATCCCCAAACTGATGTCAAAGGAACAGGGAGAAGAAAGAGGGAAATTGGCCAAGCCGGCCAGGCACCGAAGCCCCGCCAAAAAAAGCAGTCTGTGTGCATGTCTGCCTCGCGCTCACCACATGTCAGCCAGGATCTCCATGGTGCGTTGCAGCTGATTGGAGGTGGCTGGCCAGGCACCAAAGCCCCACCGGAAAAAGCAGAGTCTGTGTGTGCATCTGCCTCGCACTCGCACCGTATCAGCCAGACTCTCCATGGCACGCTGCAGCTGAAAACAGCAGAGTCTCTGTGTGTGCCTGCCTACCCCACATCAGCCTTGCTCTCCACGGTGCACTGCAGCTGATCTGAGGTGTGGAAAGCAGGTGAGCTGACAGGTGAGCATGTAGCAGATGCGCACACAGACTCCACTGTTTTCAGTGCTTCGGTGCCTGGCCGACCACCTCCAATCAGCTGCAGTGTGCCATGGAGAGCCTGGCTGACAAAAAAAAAAAAAACATCAGCAATTTGTTGTTCTAAAATGGGTCTTTTCTAGCTTTCCTTTAAACACAAACTTTATATAAATCATCAGTATTGTAACACAATCTTTTCTTTATTTTTCCTTCAAAATCTACTTTTGGATATGAAAAGCTATATTTTAATGGCATATACTGTTTATAAAAATAAATTACTTAAGGATATGGAACTATATTTTCTCATATTTATCTAATGTTACTTTTGCATCTACTTTTTTCAATCCATTTTTTTTCTGTCATTAATTCCCCAAGAATAAGAAATATAAATTGTAAGCTCCTCATGGCACAGTTGTATATCATTGTTAAAATACACTGGGCAATTATGGACATATTCATTCATATACATAAATAGATTGAATTGTAACACTTTCCCCCTCACTTAAGCCTGTTCTCTTGTGTGTATAACTTGAACATAGCCAGGCCATTTTTATCAGCAGTTGTAAAGAAATAGAAACAAAATGTTTAACTTATGTATTAATAACACAATTTCTTTGCAATTCATTATCTTGTCAGTAACATAACTCCACCAATTAAACACATATATGTTGAAGGCAGCACATGCACTTGTATTAGACATCTATTATCTCCCACTGCTAGTCCTTCCAAAAGAAACTCAATATATGTCTATATATGCAAAAGTTGTATCCTCCTCTATTAAAGTACAACACATCATTTTCCAAGTAGACAAAAATTAATATTCTATCTTTACTACACCCACCTGCAGTATATAAACATGGAGGAGCTGTTCCACAATTTTTCACCCCTATGGCAGCCTCCTGTGCTGTCTTCATGATTACTTTGATAAAACAGAACTTAGTGTTCTAAGTTCATCATGAACTAAGTCTGATGAAAATAACCAACTATTTTGGCAGGGATGAATTAATAGCATGCATTTTGGGTTATAGGACCATCTCATTCACTTGAACCAATGTGATTATATCGTTAAAATGGTATGTACAAGCCATCAATAATGTTGTTGCTAATATAGGTAAGTCCAGCTTATGAGCTGTTTGTATTTAAGGAGATGCTCACAACAAATTCTAGTTTATTTGGTAAATGTCTGAAAGATGCATTACTTCATCTAAGCCAAAACAGATGAAAAACACTAAAGGCAATTATGAATTAAACTTGGCTCAAATCTTTAAGATGCAGCATTAGTAAGAATGTCCCAAAGGTGAAATTACAAACCATCTGCAATAAATTCAGTGCTCATATTCTGGCAGGTACACTTGATAATCAGATACATCTCTGCTGAAACACTGGTTATTTCAAATGGAAAAGCTGATAGGTATTCCCCAAACAAACCAGGTTTAAATGTTTGAAAGTACATTCATGTTTTGTAAGATATGATTAGCAGCAATAATAAATCTAATTATGCATATTTATGTTAGCCAAACCCTGGAGCAGTAGTAGAAATCTTCTTTCACAATGGCAAACCCTTTAAGATGATATTTTCAAAGAATCAATGGAACTCTTGGCAGAAGCACTGGAAATATAACTTACCGGTAAGTTATGTGTAAAAAAAAAATTCAGAGTATGAATGTCAGCTTCCATGCATTCCTTCAATTTAAATTTGCACTACTAAAAAAACTAGGAAACTTAAAAAAACATAATTGCAGGACTAACTGATTTTTTTATTTTTTTTATTTTAATGTAAAAGTGTGACCCCAAATTTAAAAAAGGAAAAAAAATACTAATTACTTTTCAACCACAGGTCCTGCTAATAAAAATGCCAGAATATTAACAGACACAACAACAGAACACAAGGAAATAACGATGCCTGTTGATATTTCTGAATCTGATCTTGAGAAGCAAAGCCAAAGTACAAATGACTGGCCAGACTGCTGTACCTATGATAAAAAAAAATTGGAAGAATTTTAAGTACCCAATGGGTGTCATCTAGTTTGCATACAGTTTTGGATGTGTGGAATAATTTTGAATCCCTTGTGTATCATTTTGAAGAAGCAATGCATGATCCTACAAGAGATAAAAATGATAAATGCACTTATGATGGTGTCAGAACCCACTCCAATCCACATCTTAAGAAAGAAAGACTCTTGGAGACAAGATTGTCCAAGCAAGAACTTTTACTAAGACATAGATGACAGAGGGTATAATAGACAGGATCTGAAAATTCCCCTCACAGATCGATATTTTTAAAGTGTCCCCAAGCAAAACCCCACCCCTTAGTTCATTTGGTTAGTTCTGGATCAGTCAAGTTTCAGGTGGCAAGCTCAGCGTGGGAAAGGGAGAACCATCAGTCCATTCGTAGCAGTCCATTCCCTCTCCTTCACATTCCATCTGGAGAAACAAACCAGAATCCCCCCACCCCTTTTCTTAGTTGCTCCTCCTTAGGAATGGCAGAATCCAAAGCAGGGGGTGAGATTTAGGTTTGCACAGAAAGAGAGTTAGAAATGAAATATAAATGGATTCTGACAGATGGCTTGAAAAGAAAAATAACATCTACAGAATTTTTATTGGACTTAGGATTGATGTGTGACGCTCTCCAAGGATTATCAGAATTAAGTTTGGACCTACAGGACCACAACTAGGCAAATAAGAAAATAAAAATACTGGTACAAGTTTTTGAAGAAAGAAGACAGAACTTTGGGCCCTATTATAAATGCGCTGTTGCTGCTGTACGCAATCTTCGCTTCCTTGGAGTTTTACTTCACAAAAAAGATTCAAGAAAGGATCCTCCCATTGACCCAAGTATATTTTATACAAAATTGAAAGAGTCAATTGAAAAAAAGATTGCTTGATAGCAAAGACGATGAGTTGGCGTATTGGTCTCGTGTACTTGATCAAAAACATTGGCCTGAAGATGTTAATACTCAACTGACATTTGGAGAAATGGAAATTAGAAACTTGTCAATCAGACAACTGCAAATCATGTCCCTCTAATGTCAATAATCTTGTGTTCCTCAGTAAGATCCATTCTCTCATCCATGATAATACTGCCGCCTGATAATATAGTTCCCAATTAGGTAAACCAAACCCACCCCTGAGTCTTGTATCTTGTAACATTTTTAGATTAATCCTTGCCTTTTTTTTCCCTGCCAAATATGCTTCAGAATTATTTTATTAAGCCCCTTGAAATATTTCTTTTCCAATCTTATTGGTACTGTTGAAAACAAAAACAACAATTGTGGTAATATATTCATTTTGATTATCGCAATCCTTCCCATTAATGATAGCTGTACATTTTTCCATTTATCCAAATCTACTTCGATTTGTCTTTTCAATTTGTGGCAATTATCCTCTTTAATTGTTGTACATCTTGCTGTCAGGTTAATCCCCAGATATTTTACCTTCTTTACAATCTGTATATCTAGCTTTCCCATCAATTCTTTTTTGTTTTTGTTTTTCAGTAATATTTTTCACTAGCATTTTTGTTTTATCTTTATTAATCTTCAACGCTGCTACCTCACCATATTTTTCTATTTGTTCTATTAACATAGGTCCTGTGTCTAATGGTTCCTAAATCATCTGCAAATGCTTGCAGCTTATATTCTTCTCTTAATTTTCATACCTTTTATGTCATTATTCTGTCTTATACTTCTATTTAGTACCTCTAATGTCAAGACAAACAATAGTGGAGATAAAGGACATCCCTGTCTTGTTCCCTTCATAATATTAATCTTCTCAGTCATATCTCCATTTATCATTACTTTGGCTGATTGCTTATTATAAATTGTTTTGATTACATTTATAAATTTCTCTCCAAAATCCAGTTTGTAATTGCCTTATCATGAATTGCCAGTTCATATTGTCAAATGCCTTCTGTGCATCCAGGAACATCAATGCCATCTGTTTTTATTTATTTATTTATTATTTAGATTTATATACCGCCCTTTCCCGAAGGACTCAGGGCGGTTTACAGGATATTTAAAAGAAAATCAATACAAAAGTTAAAACAATTAAAAAAGATTAAATGAAACCCTGAGAGAAAATAAAAACCCCAGTTAAAATTAAAGTTAAAAATTCTCAGCCTGGGCCAGAGAGCTCGAAGAGCCAGGTCTTCAGGTCCCGGCGGAATGAATGGAGATCGGGGGCAGTCCTAAGCTCCGCGGGCAGCTGGTTCCAAAGGGCAGGCGTGCCCACTGAGAAGGCCCTACCCCTGGGTGTTACCCTCCGGCATTCTTTAACCGGTGGCACCCTGAGAAGACCCTCCCTGTGGGAGCACACTGGATGAAGGGAGCTTGATGCTGGCAGCAGGTGTTCCCTCAGATATCCCAAACCCTCACCATTTAGGGCTTTATAGGTCATCACCAGCACCTTGAATCTCACCCGAAGGGCAACCGGAAGCCAATGCAGCTCACGGAGTAGAGGTGTTACATGGGAGTATCGGGAGACCCCCATCACGACTCGCGCGGCCACATTCTGCACCAGCTGAAGCCTCCGGGTGGTCCTCAAGGGCAGCCCCATGTAGAGAGCATTGCAGTAGTCTAAACGGGAGGTCATGAGCGCATGAGTGACTGTGCGTAGGGCATCTCGGTCCAGGTAGGGTCCAGGTGTGTTTCATAATATTCTAATGTGTTCGATACAGTTTGCATATTGTCTCTAGTCTGTCTTTTAGGTAGAAAACCATTTTGATCAGACTGTATAAATTCATTTAAAAACTTTTTAAGTCTTTCCGCCATTATTGATGCAAATATTTTGTAATCCACATTCAGTAGGAAAATTGGTCTGTAGTTCTTTATTTTCTGCATTTCCGTTTCTTCCTTTGGTATCAGGGTAATAAGGGCTTTGGACCACAAATCTGGTATCTTAACTTCGGAAAGAAGTTCATTATAAACTTCCAACATTACATTGCCTAGTGCTTCCTGCAGTGCCTTGTATAGATCTGCTGGTAAACCATCCAGTACCATTTTTTTGTCTTTTAATTGCTTCTGTTAATTCCATCATTGTTATTTTCCCTTCTAATAACTTTTTAAATTTCTCCAGTATTTTAGGTATCTCTGTTTCTTCCAAGAATTGTTTTATCCTATCATCTGGAACTGTTCGTTGCTTATATAAGTTCTCATAATATTCCCAAGCTATTTTTTTCTTTTCTTCATTCCAATGTTGTAAAGTCCCCTCAGCATCTTCCAGTTGTTTAATCCATCTCTTCTCTTTCTCCTTTTTAATTTTATATGTCAACCATCTCCCTGGTTTATTTGCATGTTCAAAAAAGGTTTGTTTGGCTGCCTTTATTTTCATTGCCACTTCTTCATTTTCTATTAAGTTCATTTTATGTTTGTTCAACTCCATTAAATTTTTAATCTTTTTGTTTTGTGTATCTTTCTGTAATTCTTTCTCAAGTGTATATTCTTCCTCCGGTTTTTTCTTATTTTTTTCTTTTCTGTTTATTCTTTTCCCCCAAATAAGTCATAGCAAGTCCTCTCATATACGCTTTTGCCGTGTCCCAAACATTTTGAAGTGAAGTATCTTCTTTTTTGTTTTCCTTGAAGAAGAAAGTCATTTCTTTTTTCATATATTGCTGAAAGTCTTTTTCATTCAATACAGTTTGGTTTAATGTTCATCTTGTTCTCTTTTTTTTGTCCTTTCCATATGATTGTAACTAGGTTGTGATCTGCCCATGTGCTTATTTCTATGGTTATATTTTGTATATTTGTAAATAAATTTGTTGACATCCATATCATATCTATTCTCGACCAGGACAGGTGTCTGTTAGAGTAGAATGTATATTGCTTCTTTTCCAAATATTTTTCTCTCCAAACATCTAATATATTTAGTTCGTCCACCATATTTTGAAAAGATTTTGGAAGTGTTCTCCTTAGGGTCTTGGTTTTTTTTGTCATATTATAATCCAGCTCAGCCTTTACAATAGCATTAAAGTCTCCAATCATACATATGCTTTCATATTACAATTCTATTACTTTCTTGTGTAATTTTAAATAGAAATTTTCTTGGTTTTCATTTGGAGCATAAATCACTACCAATAATGATTTTTTACAATTCATAATTACTTCCACCATTAAGATTTGTCCTTCTTTGTCTGAATATATCAATTTAGTTTGTATTGCTTTCTGAATATATAATGCCACACCTCTTTTACTCTGATCCGCAAGTGAAGTATATAATTCTCCTAATTTTGGATATTCTAATTGGTTTTTATGTTGTTTCCTAATATGAACTTCTTGCAAACAAATTATGTCCATTTTTAATTTCCCCGGTTTATTTAGTGTTCTTTTCCTTTTTATGGCTGAGTTTAGTCTATTTATATTTATTGAAATTGCTTTTATCTCTTCTTCCATGATTATTTGTTTAAAGTTTTGGCTGATCTCATCATTCTCATCTCTCTTTGCTCTTTTGCCTCTTTTGCTCTTGCCCCTTCCCTCAGTGCCCTTTCCTCCTGTTCTTTGCTATACTCACTCCGTTGCTTCTCTATCTCATCTCCCTGATGTCTAATTTCTCTTTCCCCTCTTGGCCTTTCTTCTTCTTGCTGCCCAAACTAGTGATCATAAAAAAGTTCTGGTTTCTCTAATGTGTCCAGTCTATGTCTCTGTTCTTGCCAATTTACCATTACTCCTTCTGGTATTAACCATCTAAAATTTATCCCTTTTTTAATTAAGCATTTCATCAAAAATTGATACTTCTTTCTCAAGTCTCTCACTCTTCTTGGAATCTGCTTTAATATCACTCTCTCTTCCTTTATATTTTATTGTGGCATTTCTCAGCTTCTGTAGTATATCTGCCCTTAAAGCTTTTTTAGCAAATCTTATATGAACCTCTCTAGGAAGGTTATTTCTCATTGCGTATCTAGTATGTATTCTAAATATCTCATCTATATCATTAATTATCTTTTCCTTGCTTTCCTCCAATGCTTCTGCTAATGTTTCTGCCATCATATCTGCTAGGTTCTCTCCATTTTCTTCTTCAACATTTTGGAATCTTAAGTAATAATCAGCTCTATCCATCTCTAGAAAGATAATCATTATTCCCTGATTCCTATCTGTTAACGTAAGTCAATTATCTATCTCCTCTACTCTCTTATCTGTTGATTCAATTTTTTCTTCCGCTTGTTGCAGTCTTTGTTCGTTTTTCTCCATCAGTTCTTTGACCTCTTTTAGTTCCTCTTCTAGTTTGCCTATCCCTTCCTTGAAGTCTGTGTGTAGTGCCTGCACCATGTTTTTCAATTCCATGTTGGATTTATCTTGCTGTGTTGTAGTGTCCAGTCTGTCATGTTGAGGCGGCTGTTGTTAAATGTTGTAATCTTCTTCATCTCCTCCAATGATTTATAATCCAAATATCAATGAAATATTATAAACCAAATGTGCTCCAAGAAGAAGAGAAAAGAAACGAAAATAAGAAAAATATCCCACATCAAAAATCCAAATGCAGGAAAAAAGGAGAAAGAAGGGAGGATAAAAAAAGGAAAAGGAAAAAAGAAGGAAAAGGAAAAAGCCAAATATACTTAAGCCTGGATAAAAAAGAAAAAAAATAATCCAGGCTCTTCATGCCTTAATCCAAAAAAAAAAAAAAAAAAGAGAGATCACTTTGGAGGCTTTATTTTTGAATACCTGTACTTTTTGTGTCTCAGCTGGTTAAAGAAATTTAGAACTGCAGGCCAATTTGGACTGGTTACCATCTAGTTGCTAATCAGATATTCTTGTAAAATATATATAGAAAATATATAATTTTAGACAGCTTAGATACATCAGGACATATCATTTTATGCCTCTAATTTGATGCTTGAGATTATTAACTTTCAAAATGTGATTCAGGGAACCCTGGAGTTCCTCTGAGGCCTGTCAGAGATTCTTCAAAAGGAAGATCAGTTACATCACACAGGTTTCATCCAAAGATTGTTTGAGTACTGCTACAAGTGTTTTCCTCAAAATGCTGCAATATGACAGTGGTGGGTCTGTAGAAATTTGAAGTCCAAGAAAGCCTAGGGAAAAAAATCACTTGAATATGTCGCCCAATAGGTTTATAGTATTCAAGGCTTAGCAGCAGAAGCACAGCAGATCTTTAACAATGAGAGATGAAAATACTGAGAGAAACAGGTTGGAAAATAATTGCTTTAAAATAATTTAAAAACCTTTGTGCATTTAAGCAATCTATAATACAAAAAGGTTTTTTTTCTTTTTACAATTCACCATTTTGCTGTATGAAGTAGCTGCTGGATCTAGGCAGCAAAACAAACAAAAAATGATATTAAATAATCTAAGTCTTTGTAGCAGACATCTAGATTTTTCTGTTCATCCTCCTAAACAATGCTTTAGAACATGAGGTCTCAACTGGGTCAGTATTTGACCCTTTTTCTAATAAAGTCTTGTGTTTAGAGGACTTGTTACATCTTCAGCAAATATTCCAAGGAACTGCTGCTTTTGATCCCTGAAACATAAAATTTAATTACTCTCAAATGAGCATGGATAACTTACTCATGAAATTATCTTGCTATGGCAATAATCATGTACAATTTGGTGACCTCTAGAAGGAATCACTTCCACCTGCTTACTCCACACAGAGAGGAGAAGTATTTATAGAGGATTAGACAAGTAGGCAACAGAAAGTAGTTATAACTTTGCAAATTAGCACCATGAGAATCAGCTGTGCTATGAAATTAAGTAGATAGACTTAGGTGTATTATTATCTTAATGATACTGAAATGTAATTGCATTCATTTTTTTCATTTGATGCTATTTCATATCATAGAATATTTATTAGGCTATATAATTATTAGATAAAATATCTAAAATTACACATGTATATATCTTTATTTTCTCAGATTATAATAGAGAAGCCAAAAAGTATTGGCATAATTTATCCTGTCTTCAAGAGTTCTGGGGCCAGCACCAAGAGGCTCTTTTCTTGTGTTCTTAGCATGGCTAATTGATGTCTTCATCTAGATTTATGTACAAGAGCTGGTACTTGTTCAGTTATTTATTATACAAATAAAACAAAGGCCCTGCTGTGCTGCCCCACTCACCACACACGTAAATGTGGTTTAGTGAGTTTATTAATATTCCACAGCAATTCCCTTCACCAAAAACTCAGAACTGTCCCAATTAAGTCCAGTGACAAGCAGGCCAAGATTAGCTCACAGACCAATGGCCTAATAATCCACAAAGCAATTGAGAGTTGCTCGAATAAAATAACTGCACCAGGCAAAACTTAAATCCACACACAAGAGAGCTCACATGGCAAGAAAAGTTCAGAGTCTTCAAGGAACAATTCAAACATGGTGTTAATCCAGAGCAAAGCAGGAATCACAATCAAGCAAACAGCTAGAAACACAATACACTGATCCCAGCAACACCTCCATCAGTCTGCTGTGATAAATAGTCAGCTTTCCATCAAGACGGGAGGGGTTTTCTCCTCTCAAGTAGTCTGGCTGACCTCCACTGCTCCTGCCTTTTCTCTGCCCTTGTGTGTTCTCGGATCAGATGCAGAAGGCAGTTTTTCCTCCTTTTTACTGGCAATTTCCCACTGCAAACTTTCCCCAGCTGAAGTCTCCTCCAAATCTCTTTTGGACAGCCATTCAGAGCCATAAATCAACCCAGTTCCTGATTTTCCGGGAATGGGCTCAAACTCCTCTGGCCTGACATCTGAAGAGATATCTGGGGAATTGCCCAAGGGAGACATCACACCTGCTGACATTTGAAATGGTATGTCTGGTATTCCTGATATGTAAAAATAGAATTGTCAGGTTAGAACATACTTATTAAGAAAAAAAGCAGTAAAATAACACATAATTGTTGCCAACCTTGGGAATAAAAAAGATAGGAATTTGTTTTTGAACATGATTTACTTCTCTCTACACATATCCCACTGAAGCAAGTATTCTAACAACTTAGCCTTTGTTTTAATCTTCACTATTATAGAATGGGATAATATCCATTTATGACGATGATATCCTAATTGAATCCTGGGAAAAATATGCTTTTTTAAAAAGGTATGTAGCAATAGTTTTATTGTTGCCAAAATTGTCACTATCAATTTCCCAGACCCAAAGTCACCAATTATTTTATACTCTGGTCATTTTAAAAAACAAATGAATGGTGAGCTAAGGATAAGAAGGCTTGGTAGATGATTGGCTAGACATGGTGATTTATGAAGTTATTAAATGGTAAAATCATGAAGCTGTGAATAACTTATTTATTTACTGAGGAGTTAGCCATATATCATCAATTCACTTTAATGAGCCATATTTAATGTTTATAAAACTACTTTATTTCCCAATTTCTTTCAAAATTATAGCATAATTAATAGTGCATAATAGTGCAGGTTCGAGTCCCACCAGGCTCAAGGTTGACTCAGCCTTCCATCCTTCCGAGGTAGGTAAAATGAGGACCCAGATTGTTGGGGGCAATTAAGCTGACTTTGTAATAATGCCGCTTGGGGGGGGGGAAGCCCTAATAAGCAGGCATATACATAGAATGAAGGCTACTGCTAAGTTTGTAAGCCGCCCTGAGTCTTCGGAGAAGGGCGGGATATAAATGGAATTAAAATAAAAAATAAAATAAATAAATAATAAACTTTTCAAGCCAGCAATACTCCCAAATAATTTCACAGGAAAACTATGGGTGTGTGTTTTAAATATTAATAGGTGCTAAGCACTGACCCATAAAAAATAACCAATTAAGAAAGTAAAATATTTTGGTATTCATTTTCACTTCTTAAGTCTTTTATTTTGAGGGCTAGGATTCCATGATAAATAAAATTCAATTTTTCAAAATCATTGGAAATATGCATAAATACGTACAATCATATGTATATTTAATATTCTTTGCATAATTTATTTACACATGCCACTTGAATGTACAAAACATAATGCATACCAATCTTTAAACAAAGAATGTATGAATGCTATGTCACTGCGTGTTTTTTTTAGTTTTGCCAGCTTCGCTCATTTTTAATTGTACATCTCTTTCTGCTCTGCATCTGTGTATTATCTTATCTTGTAACCATAGTGACTCCAGCTATGTCCAGCCAATGTTTTGGTTTTAAACTGTTTTGTGCGCAGGCCTAGAAAAGGTTCTTTCAGTTTTCTGTTTTACTTTCTCCTTCTGCCTGATGAAAGAATGTGGTCAGTCTAGGTCTTTTGTTTTCTCATTAAAAGTTTTAACTATAGACTATGCCTTGGATTTCTTTTCTTTGATATTGACCATGCAGATGAACCACGGTCCATCCACCTCTGGTCGGACTGTTAATTGTTCCGCCACATTTGGTAGCAGAGGATGGTTTATTTTTATTTTCAAGATTTATTGATAGGCAATTAACCAGGCAGTTAGTCCGGCACTGAGGAGGCTGTGATTAATATGCCCAGGAAAAGCAGAAAGAAGAAGGCCGGTTATCCCTCTGCTGAGGAGGAGGCAGCCATTTCACAGAGAGATCTTCCTTCAAGTTTACAGACTTCGTTGGCATCAGCTACACGTCTTGGAGAAGCAGCCTCTGAGCCAAGGTCAGTTTCACCATTTTCTGATTCTACAGACTCTCAAGCTGATCCCCCAGTTGTGTTCTGTACCAGCCTGCTACCGGCCCTGCAGAAAAGGCAGGGACAACCCCTCTACAAATGGCAAGAGGCTGGAATTACGCCTGTTAATGAATTTGTTGTGCAGAGGTCTCCTTGTGCTACCAAGGAGTTGCACAGACAAGGAAGGGTACTGAGAGCAGTAAAAGTCACACAAGAATACACTGAGTTATAAAAACAAAAAGTAGTTTACTTTGAGGTGGTGTAAGAACAAAAATGCACAGTCAAAAAATAAACAGTCCAGGTCATACACAATAGCAACAGTCCAAAGAGTAATCCAAACTACAAAGTCTTCTTACCGGTCCAGAGGTCAATACACAGTTCAGGTTTACAACAGTAGTAAACCAACAGCAGAGCAAAAACAGTAATAGTAGAGATCAGTGAATTCAGAGAGAGAGAGAAGCTACGTTCCTAGCTTCCTCTTATGGCCATGAGAACACTTACACACCCATTGGCCAATTAACTTCTTAAAGACATAGCATTATGGTTAATATATTTTCAACCCAACATTGTAGGCTAACACCATATGCCTAACATTCTCCCCTTTGGGTAGAATAATATATAACTCTTACAATCTTATGCACATTCTTTCACAATTAGCACTGTGTTTTACAGCACTTTGTACCTTCGTAAAATGGTCTGCAATATTTACATCAGATGAACAATACTCTAGCTGTATTAATTTATCTTTGACACATTGTCTGACATTTAAATAACGAAGATCAGTATGTTTAGATCTTGTTCTTACTGCAGCATTATTAGCCATCTTTATCGCAGCTTGATTGTCCTCATACACAATAAATGGATCATTTACATTTAAACCCATATCTAACAATAATTGTTTGTACACTAGCAGTTCTGTACATAACACTGATAGACATGAAAATTCAGCCTCCATTGTTCATTGCAGCTTTCCATGATGCCTGTTCCTTTTCAGGATACATCCTGATCTCATCATAGTTAGAAGGTACTGAACTAACTTGACATACTATACTTGCTTCATAGCGATCAGGTGGATGTCTGATACGCGTTGAACGCCAAGGAATTACAGGGCTTTGAGTTTCTGTCTCCTCTCCTTCCTCTGATTCCTCTTTTATCTCCCCTATCTCCTCTTCATCTTTTATATTTACAGGAGATGTATTATCATTACTAGTTACGTTATCAGAGGAGTCCTCAAACACTAGAGGATCAGTATTAACGGTTACCTGCTCTAACCTATCCCAACCAATGTGCTGAAGGAACTTTGCACTCGCACTGTTATATACATTAGTTGTGCCCTGTTCCCAGAAACGATAAGATCTATGGTTAGCTTCATAACCTACGAAGTATAATTGCCTAGCCCTATGTTGACCTTTACTCCTGAGTTGCGCAGGAATGTGGACCCAAGCTGGGGTGCCAAACGTGTGCAGGTAATCCAGGTTTGGTCTTCTACCATGCCATATAGTATATGGTATTTTACCAGTAGAAGTATTAACAACTAAATTCAGAACATGGTTTGCACATTTTGCTGCCTCCCCCCACAGTCTATCTGTTAACCCAGAATCTTTTAACATGGTTCTCATCATGGCTTGTAATGCATTATGTTGAGGCCTATAAGGGGCTGAACGTTTATGCTCAATGCCAGCTGATTGTAGCATATCAACAAAGCGCTTGTTTGTAAATTCAGTACCATTATCAGTAATTATGCACTGAACCTTTCTCTTTGTTTTTCTCTCGACGAACTTCAGCCAGTTTGCAAATTGTTGGAAAGTGTCTGCCTTTGACTTAAGCAGATAACAAAATCCATATCGAGAGTAGTGGTCCAATATACTTAAAACATAACATGACCCTCCTAAACTTGGTTTCATGGGTCCAATTAAATCAGCAAACACAACTTCCAAAGGTACAGTTGTTTTGAAGCTGTTTAACCTGCTTGCAGGTGTTGCCTTACTCTTTTCCTGATTACAGGCATTGCAATTCAAATACTTACTACATGGCTTCAGTTTAATTCCTTCTACTAACTCAACTGTTTTACGTAGTGAGTTAAAATTTACATGCCCTAGCCGCCTATGCAATAAATGTATACATTCATCATGTGGCTTCTTGTTCTCACATATTGAGTTAGCTTTAACTGTACTAACCTGGTTACTTGTGAGAACGAATAAACCATTTTTCAAATTAGCAGTTACACAGGTTCCATTCCTCTCAATAGTGCATTGCTCCCCTCTGAATGTTACCACAAACCCAACTTTAACCAATTCCCTTACAGATAACAGGTTGAATCTTAGTTTAGGTATATATAACATAGGTAACTGTTCATTAATGCATGGACAATAGGAATTACCTTCACCAGAGGCCTTCATCTTCCAACCGTTGGCTAGTGAAACATATTGGTTGCTGTTTTTCATAGTAACAAACCTCTTTTTCACTTTGGTAATGCATTGTGAAGCCCCACTATCAACAACCCACAATTCATTATTTCTGGATGTTGGTTCACCAGAAATAGCCAAACCAATGCTCTTTTTAGCCTTCCCACTGCTATTCACATTCTGTTTTCTACCCTTTCTACAGAATTTGGCTATATGACCTCTAGCCCCACAAGAATAACATTTCTTGACGTTGTAAGCAGTGGAGAATTGCTGCTCCTCTTGTAGCTGTGTCTCTCTCAGCTGGTCTCTGTCACGCCTCCTCCTGGACTCTTCCAGCAGTCTCCCAGTAATGTTAGTCAAAGTCAGTTCCTCTCTGGTCAGGACTTCCAAAGAAGAAACATACTCATCATAACTCTCATCCAAAGATGACAGAATAATGTAGACCTGATGCAACTCTGAAAAAATCAGCTCCTTTTCATGAAGCTCTTGAAAAGTTGCCTTCATGTAATTTAAATGGGTCAGCATATCTCCATTCTTCTGCAAACGAATCCTAAACAGCTTACGTGTAAGGTGTATATGTGCACCCACACTGTCTCGAACATAAAGCCTTCGCAAAACGCCCCAACACCTAGCAGCAGACTCCTCACCACGAATATGGACAAGCTGCTGGTCATTCAGTGTTAGCCCAATAATGCAAAGAGCTTTCTCGTTGCTACGTTTAAAGTTGTCTAACTTCTTTGCATCCTCTTCGCCATCTGGATCCCAAGCAGTAGTATCAGGTGGGTTATTTACTACAGTCCATAGTCCTTCCTTGCGCAAAAGCAAGCAGCATTTCGTGGACCAGGAAACATAGTTTGTCCCATCCAACCGGGTTATCCAGGAGATGCCTGACAACAGTTCTTGTGCCATTTTACACCAAATAGCTAACACAAACTCAGCTAGGAATACTGTGTGAACTAACTCTCAGTACAGGCCTGGGCCCATAACCAGTGTTAAGGAATTTGTTGTGCAGAGGTCTCCTTGTGCTACCAAGGAGTTGCACAGACAAGGAAGGGTACTGAGAGCAGTAAAAGTCACACAAGAATACACTGAGTTATAAAAACAAAAAGTAGTTTACTTTGAGGTGGTGTAAGAACAAAAATGCACAGTCAAAAAATAAACAGTCCAGGTCATACACAATAGCAACAGTCCAAAGAGTAATCCAAACTACAAAGTCTTCTTACCGGTCCAGAGGTCAATACACAGTTCAGGTTTACAACAGTAGTAAACCAACAGCAGAGCAAAAACAGTAATAGTAGAGATCAGTGAATATATATATAGAGAGAAGCTACGTTCCTAGCTTCCTCTTATGGCCATGAGAACACTTACACACCCATTGGCCAATTAACTTCTTAAAGACATAGCATTATGGTTAATATATTTTCAACCCAACATTGTAGGCTAACACCATATGCCTAACAATGCCTGCCAAATTTATTCACATAAAACAGAGCAAGACAAGACACCAACCATAAAACACGAGCTAAGAAGCAGGAACAATCCAAGCGGTTGCCTTCAGCAAACCAGCCCTCCCACACATTCCCCTTAAATACAGTTCAGGGCGTGGCCTCTCTGTGCCTCCTTCCGAGGTGCCCCATTGCCTTCCTCTGTTTACTCCTGACTGACTGCCTCCTGCGTCGGGCGTCCTTGAACAGGGCCAGCTGTGGGTCATCTTCATCCACGCTGTCAGGCTCACACAGCTGGGTCTGCATTGTGACCAGATGAGAGGGGCCTTGCTGGGGGCTCTCATCAAGCTGTCCAATCCCCTCAGCAAGCTCTTCAACACCCCCCTCCTCCTCTTCTGAGTCGTCCGACCCAACTGCCGAACCCACAGGCTGACCCTGAATCACAACAAGTTGTAACCTCTGCTCATGGGGATCAGGCTGATTATGAGAGATTTGGTGCTAGACCTAAGGATTCACTAGGGAAGGAAGTGAGCTATTATTCTCCAAGCCCTGGGCAAACTGTGCATGAGAAGGCTTTGCAAAGTTATTATGAACAAATTGAAATTTTAGAGAAGGATCTGCTAAACGCAAAGTTGTGTGCAGCATGGTATGAAAAGCATGGGAGAACCTCTGCTGGCATTCAGTTTTCAGAATCGGCCATTTTGCCTCCCTCTTCACAAGCAAAGCCACACCCACAAGGGATCGCCATTTTGCCTTCTCCCTCAAAGACAGAGGCACGCCCACAGTGGAATCTTGTGTCAGACGAATGGAGGCCTGACTGTCTTCTGTGTCAAAGAATGCAGAATGCATTTTCACAGATATCCCTTCAGCAGGCATCACTCCAAGCTGCCACCCCTCCTCATTCATTGGGAGCTTCAGTTAGAATGCCTATTAATACTGCTACTATTGCCTGACGGGACCTACCCGGAAAATGGTCCGTTTGTTCTACTCCAGCTCAGACTTGTTTGCGCTCAGGGGTGCCCCCCCTTCCTGGGCGCGACCCGCCTTTGTTTCCATTGCTCCTCTTGATGACGGGCCCAATTATTGGGACCCCGAGAGATGGTTGGGCAGAGACAGGAGCCTCTATCATAAATTTAATAAGAGGCCTCTAGTGCTCTTTTTAGCAAAATTCTTTGTGGGGTTAGGGAGGGGGGTGGGTTTACAGGTTGGGTTGGAAACTGGGGGGGTTCCATCAACCGCTACTCAGACCAGGCCCGAGATTGATCGCGCCGTGACGGGGCTTGGGTTGGGTGCCTACGGGGCCCCGGGGCGGGGTGTGGGATTGCCTATTCCCACAGCGGTAGGGAATGGCCGCAGGTGTATGAACAGAGAGCCGTATCAACATCTGGGAGCGCGTCCCCGCTGTCTCCAAGCGGTGATGTGCTCTGACCCTCTGGTTCCGGCCTGGGGTACCGGGAGTGAGGGTGAGCAGCCACCTGAGCTCAGGCTGGTATATTTTAATGCCAGGTCCGTAACGAATAAGGCTCCTCTCATTCGTGAGTTGGTTGAGGAGAAGCATGCGGACCTGGCTTGCATTACGGAGACCTGGTTGGGCCCAGAGGGCGGTGTCCCCCTGGTGGATCTTTGCCCATCAAGTTTCCGGGTGCTGCACCAGCCTCGGGCTCAGGGTAGGGGCGGTGGAGTGGCAGTAGTGGCGAGGGAGACCTTATGTCCGCGGGAGGCCACCATGGTCCAGATAGTCGGGTGTGAGTCCCTCCTCCTGAGATGTGGCCCTAGAGCTCAGTTGGGCTTGCTGCTGGTGTACGTTTCGCCTAGTCGCGTAGTGGCAGCCCTGCCTGAGCTTCTCGATATCCTCTCAGGGTTGGTGGTTGAGTTCCCCAAACTTATAGTTTTGGGTGACTTCAACCTACCATCCCTGGGGGGATCATCTGAGTTAGCTCGGGAGTTCATGGCTTTCATGACAGCCATGGACCTGATGCAGGTTATTCAGGGCCCAACTCATGGGGGGGTCACACGCTCGATCTGGTTTTTCTATCCGGACGGTGGTTAGATGATCTCGGGGGGGGGGATTCCCCAATTATTACACCCCTGTCATGGACCGATCATCATCTCCTGCGGTTGGTCTTCCGTTTTGCCACTCCCCGTCGTGGGGTTGTTGAGCCAATAAGATGGTTCCATCCTAGGCGCCTGATGGACCCTGAGCAGTTCCAGACGGCGCTGGGGCCCACACCTGCCTCCTTTGCTCACAGCTCGGTTGATGCCCTAGTGGAAGCCTGGGAAAGGGCAGCCACAGAGGCACTCGACCAAGTTGTACCCATGCGGCCCTTGACCCGATGCAGATCCCAATGGGCTCCATGGTTCTCCATGGAGCTTCGGCAGATGAAGCGTCGGAGACGGGGCCTAGAGAGCTGTTGGAAATCCAGCCGATCCGAATCTGACCGGTTACGACTAAGGTCGTTTATGAGAACTTATCTCGTGGCGATGAGGGTGGCGAGGTCTAACCACTTCGCCACTCTCATCGCGTCCGCAGATAATCGCCCGGCCGCCCTGTTTAGGGTAACTCGCTCTCTCCTTAATCGGGAGGTGAGGGAGGACCCCTTTCAGGGTTGGGCCGAGGAGTTTAGTCGATTTCTGTCAGACAAAATCGCTCAGATCCGGACCGGTCTGGACTCCGACTGGGCAGAGTCTGACGACGAGGATATGGGCAGCCTTGTCGATTTAATCTGGGAAGAGTTCGACCCTGTGACTCCTGAAGAAGTGGACAAGATCATGGGGAAGCTGAGCTCCACCACATGTTTGTTGGACCCGTGTCCCTCCTGGCTGACTTATGCGGCTCGGGATGGGACACGAGGCTGGCTCCAGGCAGTGATTACTGCTTCTTTGAGCGAGGGTAGCTTTCCCGCCGCCTTGAAGGAGGTGGTGGTGAGACCCCTCCTCAAGAAGCCTGCCTTGGACACAGCAATATTAAACAACTTTCGTCCGGTCTCCAACCTTCGCTTTCTGGCGAAGGTTGTTGAGAGCGTGGTGGCGCAACAGCTCCCTTTGTTCTTGGATGAAGCTGATTATCTAGACCCATACCAATCAGGTTTCAGGTCCGGGTACAGCACAGAGACGGCATTGGTCGCGCTGGTGAATGATCTCTGGCGGGCTCAGGACAGGGGCTGCTCCTCTGTCCTAGTCCTTTTAGACCTCTCAGCGGCTTTTGATACCATCGACCATGGTATCCTGCTGCGACGTCTCAGGGGGTTAGGAGTGGGAGGCACAGTTCTCCAGTGGTTCTCCTCCTACCTTCTGGGACGTTCGCAGTCGGTGTTGGCAGGGGGGCAGAGATCGACCTTGAGACCTCTCATTTGTGGACTTCCTCAGGGATCGGTTCTCTCGCCTCTCCTGTTCAACATCTACATGAAGCCGCTGGGTGAGATCATTCGTGGTTTTGGAGTTGGGTATCATCAATATGCTGATGATACCCAGCTTTTTATTTCGACCCCAAACCACCCCAGTGATGCCCTCGACGTGATGTCCCGCTGCCTGGAGGCGGTCCAGGTCTGGATGGGGAGGAACAGGCTTCGACTCAACCCTGACAAGACTGAGTGGCTGTTCGTGCCGGCATCCCGGGAAATTCCGATTATTCCATCTCTGGCCATGGGGGGTGAGCTATTACCCCCCATAGATAGGGCTCGCAACTTGGGGGTCCTTCTAGATTCACAGCTCTCTTTGGAAGAGCATATTGGAGCTGTGACTAGGGGGGGCCTTTGCCCAGGTTCGCCTGGTGCGCCAGTTGCGACCCTATCTAGACCGGGATGCCTTGCGTACAGTCACTCATGCGCTCGTGACTTCTCGTCTAGACTACTGTAATGCTCTCTACATGGGGCTGCCCTTGAGGTCCACCCGGAGACTTCAACTGGTGCAGAATGCAGCCGCGTGAGTTGTCTTGGGGGTTTCCCAATACTCCCATGTTACACCTTTGCTCCACGAGCTGCATTGGCTACCGGTTGCTCTCCGGGTGAGGTTCAAGGTGTTAGTGATGACTTACAAAGCCCTACATGGCATGGGTCCGGATTACCTACGGCAACACCTGCGGCCGGCGTCAACCTCCCTCCGTCCAGTGCGCTCCCACAGAGAGGGCCTCCTCAGGGTGCCTCCGATCAAAGAATGCCGATTGGTGGCCCCCAGGGGGAGAGCGTTCTCTGTGGGCGCGCCAGACCTATGGAACCGCTTGCCGGTCGAGCTCCGGATGGCCCCCGACCTTCGCTCCTTCCGGCGCGATCTCAAAACCTTCTTTTTTGAACAAGCTGGCCTGGTCTGATGGGATGGGGTTGGGTTTTTTATAAATTAGTTTTAACTTTTAATATGTATTAATTATTACGGGCATAGTTGTTTAATCACTTTTTAATTTTTTATCCTGTTTTTTATAATGTATTGCCCTGTTCACCGCCCTGAGTCCTTCGGGAGAAGGGCGGTATACAAATTAAATTATTATTATTATTATTATTATTATTATTATTATTATTATTATTATTATTATTATTATTATTATTATTATTATTATTATTATTATTATTATTATTACTATTAAAGTTCCTGTCTCAGATGGAGCACATCAGCCTTCACACCAAGTGCAGCCTCCACTGGTTCCTCAAATACAAAGTCCAGTGCTGACTGCAGGCCAACTTAATGTAGCAGCTCAAGCGCCAGCACCTTCTGCTGGCCAGGGTGGCATTGCAGCTCAAGTACACCCACCCCCAGCACCAGTACCTGTAGCAGCTTCGATGCAATTGCCGCAGGCCCTGGCACAGGTGCCACTGGTGCCCCCTGCTGGTTATATCCGGATGGCACAGCCTGCACAACCAGCGCCTCCTGCAGGCCAAGTCCCAATTGTACAACCTGCACAGCCAGTACCCCAATTGCATGTTCCTCAACAGGCACCCTGTATTGTACCACTGGCTGGTGATTCAAAACTGAAGCGGTCAGGACAGAATTACAGGGCATGGGTCAGTGAAGTTGGACTTTTGCTTCGTAGAGAAGGTACCCATGTGATGGTGTTTAATCCTCCTGCCCAGCCATGGCCTCCTGACATATGGGACTTGAATAATAGAGCATGCACAACGTTATTGATGTCCATGGACACTGAATTGCAGCTCACATTTTCACAAGATGCAACTGCCCAACAAATTTGGGCTCAATTAGAGGCATGTTACCGGCCTACGTCCATTGAGTCTACATGTTTACTTTTGTCCGAGTTCCATGGTTCTAGATTAAAACCTGGTGAGCATATTGGAGAACACTTAACTAAAATGAAAGGAATAAGAAAAGAACTGGGTGAAAAAGGCTATCCTATTGATGACTTTCAAATGATCAGCATTATCATTAACTCTTTGAATTATGAATGGAAAGATGCTATTTCTAAGATTAATCAAGTGCCTATTGCTCAACGCACAGTGGATCATGTATGCAGAATTTTAACTGAAGAAGAGGCACTTATGCAAGCCGCACCACATTTAAGTAAACCACCTGCATCAAAAGCTTCAGCGAGGCGTTCCTTCCATGGAAGGGCCTACGTTCCAAGGATGCCAAGATGCTACATCTGCAATCGTGTGGGACATGCCACCCGGGATTGTCCCCAATGGTTTCCAGCGCCCGCCATGTACCAGCCCAGAGGAACAGATTCCAGAGGAGGCAGAGGTAGAGGCGGACGACAAGGTCGTGGTCGTGGTCCCAGGCGTGATCCTCAAGCTCCACTTGCCACATTGGTTGTAACCAACGATCCACAGTCTCAACCAGAGTATGACAGACGCCTACTTTGGACTTTGGACAGTGGAGCAGCGTTACATGTTACCTACAGAAAAGAGCTTTACACAGAGATGCACGAGCCTGAACCTGAACTTCGTGAACTGTACTCTTTTTCAAATCATCCTGTTCAGGTCATGGGAAAAGGAACTGTTTATATTGAAGAGCTCGGTGCATTCATTCCCGATGTTTACTACGTCCCATCAGCTAATAGTAGTTTGCTTAGTCAGAGTCACTTGTCTAGGGTGTCAAAATTCCAGGTACACCATCTCGAAAAAGCAAGTTATGTAGTTAAAGATGGAGATATTGTTGCTGAAACCATGTTGATTGGTGGTGTTTATTACTTAAAACCAAAGTCTAAGCCGCAAGAGCAGGCAAGTATACAAGCTCCAAAAAGGGAGAGCACAGGCCCAGTGAGAGATGTCCCAGAGAGAGATCCTGTTGCTACTCCAAAGGCTCCTAAAGCCAATAAAAGGACAAATAAGACACAGGTTGCTCACAGCAAGCCTGAGGTTCCTAATAAAAATGCTAATGTTGAGAATTCACTAACAGGTAAACCTTTGCATTCCAGGTGTATCCATAAGTGGCATAGAAGATTGGGTCATGCCAGTTTCCGTGTTCTGAAGAAGATGCCAGAGTTCGCAAGAGGTTTGGATCTAAAGGGGTGTAAGGTGTTCTTGGACTGTGCTGTCTGCAAGAAAGCCAAATCTAAAGCAGCAGCAATTCCAAAGTGCGCTACACGCCTGTCAACACGCATTTTTGATTTAGTACACACTGACATAGTGGGTCCTTTTGCACCAACAATTGGTGGTAAAAGATATTTCTTGACAATTGTTGATAATTATTCTAGATATGGATATGTATTTCCTATGAAAGAAAAATCTGAGACCTTTCAGATCTTTAAAGACTTTGCCAATCTTGTCTATACCCAATTCAAAGTCAGCATTGCCAGAATTCAGAGTGATCGTGGTGCTGAATTCATGTCTCAGCGTTTCCAGGACTGGATGCGTAAGTGTGGGATACTACACCAGACCTCAGCTCCTTACACTCCGGCTCAAAATGGAGTGGCAGAACGCAGAAACGGTGTTCTGCAAACCATGATGCGTTGCCTCCTTGAAGATGCTAACCTCAGTCTTCCATACTGGGGTGAAGCTATCAAATATGCTAACCATATCATCAACCGCACTTGGAGTAGTGTGATAAATCAGACCCCTTATTTCATGTTATATGGACACAAGCCTGACCTCTCACGTCTCCATATTTTTGGTTCCTATGCTATGGTCAATATTCCTTTAGCCCAAAGAAAGAAAGGGGGTCCTGCAGCAAAAAGGATGAGATTTATGGGCATTGATGATAATTCAAAATGGAGCAAATACATTGACTCTCATCATGTCGTAGTGATTTCACAATCTG